>JAPWDM010000045.1:1992500-2434817 GCA_035578155.1 Brachynemurus nebulosus | reverse complement strand
GAAAATCCTTATAAATTCATCATAATTATCTCTTATTGCATTTACTAGCTTACTCCAACTTGACCACTTTAAATAGTCGGTGTCAGATCTTACGCAATTTAATAGAGAATATCGTTTTGATTTTTTAAACTCATTTAAGACATTTATTGTTAGTGATACATATTTGAATTATTTTCCTAACTAATAAATTGAATTCTGTAGACTGATGTTTTTGTAGATGAAAAAAATTCTAGGTGGCGTCTGTATTAGACAAAAGTCTGAAAAACGGACGTAGAATCTCACTGTTATTAATTATTATGTTTTGTAGTCTTTTGAAAAATTATTTTTTGAACTAAAATAAGAATAGGAGGAATATAAACTTAGGGGTAAACGACAGGGGTATATAAACTTTATTTTAGATTCTACGTTTATTTTTACAGAAAATCATCAAGTACCTATTATTTCTTTTTTGAATGTATAAATGCAAAAAGTTCGAAATTATTTTATATTAGAATTCAATTTTGGTCGACCCTAGGGGTTGTCCCCATTTACTCTTTTCTCCACTCTTTATACCCCAATTTTTCATAGAGAAGAAATTATACGATTTTTGTTAATTTTCAAAAACCACCGATAGATATTTTTAAATTTTTTTGGATACTGTGATAAAGTAACCATCTTCGCGTAAATTTTTAATATATTAAAGATTAGGTACTCATAAAATAAATACAAAAACGCCGTGAGCAGCGGGGCCCCATCACGGTAGTCGAATTTTCTCCTTCATCTTCGGTATTGAATGTCTACAAGCGAAATGTGATTGAAAGTCTACAACCGAATTGTCATTTTGTTGGTTTCAAAACTGGTGATGAGTGTTCGGCTGATCGAGGCTTTAAAAAAAGGTTTTAAGTATTTAAGGGCTGTATCTCAGTAAATTTCAATTTTGTGCCGAAAACAGGTAGCAGAAAAAAAGCCAACACAATTCGTACGAGGACATTCCTGCCCATGTTTATCCGCTAATTGCCTTTATGTTTTAGTTTTAAATATTAAAAAAGGACCTTCAATAGTAAACTGGAAGGCCTTTATAAAGATATTTTTTTTTTCCAAAAAAATCTAAAATTTCTATTTTATAAGCACTAAAAATCCAAAATTTCTAATTTATAAATAAACAGTGACTTTAATAACATTTTTAAATTACTTAATATGTATGTATTTCATTTGTCATAAAAGTAAGTTCACTTTCTTTTAAATTTTTTAAAATTACTATTCGCCTACTTGTATTTAGAATTAACATAATGCTTTTAAAACACATTTAACAATAGCATTCAATTCCGATGTAAAAATGGGAGAAGTGGGGGGAAAAATGATGCGGACTCCCTACAAGGTACTAGCTGGATACTAACTGAATACACGTACAAAATTTCAGCCCTCTAGGTTTCCTTATGGAGTCTCTAGACGTGTTAGAAAACAAGCAAAAAAATTAAGGAAATATTGCGTCAAATCGTGGGGGTAAGGGTTAAAAGTTGAAACCTCCAAAAAACAGTGTCTGGCTATTAGCTTAACCTGTACACCAAATTTCAGCCCACTAGGTTTATTTGGGGAGATTTGACCCGAACGAAACTGTTAAAAAACAAGAAAAATCATGTTCTTTTGGGTATAAAAATGGTGGGGGTAGGGGTTAAAAGTCGAGACCCCCAAAAGGCACCCCCTTGATACTAACTCAATCCGAATACAAAATTTCAGCCCTCTAGGTTTATTCGGGTGACCTGTGCGAGTGGTACAAACTTCGAAAACGTCGAAAATGCATGAAATTGTAGCTTAAAAATGAGGGGGGTGGGGGTAAAATATTAAAACCTCCAAAAAGCACAACCTAGGTACGAACTTTATCAACACACCAAATTTCAACCCTCTACGTTAATTCTGGGGGGCTGGGGGCCTGTTAGATCCAGCAAAAATCGGTTTTCCCCCCTCTACTCCCACCATATCATCCTAGGAAGCTGAATTTTGGATATGTTGTAGATAATTGACCGAAACATTATTTAAAACCGGTTTGAAAAAGTTTTATTGCTTTTCCGCCCCCACCACCAAGGGTCGGGTCAGAAAAGAAATTTGCCCAAAATTTGACCCCACTTTGACAGTATTAGGTGCCTCGAAATGAGCCCCATTTACCAAATTTCATCTCTTAACTTCCATAGGGGGGCCCTACACAAATTAAAAGGTGGCGGGAAAATATATATATATATATATATATATATAATATATATATATATATATATATATATATATATATATATATATATATATATATATATATATATATATATCAGACATTTTTTTTTCTACATATTCGTGTTCTACGGGTCCGAAAACGGATAGCGCCCCTACTCTCGCCTCTCGCAGCTCTTATCGTATAGACTGTATAAGTCTAATTTTTCGGAGAAAATTCGACTAAAAAAATACGGTGTGAAGTCTGAATGCGTCCCTATTCATTCTTGTCTACGGTAGCACATTTTTTTATTGACATAAATATTAGAAACGCAGGAAAAGAGACCAGGAATCAACATAGAAGTGGATTATGGTACGATATATTTTCTGAAAAAAGTGCTTAGGACCAAAGTTATAGAGTTCAAAATGATGCATTTGATGATGACTTTGAAGTTGACCTTGGGGTCAATTTCCAAAGTCATTTGAAAATCATTTAATATTTTTCAAAAGGAGTGGTTTACTTTTCATCCCTAAATGGTTCAAAGTATATTCGAACGAATTTCACATGCAAGATAGAAAATAAGTGATCAAGAAGTAATTTTGAAAAATACTTGCTCAATCGCAATCGGAAAAATAATAGTTAATCATAATTATGTTCAATTGAATTCCTAATATGATAACTACAGAGTAGCAATAAAAATTTTAAAAAATTTTGAAAATTTCTAATATAACATAAAGTTAATGTTTAACTTACAATTGGAGTGATATTAACACTTTTCTTAACTTTACTTCTAAAATTACTTACAATTTTCTTCTAATTTTTTCTATAAATTTGCGCCTATTTTTCCATTTCGTCAGGTTTTTTATTTTTTTTTATTTTAGAAAAATAACGCAACAAATCAATTTTGCAGATAGATTGAGTCAATACATGAAATTACTGCTTATAGGTACAGGATATGGTCAAAGTTCGGCAACGATTAATCATTTTCAACTGACCTTGAAAATCGATTTCAAGGTCGACTTCAAGGTCACTATCAAGTGCATCACTTTAAATTTTACAAATTTGATACTCAGCCCTTTTTTCAGAAAATATGTCGTTTCAAAAATATTTAGCTATAACTATTTTCATCTACAGGGGTTGAATGGTGTTTTCTACCCCTAAAAAGCGTATTTAGCCGAAACAAAAAAAACACGTATTTAATATTTTTCGCTGTTTCATAAGTATGTTAAGTTTCATTCAAATTGGCGCGTATTAGTTGGGTAGTGTTATTTGTCAGAATGTTTTGCCGATCTAGTTTTTTTAGCGAATTTCCAAAAATGGAAATTCAGCTTTGACGGCAGGTGTGATGACACGACCTAAGCTCGGGACCATATCAGGAATATGTTTTGAGGTCCCCAGAATACGAAAATGATATTCACTAAAATTTATATATATATATATATATATATATATATATATATATATATATATATATATATATATATATATATATATATATATATATATATATATGTGTCGCCACGATAACTTTCGAACGAAACGTTTAATGCTTATGAGTTATGAAGTTTCGTATGGAGACTCAATTTTGATCTGGCTTGGCTAAGTTCTTGAGCCAGACACATCGGATGTCCAGAAGTAGGTTTTTCGGGCGTTTTTCGTCAAAAAACTAAGTTTTCTGTCAGAATTAAACAACTTTTTAAATCTTTTTTTATAAAATCGGAAAGATGAGCAAAATCTAGGTATGATAAGTGTTTAAATTATTATTTTACGTAAACTAATACCAGAGAAAAATTAAGAAATTTGTTAGAAATGGATTAAAAAATTTCCAAAAGGATATTTGTTGTCTTTTTTTATTATATGGACAAACTATCTCCATTTCAATTTTTAAGATGGTACATTTTCAAAAAGGAAGCTTTTTGAGTGATATGTAATGAAAAAATTTTTTTAAGCAAGGCAATCGACGATATACATTTGTTCCACTCCCTCACCCAGGATCCATATGTGTTTCTATCTCATGTTATTTTTTTAAAAAAGCTCAAAGTTTTGTGTTTTTATGTGATGACAATTTGAAATGGATATGTGGCCATTTCCACAATATATAAAGCGTAAAGTGTAAGGAATAATTTATGTAATATTCCTTATGTAATTTAATTCATTTTTTGTAGGTATTTTTAAATTTCACTAAAATTTGCTGAAAATATAACTTCCGTTTAAATTTATTTTTTATTTTATTATTAAGTTGAAAAAATATTGACAGATTTTTTATTTAATTGTGTAAAGGACACATTATGTATTTTGACACATAAGTAATAAAAGTATCTTAGGTAACTATGATTTTTAAATAAGTATTCTAAGAAAATTTTATAACATTAAATTTTTCAATAAAAATTTATAAGTATTAATTACATTACATTTAGATTGCATTCAAATATTAAATAGGTAATTATGTTGATAAATTTAATATGTAAATAAATCATTAATTTATAACAATTAAATTTAAAATATGAATATGGGAGAAATTTGAATATTTGAATTGTTTTGTTCGTTTATACTGTTTATTCGAATTTGACACAGGGGCTTAGGTTATTTGAATTTTGTTTATGGTGAATGACATAATAGTTAAATGAAATAAATTTTTATTCAAATAAGACAAATATGAGATTGAAAATAGTAGCAGCAAAGCATATTGTAATTGAAAAAAATGGTAAAATTTTGTCAATAACTTGCTTCTGTAAAGCTATTACTGTACTGTTCTAGGTAAGGAAATAACTTAAAGAAACTGTATTAATATCTTTTCAATATTTTTTTTTAACAGAATTGATATTTTCAGATATAACATAAGTATCCTTTTCTGTACCGAAACTGTCAGATAGGCAGATAGTACGAATCTGCTAAAAATTGATTCAATGATGTTTGCAAAGTTCTTTGCATGTAATTCAGATTTCTGTTCTGCCGGATTCCGGAATGTTAAAATATCAATGTAAGTATTACTTGATGTGATGATGCTATTGGGTGCGTGGATGGTTGGATCTTCAAGCAAAGGTTGGATCTTCAATGAAAATAACAACCAAAAGTATTGATACAGTGACAAGTGTGGTGGAAGATTTTTTGACAGAATCAAAAAAAGAAAAATTACTACATGTCAGTACTTTAATACATGAAAATGATTTTATTTGCAAAAAAATTAATATGTTCTCATTACATTACCTATTGTATAGTAAAAAAAGCAGTGATTGTGATGAATTTTTGAAACAAATACCGTAGAACGGGATAAATTGGGACAGGCGGGTGAATAGGGACGAAACGAAAAATGTTATTCATGAACTTAATTTACAAATACTAAACGTAAATGCGAACATATATCTTACTTAAATTATAGTATAATTATTATTTTTTCGGGTAACAATAGTGACTAAGCTTGAAGTTGAATAAAAAATATTAAAAATTGAGTTTCGATTGACGTCTTCAAACAGTGCTATTTTTTGTTCCTTAAAAATTATCTAAAAATTATATTTTTCGGTGCTCTAATGAATAAATTGTTGTTTAATCGTTAATTATTTTAGAACATATCTGAAAAAAACACTGCAGGCTTTTAGTTGTTTTTATTTTTTAAAAGGAAATAAAGAGGACTTGAGATTTGGGCAAAGTTGGAAGTTAATAGGGACGGAAAAGGTGTGAATAGGGACAGTATATAGGTTAATAGGGACGTTCAAGTATAAAGGGACGAATGTGGGGTGATTAGGGACGTATGAAGTATGTATTGAGACATAGAAGAGAGCACTTTCAAGGTTATCAGGTCATTCGAAATTTTTATAAATACATTCAGCATAACATTTCTATACTTTATAAATTTTATTTTAGATTCTACGTTTATTTTTATAGAAAATCATCAAGTACCTATTATTTCTTTTTTAAATGTATAAATACAAAAAGTTCAAAATTATTTTATATTAGAATTTCAATTTTGGTCGACCCTACGGGTTGTCCCCATTTTCTCTTTTCTCGTCTCTTTTGACCCCATTTTTTTATAGAGAAGAGATTATACGATTTTTGTTAATTTTTCAAAAACCACCGATATTTTTAAATTTTTTTTGATACTGTGATAAAGTGACCATCTTCGCGTAAATTTTTAATATATTAAAGATTAGGTACTCTCTAAAATAAATACAAAAAAATACGGTGTGAATTCTGAATGCGTCCCTATTCATGAATGACTACGGTAGCACATTTTTCAATGACTTAAATATTAGAAACGCAGGAAAAGAGACCAGGAATCAACATAGAAGTGGATTATGGTACGATATATTTTCTGAAAAAAGTGCTTAGGACCAAAGTTATAGAGTTCAAAGTGATGCACTTCATGATGACTTTGAAGTCGACCTTGGGGTCAATTTCCAAAGTCATTTGAAAATCATTTAATATTTTTCAAAAGTAGTGTTATTTGTCAGAATGTTTTGCCGATCTAGTTTTTTCAATATTTCTTTGCTCGTTTTCAGAATTTATATTTTAATTTCTACGGACAAATAACTCATTCTTTTCTTCGATTTGAGTAACTTTTATTTGCTGATGTTGACCATTAATTGATCGAAACATATCAAATATTTTTCAATGATTTTTTTAGCGAATGTCGAAAATTTTGAAAATTTTTTCACCGTTAGTAAGTTAAAGTATTTGAATTCATTAAGTAATTAAATGATGTCCACAAGAACCTTACGGACTACCATAAGTTATATGAGATCCCTAGGACCCGTTTTTTACTGTTAGGATAAACTTTTTACTAAAATTATTTTGGATGAATAAAGGTTATGTTGTATGAGTTCCGCCAGGGTTTACTGATCCCATTATTGTAAAAAATAAACTAACCGACCGATTTTGAAAATTTTTTCACTGTTAGAGAACTAAATTATTTTAGATGGATACAACTATGCTGCACAAAGTCCGTTTGGGTTCTTGGGTCCCAAAAATATCAAAACTAATTACCCAGCCGATTTTAAAAAATCTTTTACTCTTAGAAAGCTAAACTATTTTAAATAGGTACAGTTCTTAGATGAGATCCGCCAGTGCCCAATATTTGGAAATTCGCTATGTTATGCAGATGCTGCGACAGGGGTATTTTTAATTTTGTTGATCTTTTTACAATTTTTGCAAAGGACAAAATATACACATAAGTTAAAGTTTTGTAGCAATTTAAAGTAGATATCAGCTGTAATTTACACTTTAAAAAGTATTTTATAACTTTGAAAGTTTTTTTAAATTTTACTTTGTGATATGTGTATTGAAATTTTTGATCTTCCTTTGGTTCCCTTTCAACAGAAAGATTGATTGAAGGTATAGAAAAACTAAATTGGCGATCTACATGCTCAATAAAAAAATTTTATATATAAAATTTAGAAAAACTTTTTGATACCTATAGATTTTGGTTAAAAAATATTAATAATTTTAGTTTTAATTTCTCTTATTTTTCGAATTCTATGATATTCAAATGTTCGTATTTTATAAGAAAGAAGTTTGCCAAAATTTATTAAAACATATCATTGAAAATTTGCTAAAAATATTTGAGTATCATATAATTTGAGAGGAAAGGGTAATTAGAACTAGATTTATTAATATTTTAGGGACCCGAAAAATTCAAGAAATTTATATAAAATTTTTTTGCCAGGTAAGTAGACCTAGTTTACTCTGTATTGCAAAGGGTAAGTAAATTTAACAGGTATTTTTAATAACTATATGTGAATTTTACCAAAACCAACTAATAATTTTACTTAGAAATTTTACCATGTTTGATGTAAATTTACATGGTATTTTTTTTATGGAACCAATGATTTTCAGGGTAATTTTACCGGTTTTTTTTGCTATGTATAGCTAATGTACTGGAACAGGTACGCAGAAAAAAATGGAAACGGGATGAACGCTTCGAGGATTGTTTTTATGACAAATGTCGTTTGGCCAATAAGGCTAAACTTGAAGAAAAGGAAATCACCTCAAAACAGCGGATATCAAAACAGCGATTATTAAAATTTTTGTCCGTCTGTCCGTCTGTCTGTCTGTCTGTGTGTGTCTGTTCAAGCATCACGCAAAAATTACTGGACGAATTTTAATAAAATTTGGGTTGCTGATAACTTATTACCTGGATCAACATCTAAGATACTTTTTACTCCGGGAAAATATCTAATTTCCACGGGAAAATGGAAAAACCATGTTAAGCACATGTACACATTACGCGGAAACTATTGAACGGATTTTGATGCAATTTGGTGTGGTGATAACATATTACCTGAGTTAATATCTAAGATACTTTTTATTCCGGGAAAGTCTCCCGTCCCCACGGAAAAATAGAAAAACCATTTTGAACATGTGCACACGTTACGCAAAAACTATTGAACGGATTTTTACGAAATTTGATGTGGTGATAACTTATTACCTGCGTAAACATTTAGGATACTTTTTATTACAGGAAAATGTTTCCTGCCCTCGGGAGAATACAAAAATCATTTGTATTTTTCTGTTCTCTAAAAATGCTTTATAATGATTATAATTCTCATTTATTTTATGCGCGAACGACGTCGCGGGTACAGCTAGTATTTAATAAAGGAATATGTTAACCATGTCACAAACGAGAAATCAAAAATTTTGTTGAATTTCTTCTTGGATAACAATGAAATAGAACACATTTTTGACGTAATAAGTGTCAGAATTCTGATTTTATTAATATTTTTATTTGCCATAAATTAGATAAAAATAACTTTACAACAAATTTCATCTTAAAAAATAAAAATTTAATCCATTTAACAGCATTATCACGTAACTGATTGTCCTAGTAACATTAGTAACCAATGTGCAAGTAACATTATCCCAAGGTTTACTAAATATACAGGTTGCGTGGGTCACAGCATTTTTAAAATACCCAATGGTCTGCAATTCCAGGACCGTACTCAGTTAAAATTAAATATACATCTAAACTTGTAAATATGGTAGGAAACATCCATTGTTGTTGGAATATATTAGGTTGGTAGGAAAATAATGACCATTTTTAATTTTTAAATTTAAATTAATATATTTTAGCTCAGAGTAAAGTGTACTAATCAAAATAGCAACCATTAGAATCAATACATTTTTGCCAACGAGAAACAAGTTGATTTTTTCCGGTAGCATAGAACTCTAACGTTCTGGAATCGATAGACTCTCGGAAAGCATTTTCGACAGCATCATGGTTGTTAAAAATTTTCTCTTGCAGGAAGTGGTCGAGGTGCTTAAAAAAGTGATAGTCAGTTGGCGAGAGGTCTGGTAAGTACGGAGGGTGAGCCAGAATTTCGTAGCTGAATAAAACTGGACCGCGGGGAAGCTCCAAAACACTTCCCAAAACCGAAGCTGCATCAAAAGAAGACTATGGTGACGGTTTGGTGATCGTCGACCGGTCTAATTCACTACAGCTTTCTGAATCCAGGCGAAACCATCACGGCAGAAAAATATTGCCAAGAAATCGACGAAATGCACCGCAAGCTGCAACACTTGCGCCCGGCATTGGTCAATAGAAAAGGTCCCATCCTTCTTCACGATAATGTTCGGCCACACGTCGCACAACCAACGTTACATAAACTGCATGAATTAAACTACGAAATTTTGGCAGACCTCTCGCCAACTGACTATCACTTTTTTAAGCACCTCGACCACTTCCTGCAAGAGAAAATTTTTAACAACCATGATGCTGTCGAAAATGCTTTCCGAGAGTCTATCGATTCCAGAACGTTAGAGTTCTATGCTACCGGAATAAATCAACTTGTTTCTCGTTGGCAAAAATGTATTGATTCTAATGGTTGCTATTTTGATTAGTACACTTTACTCTGAGCTAAAATATATGCATTTAAATTTAAAAATTAAAAACGGCCATTATTTTCCTACCAACCTAGTATTGATACTTATTACTATAACTGATTTGTCCAAAAAAATTTTTTTCGCTTTATGATTTGAATTTTTGACCCACATTATTTGAGTAGTTCTTGTGCTAACCATATTTTTAGTTTATAAATATTTATGTTCCTGTAATTTGAACTATTATTTTAATTCATTTTTATTTTTACCCATTTATTAAAATAAGGTTAAAAAATAGTAACATAAAATTTATTGAGAGGATCCATTAATCTTAAAATGTCTGTAATCTCCTTAAATAAATATACTTGCTTTTTCTTTGCCGCTTCATACAAAATTGGCAAATACTAATTATCACTGGTGGTACTTAAAAAAAAAAAAAAAAAAAAAAGACTAATCGGGAAATAACGTATCATATAAAAGTAAAATAAACTTATTGAAAATAAAATAAACTCCGGTTTATTGTAAAAAAATGTATTTTTATTTCATATTATTAATATGAAATAATAATCCACCTGGCTAAATTTTCCAGACCAATTTCCGTCACTTTTTGATACGAACGATTCTATACCCTCAACAGCTACGTTTTTTAGAATGCCTTTCAATAATACTGCGATAGTAAAATACCTTCGTCTTCAGCTACTATTATGTTTTGTTCACTCTTGAAATTTTTTTAAACCATATAAAAAATGCTTGAGTTTGTCTCTGTACAATATTTATGTATAAACAATAATAAGGGGGAGAGAGATAAAAAATTATATTTTTATGAAAAAATAAGTAAAATATTTACTTCAGTTAACGAAAAATACTTTCAAAAAAAATTATTAAAGTATTTAATTATTTATTCACTCAAATACACGCAAAATATTACGAACAAATGTCAGAAAGAACTAGTTTTCGTATCCTTAACAACCCATATCTGATTGTAAAAAATTTTCAGAGCATAATGTATATACATTATCTTAATGGCATTTACCTAACCATTTGTATATCTAATAACTATGATATTATCCTATAGTTATATTTTTACATTTTTCTAGTAAACCGTAAAATATATACTTAAAGGTCCTATATTTCACCAAAAATGAATAAAAATAGGTAAATACAAAACAATAATAAATTGTAGGGGCGAGTAGGAAAAAATGTTATGTGACATTTTTTAATTTTATAATTTATGAAAATTTCGTTTTATATTTTATAATTTTATTTGGTAGTGTTATTACCTACCTATAATTCTTTTCTTTTATTTAATATTTTGTTAACTCCATTTTACTTTTTGACTACGAATCTTATGACAACCGCTGTAATAATTTGACTTTCCTTATGGAAATTCCATAAAAAAATTACCTAATTCAAAAGTTAGTAACAAGTGAGCTAAGATTTTCCCTTAAAACATTAGAATGATTAATAATAAACACTATTTGATGTAACCAAAAAGTTATTATTGAAATATTTTAAATTTTTAGTTTCAATCGCAGATTAATTCAATAACCGAATTTATTGCGTAATATATTATGCCATAATGTCGAATAAAATATGTTTATACTCTTTAAATTTTTAAATATAATTCAAATTACAATTTTACATCGGTATGGATAGCATTTTTCAAGATATACAACAAATCCTTGACGAAATAAAAGATAGTAAAAATAAATTAACGGCATCTGTTAACAATATAAAAGAAGAAATGCAAGCAAAAGAAAAAGAATTAAGAAAAGTTACTGATAAAGTATGTAAAGAAGTAGCAAATGAAATCTTAACATTGCGAAAACAATGTCAGGAACAGGCAAAATCTGCTGATTCTTACTACAGAAAATTTTATGAAGAATATTCGAAATATCTTAATGAATTATCTGCACAAGTGTCGGATGATATAAAAAAATCGGAATTTGCAGATTTTGTTAGAAATTTTGGGTCGGTTTTTATAACGTTTATGTTGAAGACCAATGAATTATATGCAAATATTAAATATGAAGAGATTGGTAATTTTTTAAAATTTTTTAGCCACATAGTAGTATTAAAAATAATGTTGTAGTTGTTCATGAAACATTTTAATTTTCGGTATTAGTGCATCTACGAGGCCCATATTTAGGGCAGCAAACTTTTTGGAGCGTCATCAAAAAAAATAATTTTTTTTAATTTTTTTAAAGTGAAAATTTTAGGATAAAAAATAAAAGATAATACGCTCAAAAATGTAGATACTCCAGTTTTGATGTCTTCTCTTAAAGAAGTACAAAATTAAATGTAAGTACAGTAATTATTCCTAAATGGAAACCCCCCTCTCTCACTCACACTTTATGTATTTATATATAAGAATGAGAGAGGGAAGTTTGTTTCAATTTGGGAATAATTACTGTATTTATGGTTACAATATTAAAAGATCAGAATTATCTAAATATATAAAAATATTATGATATCAAAAGCACCAAAAATCGCATATTTATGGAACATCTTCTTAAGGTAAGTTGGTGGGTAGAACAATTTTTCAAAGCAATTTAGCGAAACTTCTCTAGATATTTATATAATTCAATTCCAATAATACGAACCTATTTCGATTAAAATTGACCGCCCCAATTGTGAGAAAAACGATTTCAAAGTTTTATAATTTTAACGCGGACTCTTATGGGAAGTTGAAATTTTTTTTTTGAATAAAATGAAAACGTGTCAAAATAATTTGATAAAAATTTAATCAATACCTATAAATAAAATAGAAGGGTCTGTCTGTTATTTTCGAATTTTTAGGTATTAATACAAGTATGTTTTTCAGTTAGCAAATTCGACATATATAGCAAATCTAACTTTAAAAATTTTTTTGTCTGTCTGTCTGTTTGTACGAACCGATTTAACTCAAAGCTACTGAAGCTATTGAGTTGAAATTTACAGTGAATATAGATATTAACCCCCCGATCAATCTTAAGCACATTTTAATGTGATCTTCCAAATGATTATGTATAGGATGATTCAAAAAAATCTCCATTAAAAGTTTATGGTCTTCTAAATAAAGTAGATTTTCGAACACTTAGTTTTAGAAGTTTCCAGATATGAAGATTTTAATTAAAATATTTCTAACCTGCTGCCACTTCCGGTTATACCGGAAGTTGACACCAACTTTGCTATTTTAAGTGTTTTTAACAACAAATTTGAATTCGCTTGGAATTGTTATTAATATCCTCTCTGATAGTGGCATTTCAGCTTCCTTGACATGATACAAGGTGGTCACATAAAGCATTTTTTAAATATTTTTTTGTTTATTGTGAAAAACTTTTTTTAAATGAACATCCTATATTTTTTATTATAACTATGTAAAAAAATGTAAACTCTATCTATTAATATCAGATATTCTTACACCAAAAACTGATATTTTCGAAGTTACATCGAATATATATAATAAAAACTAGCTGTCACCCGCGGCTTCGCAAACGTGAATTTCGTAATTTAGTAAAGGTAATTCTTTTTAGGTAGTTTGCTAAAATATTTTGCCCTTATTTTCTTATCATAAGCTGAAATGAAAGGCTTTATTTATTGGTAAGCTCACTCATCAATCCTCTTTATTTTTAATTTCTCCCATTGGCTGGTTATCGAGGAACAATTTAAAAATTTCAAAAACTAATGGGTCATTTCTTCAAGCATATAACATAGATTAAAAATCTAAAGTAAGCCTATTAAGAAGGTGTCAATGAATTTGGTATAGAAGTAAAAAAAGTATGTTGATATTCCATATTTTTAAAATACCCAATATTTTGTAGACTTTACTCTAAATAAGTATCCTCCCTATTCCTATTGGAAAATTTAAATTCCTAAATCCCCTATAGTCTGTTTGCATCACAGAATATTCAGAAGCAAACTCCGTATCTCTGTACTAGCTTTTTCAATGTAGACAGTAGCTTACGTCACAAATAACGTAATTTCTGTCCCCTCCAAACGCACAACATGTTACAACATAGATCTTGTATCGTGATGTTCAGTTGTATGTGTACCAACATCACACGCTGTCCGTGGAGGGAGACGACTGCTCTGCATATGTATGCTAGTATTTCGGTACCTGCATATTACTATATATGTATTCTCTTATTGTTGAAACTGGTTGATAACAATCGATCTGAACCCGGCTACAGTTGCTGTGTGACTGACATACTTAAGCGGCATCGAACCACTCACTGGCACACTGCTATCCACAATTTTTTACAAACACGCTTGGGGCTTGGTTTGCATTATATTTGAACATTTCCTAAAGTAACTAACTCATTGTTGGAGACGCTAATGAGAGACCAAAAATTGGAGACCAAAAATTGGATACTTATTGAGAAACATTTTTAACTATTTTTACATATGCACAGTCAAAAAATTTGTGTTAAAATTAACACATTTCACATGTTCAGAACGGTTCACTCAATTTTTTGTGTTATTTTAACACAAAGCATATGTGTCAAATCCATACACAAGATTTGTGTCAATGATTTAACACACAAGAGGATATATATTTTGTGTTAATTTTACACAATTACTTAGTTATAATTTTACCAGTAAATATGTTAATATAACCATTATTTAGTGTATCTTTTTAACACAATGATGTGTAAAACTAACTGATTTAGAATGTAGAAGTTTACGCAATAAATGTGTTGGTATAGGTATTTTGTTATCTATTTATTATGTAAATGAAAGGAAATAGTAAAAAATAATTTTTCAGTACTTAAACTTTTTTATTTAATATTTCTACAATTTTTGTAAAGATTTCGACGATGATATTGGTGAATTTCACTTGGTATTTGATGAAAATAATGTTGAAGCAATACCCAACAATTGTGAAGATCGTTGTCAAACTTAACGTGGAAGACAAAATGGAACGTACCACTTAAACGTCGAATATTCGATAATCTTTTAATTAATTGAAATAAATTCTGCAACCAAAGAAAAAAATTTAGTCTATAAAAATTCAATCTATAATATTTTTAATTAACTTACCTAATAATGAATATTTAATATCTGTATGATTTTTGTCGGTTTCACTGTTGTGACTGATGGAAATTTGCTGACTGCTACACTGGCATTGCGATATCTGACTTCAATTTGATGAAATGTTAGGAACAACACAATGAACGCATTTATTATTTAATAACAAAAATAACTTGTTTATTTGATGCTTCGAATTAGAATATTTATAATGTAATGACTATTAAATCTATAAAAATACAAAATTATTAAGCACATATTATGTATGAATATGAAAAATATGAATGCGTGTGCTATATATTGTATTATTCTGCCAATATACCTCTGCCGTTGGAGGAATTTATTTGACTGGTGTTGTTGGTGTTCACCAACTCGGTATTGTCATAGCTACTCAACCATACGAAACCAGCGCGCAAAACCAGTTTGTTTGTGTTGGAACTACACAAATATGATGTTATCTTTCATTTGACACAAATATGATGTTAATTTTTGTTGTTTAAAACAGATTAACATTTTTATTCTGTTAAATCAAAATTTTTGTTAATATTTTAATTTAACACAAACACGAAATGTTATATTAACACAGGGTTTTGTTACTTATTTAACACAAAGATTTTAACCACTGGTTTTTTTGTACACAAACACAAATATGGCGCGCCATTAGTGTTTTTAATACGCGAATTGTATTAAACATCAGAAAAATTATATATAATAAAAAATCATCATAGAAATTTTTATAATGAAAATTATATAAAATTATCTGAAATATAATAATAATTGATCTAATTAAAATGATATACTAAAAAAATTAACTGGGATACTTTTATTGCAATTTATTTTATAATAGCAATAGTAAAATAAAATTAAGAAAACTAACATTTTATTTTAAAAATTTTTATTTGAGTTGTTTATATATAAACATTATATGAATTCAATTTTATTTAAGAAAGAAAAAATTAAATAGTTATATTTTTTAGCTATAGCAGCAAAAATCTGTAGCAAAATATTATTTTACAATATAAAATACCTTATTTTTTATTATTGTAACAAATTTTTATTCAATTTTTTTTCTAAATAAATTTAAATAATCCATTTTCTATTATGTTGATAATTTTAATAAAACAATGTTTATTATTATATTATTTCTGAATTAAAATTACATTAAACAAAATTATATTTTCTTCATTAATATTATCAATAAAAATAATAATAATTCTGAATTAAAATTATCTCTAAAGGACCCTCCACATTCTCGCCGAGTTCCTCACTGAGGTTGGCTGAGGCATATGAATAGCATTATAACACCAACCGCGAGGTACAACGAAATGACCCTCTATATTCTCGTATTCGGCCAACCTCGCGAGAATGTGAAGGGTCCTTTATAGATAATTTTAATTCAAAGAATAATTTTAATTCAGAATTAAAATTATCTATTTGATAATTTTAATTCAGAATTAAAATTATATTTAGTATAATTTCAATTCCGGAATTAAAATTATATTTAATGATAATTTTAATTTGTTTGTAAACTAAAATTATGTTTAATATAATTTTAATTCAATTTTTATCTGAGTAGAACAAACGAACTAAGTCAAATTTATTATAATATAATAAAAATAGCTGGAAATAAAATTATGTACATAATGAGAATTCATTGAATTTAAATTATACAAGGATGTTATTCTTGGGGGACTGACCAATTTTTTTTTTAAATATAATTCAATTATACTATTTTCTTGTATCTACGAATGTTACAAGAATTTATGTTTTATTTTATATTTGAATAATATTTATTTAAATAATTATTATGATATTTTTAAACTTATATCTAAAATAATTGCATTTTAAATAATAATAAACATTATATTTGCGTGGTGACAATCATTTTAATTGTATTAATTTTCATGATACAGTAATGTATGACTTTCAAGTTAATTGTATTATAATAGAAAATCTACTGCGCACATGACCATAGTAGTTAAGCGCAGTATAATAACAATAAAAAAAAAAAAATAGAAAATTATTCACATTATATTTAATAAAATAATAATTCACAACAATAACAGCCAACAGCATAAAATAGAAATAATTCAACATTCATTTTTATTAAACTGAATAAAAATTACGACAATTAAAATTACTTCCAACTATACAAAATTAATTTTATATGCATATATAATTGAAAATATTAAAAATTATTTTCACTATCATAATAAATGGGGAAAAAGGCCTATCTTCTCTGTATAAAAAAATTAATTTTATATTCAGTCACAATTTTAATTAATTCCATTTATATTTATAATAATAAAAATTCTTATTCTAAATTTTATTATAATTTTTTTGAGGTAATTTGATTTTTAATTATATATTTAATAGTTTTGCGGTTAAAAACACTAACGGCGCGCCATACACAAATGTTTTTTACCGTGTGTGTTTAAATATTAAAAATATATTATTTTTTATATAATTTTGCACGAATGGAGCTGGAGGGCATAGTTGTCAGAAATAAATTAATGTATACATGTTCCAACACTTTTTGAAAATTAATCCTGTAAAGAGTAAAATAGGGAATAAACGCAAAAAAATGGAGGGAGGTCAAAGTTTACATTTTTAACGCCTACTGTTCTGGCGTCTCCAACAATGAGTGAGTTATTTTAGGAAATATTCAAGCATAATTCAAGTAGACTAAGGGGGATTTAAATTTTCCAATAAGATAAGGGAGGATACTTATTTCGAATAAAGTGTACAAATATTAGCTATTTGAAAAATATATAATAGCTGACAAGGAAAGGGCAAGAAGTCGAAAATTCAGAAAAATTTGAAACTTTGTCAGTACATAGAGGGTGGCTACCTAATAACATAAAAAATATCAGTTGCTGCTAAAAAACGTTTTTAAGGGGTGAACCACCCCCTCAAAGTTGGAACACAAAAATTTAAAAATCGATGAAATTTTGTTTATACGTACCTTAAAAAGTTCTAGTAACAAATATAACATTATTTTTTAGATTTACACATTTTTAAGGGTTGAAACTACCCCTCAACTGTGTACTTAAAAATTTAAAAATTGGTGATATTTTGTTTATGTATACTAAATAGAGCTCTAGTAATAAATATAACATTATTTTTTGCATCTATAAATGTTTAGGGGTTGAAACTACCCCTTCATATGTGTACCTACTTAAGAATTTATGAATTTATAATATTGTGTTTACATATACTATACAGAGCTTTAGTAATAAATATAACATTATTTTTTGCATCCACAAATTTTCAAACCACCCTTTTAAGTGCGTACCTAAAAATTTAAAAATTGGCGATATTGTGTTTACATAAAGACCTAACGATAAATATATTATAAATATATTCTTTCAGAGTTCTAGGGGGTGAAACACCAAGTTGTAAACTAAAATTTTCAAAACTGGCAAAATTTTGTTTACATAAGCATACAACAAACACAACAATCTTACAATAAATATATTAATAATGTATGTGTAAAATTAGTGTAGTACATGTAAACAAAATTTCGTCAATTCTTGTTTCTAATTTCTAATTTGGAAAGGATATTTCACCCCTATAAATGTATGGAGGCAAAAAAAAATTATGAATCCATTTTTATGTGATATATGAATGAAATCTCGGAATTTTTAAATTTTCAAGTCGACGGCTGAATGGGTGGTTTCACCCTCTTAAACATGTGTAGGTATCAAAAATAATATTATATTTATTACTAAAATTTTTAATAGTGTATATAAATAAAATTTCGTCAATTTTAAATTTTCTAAGCACACATTTGAAGGGGTGGTTTCACCCCTTAAAAATGTGTGGACGCAAAAAATTATAATTTCGTATAATGTGTAAACACAAAATGTCATAAATTTATAAATTTTTAAGTACACACATGAAGGGGTGGTTTCAACCCCTAAAGATTTGTAGAAGCAAAAAATAATGCTATACATAGCAAACCCCCATATCGCACGCTCCCATTTAGCAATTTCGTCGCACAAGCGATGTGTATAATAGCACCCCTCCGTGTTTTAAAGCAAATATGTTTGAATGTGTTAGGGTCTAAGTAATAGTTGGTAACAGTAAATCATACAAATATATAAATCAGAAACATTGACGCCCGTGATCTTTGACTTTCTCATTTAGCAATTTGGCCCCAATGGATTGCGTAATGGGAGTTTCCTATGTATTTACTACTAGAGCTCTATATAGTATATATAAACAAAATATCGTCAATTTTTAAATTTTTAAGAGTAGATAGGCTAGGAGAGAACGGGAGCACCGTAGAACCTCAATTATCCGGACTACTTTTTTGACCGTGTTAAGAACCGTGTAGTTTGGGGTCCTACTGTACCTAGTGTATGAATTGACCTTTGACCTGGCACGTACATGTATTTAAAATTTGTTGTTGACATTTGACCCCACACGCGCTCATACTGTAAGCCTTGAAATTCGTAAGAGATGAGTCATTACCCGCAATCAAATTAATTTATGTTAACCCATTATGCGTCATCACAATTTACTTATCACAATTTGGTTTTGTGTTAACCCATTATGCGCCGGCACTAATGTAATTTTTGAATGTGAACCTAACGCATGCGCAGATTGAATTTAAGTACACGACGCATGCGCAGACTGAATTTTAAGTTACAATTTGATAGATGGGGTACACTACCGCGTCAAAAATGTGGGGATACCCTAACTCGGGGTGGCCCCAAACTTTTGACACCGTACTGTACTTAAATTTTTGGTACACTGCCGTGTCAAAAGTGCGGGCCCCTCTGGCCAAAAAGGTATCCTATCACTTTTTGAAGCGTACTGTACGTGCAAACCTTGATCCCAACACGCGCTTGCCTTAATTGCGTCATTTTAAACGAACTACCGCGTCAAGAATGTGGGATTACCCTAACCCACGGGGTGGCCCCAAACTTTTGACACCGTACTGTACTTAAATTTTTGGTACACTGCCATGTCAAAAGTGCGGACCCCCTAACTAAAAAAGGTATCCGATCACTTTTTGAAGCGTACTGTACTTGTTTTTTATGTGTACGTGCAAACCTTCGCCATTAATCTCACTTAATTGCGTCATCTTAAATTGAGTGCGGTCGCTAACGATAAATTTTGTCGGGGGCGCACTGTACCAAGCGCTAGATTTTAAGATTAGACTTCGGGGTCCAGATTTCTGACCGCTACTGTACTGTAAATCGAGTGTCTACTGTACTTTTCAACAAGTTTAAGCCTGTTTTCAGCAAAGTCAGCACTTTTTTAATTTGTTTATTTATATAAGTTTTAATTTAAAAAAAATGTTTATTTAAGATTTTGATGACGCAGCAATTTCTTTGTTTGATTTCAAATACGAAATAGTCTTCTTGGAATTTTTAATTTATGGCCTGATTGTTGAATTATAATTATAGTATGATTCATACAAGCGGGGATTTTTGTTATATTTGTTTATTTATATAATAATTTTGGATCATGTAATAATTTTAAAATTGTTTATTTAAGATTGGGAGGCCGCTAAATTTTGTGGGGGCACTGTACCAAGCGCTACCGCAAAACTAACTTCAGACTCCAGGGTCCAGATGTCTGACCGCTACTGTACTGCCGGAAATTTGGGTGTCAACTGTAACTCAGGGGTTTTTTTGTATATTTAACCTTGGAAAATTCCAGGAATTTTTATCAGTTTTAACATAAACAAACAACCAATAATTAAATGTTTGTTTTAGCTGAATTATGATCGTAAGACTCATATAAGGAGTTTTTTTGGTATAAGAAAGATGACGTCATGGAATATTAATGAGTTAAAAAATTGTTTAGTAAAAAATATCACCCATTGTAGGCCTCAAGCAAGAAATTATTTTTATCAGTTTTAATACTTTAACATTTAACCTACAGTGACCAATTTTTTAGTTAACTAACAGAAGTTCTTGAAATTTTAACAAGTTACAAAAAATATTACTTCTTATGGTGCACAACATTTTTGAATTTGACTGTAGCACAAAACTGTTTCTATATCAAACGAAAATTATCTGAAATAATTCAGTATGTACATATGTATAGACTCTGTATATTAAAAATATTTTATGTATACACTCTGTATATTGAGAATAAGAAAGAAAATTTGTATATAATTTTAATTTTTATGAATACTAGTAAACGAATTGTATAGCCATTTATGAATAAGTATTAAATCTAATTATAAAATAATTTATAAATATTGCAAAAAATTTGTTTAATCAGCAAAATCAATGTATATCATTTTAATACTGATACATATTTATATTAGGGTATAATAGTATTGTATTTAACATTTTTAAACAGAATAAAAGTTCAATTTTTGGTTTTAAATTACTATAAGTTAAACACGTCGCTTAATATAAAAATGATAACAGCATTGAGTTTTACTAAATTTTTAAGTCTGTAAAATCAAAATTTTTTATAGACTAGAACATTTTGAATTTGCTACTTTATCATTAACATACAAAGAATATCATGTATATATAACGGGTGTATATTTAGTATTTTTAATAAATATTTTAGTATACAGGGTGTATCATGAAATATGCTTTTCAATTAGAATAATAAATTTCATAAGATTTTTGTTAATACTCTTATAGGATAACGAAAGAAACTTTTTGCTGTAAAAAAATAGGGGAATGCAGGGTAATAATTAAATAAAACGCACATATTTTTTTTTTAAATTTTATTTATAGAATATGTATACAAAAAATTAAATTGCTTAAATCTATATATTACTTAAAATCTATTTATTTTCCATATAAAAATTTTTTAAAAGAATACAATTTTCTAATGAACAAATTTTATCTGAATGAAGCATACAGCGTCTTGAATAATATTCATCTCGCAGAATGGAAATCTTCGGTACATCAAATATTTCTTCCAAATTCAAAATCCACGGCTGGTTTTCGGTACCATCAAACAAACTTGATATCCATTTCTTCTTTTCACCACCCTTGACGTATATAACATCATACTTCTTTAATATAGGTTTCAATATGGTATGAAGTTTTTTGTATGGAATAAATCCATACGACCAAGGTATCCCATGCCAATTTCGGTAAAGCCAACTGGCTACTCGTTGATATTTCTTCGGCAACTCGTTGAAATCAAACGGTGCGTCGAATATAAGATGTAATATATCATCCGAATTTTCTGCAGCAATTCCAACTTCTTTAAAATAAAATTCGTTGTTAGCTCCTTGATAGCCTTGTATGTCAAGAAACGCCATTTTTTACCGCCACCGTAGAACTGAATTTATTCACACAATCCACAACTTTATATAGAATAATTAAAAGTGGTGGGGGTAGTTAGTTAATTTGTGGAACGTATTCGAAAATGGCTATTAATAGCTATTGCTAGTTTACCATCAAATTACAAACTGTTAATAATATTTAGCACATTTGTGAGTACCAGGTTCTTTTCACTTTAAGACCTAGTGATTTAAGGAATGCTAAATTTTCAGGTGAAATGTGTTGTTGCTCAAAAGTTTTACGTTTAATGATCTTAGGTTTCGAAAGTCCTTTGCTAGGTTCTCTAGCGGTGGACTTCGCTGAATTGTAAATTAACATGGTTCCAAAATGTAATTGTTTTACCACAAAAGTATAATTTTCAACGAAAGAGATGTTAACTCTTTGACAACCACCGGTAAATAGATAATATTTTATGTAAGTTCAACTATTTTATACCCTTCAACCATGATAAGGTGTATAAGCTGGAGTATAACTCAGCAAATTATATAGCGGTGGTGACGTAACACACAAATGCGGTGGTTGTGTTGCGGTTGTGGCGGTGGCGGTGTTTGTGTGGTGGTTGTGTGGTGGTGGCGGTGGTGTTTGTGTGGTGGTGGCGGTGGTGTTTGTGTGGCGGTGGCGGTGGTGTTTGTGTGGCGGTGGTATTTGTATGGTGGTTTCGGTGGTTGTGTGGTGGTTGTGGGGTGGCGGGGTAGCAGTGGTGTTTGCGGCTGACGTGCACAACTTTATCATTAATTCAATCGAAGCAGCAATTTACTGTAGACAATAAATCGGTGGTGACATCTCGCGGTGTTTGCTGAACGCAATATCTAAATTAATCAATCTGGTGACGTTCCTGTTCCCTGCTCTTATAATGGAAGATTATTAAATATCGATTTTAGATAAAATATTGGAAAATTTCGGTTACAAAATACTATAAATACAACTGAATTATTAACCGGATGTCATTTGTTGGTTAAGTTCCAGAAGGTAAACAACAACAGCAACATGCCGATTTGTGGTATTTGTAAATTTCAACCGTCACAGTGTAAGTGTTACTTCTACGAGTACTGTGATAGGTGTCGAAATGAAAAACGAATTTGCATGTGTTGTAAACGATGTATGATGCCATTTCCAAACTGTGTTTGCAATTATATAAACTGTACCACATGTAAAAGCCGCTGCAATTGCAAATAATTTAGTAAAATCAATCATCTGATTGCCACATAATACATATTGACCAATTCCACGGTTGCTCAAACCAACGTAAACATTTATTTATAACGCAATGACCAGCGATGTAATGAGGCATAATGGATATTTTGTGTAACAGTGGAATTGGTCAATATCGATTAAATATCGATTTTTTATAAAATATTGGATTATTTGGTTTCAATCAAAATACTATAAATACAACTGAATTATTAACCGGATGTCATTTGTTGGTTAAGTTCCAGAAAGTAAACAAAAACAACATGCCGATTTGTGGTATTTGTAAATTGCAACCACCACAGTGTAAGTGTTCCTTCCCCGAGTATTGTGATAGGTGTCGAAACGAAAAACGAATTTGCATGTGTTGTAAACGATGTATGATGCCATTTCCAAACTGTGTTTGCAATTATGTAAACTGTCCCACATGTAAAAGCCGCTGCAATTGCGAATAATTTAGTAAAATCAATCACCTGATTGCCACATCATAAGTATTGACCAGTTCCACGGTTGTTAAAACAAACATTAGCATTTATTTAGTAATGAGGTATAACGTATATTTTGAGTAACAGTGGAATTGACCAATACCTATTAATCAGTATTAAAGTTTTTGTTGAATACTCAAAATATACATTATACCTCATTACAAAAAAAATGTTAATGTTTATTTGATATTTTCCATTGGTTGTGGTGTATAAACACTGATCATATGAAGGTGTGGTTGCTTTAGAGTAACTTAATTTGTAGCTGTGTGGGAGTAAACATATCGGTGGGGTAAAATGAGCAACTCAAATTTTGTAGTTGTGTTGGTGGTGGTGGTGGTGGTGGTGGTGGCGGTGGTGGTGGTTGTGGCGGTGGTGGTGGTTGTGGCGGTGGTGGTGGTTTTTGTGGTGGCAACTCATAATTTATTTAAGCGACGTGCTGTAACAGAAATTGGCAGTGTATTGGCAAAATGTCTGAACAACACGGTGTTGAGTTAAGTATAAGTGATCTGTGGACCACTTTTACTGCCATTGATACAACAATGGATCCGGTTTTGGAGAAGTTGAATAAACTTGGTGCTGGTAAACCATTCAAATCGCTATCTACACTCAAACCGTATGAAACGTGGAAAATTCTTGATGTACGACGCATGGAAACTCGATATGGGCCAGCGGTTGCGGTGGAACTTGCAGATGCTCAAGTGTTCCTTCCAAAACGATTCGCGGATTTGGATGAGCAGACCATTCAATGTTTACGTACAGGACAATATTTTATTACATATAAAGGAACTAATTCTACTGGTTTTTTACATATTGTGGAATTTAGTAAATAGCTATCACATGTATGATGTTAGATGTAAGATTAAGGTAACTGTCAGATATGAAAATGAATTGATTTACTTTTTAATTTTAATATTGTAAACGTATATTTCATTAAAAAATAAATTATTTTACGTATAAATTCTTATATTGTTCTTATTTTACAACACACTAGAACCTCCCAAATTATATCTTGAATTATGATAAGACTCTCAGTAGGTATGGGGCCACTTGGCAATGCAATGTAATTGCCTATATTCGGGAGCAAGTATGTTAATGTTGGTGTTGAGTCACCTGACACTTGTATATAGCTTTTCATTCATTTTTCTAAACTAATTTCCGAATCGAAAGAGCGTAATGGAGGCAAAATGTGTAAGCTGAATGTCAACCGCTACTCCATGGAGTAAAATGAGCAACTCAGATGTGGCGGTGGTGGTGGTGGTGATGGCGGTGGTGGTGGTGGTGATGGCGGTGGTGGTGGTGGTGATGGCGGTGGTGGTGGAGTATATAAGTAATCGCTAACACAATTCTGAATTAATCTTGTAAGACTAGTTGAGCTTTACACATCTATTATAATGTTCGAGTGTATGCGATGCTATAAAAGCTTCTCGCGGAAAGATTCTCTTTCACGTCATATAAGAAATACACATATGCGGGAATTTTCACCAAAAAGGTTTGAAAATAGTTACTCTCTTGATCCGCTAAAAAGACAAACATTAGACACGGCTGATGATTTATCTAGTTATGATACCGGGAGGAATGATGTTGATGATGAATTTCTAAACAATAAAGTTGAAGAAAGGGTCAATCCACTTGAACAACGAATTAAAGCTGCATCAAAAGCAATTCAAACTAAATTTAATAATTTAAGAAATCAAAATAATGTTTACACACCCAGCGATGAGTCTAATAACAGGGTTTTAACCACTTCTGATAGTGGAACTGTTATCATTCCCAAGTTAACTACAGCTTTGCAAACCCTTTTGGATATTTTGTTAATCAAAGAAACTCAAAATAAAGGTGAGGATTCTAATGAACGAATAGCAATAAAACGTCCAGTCAATTCAACGGACCAAGAGCTACTTGCTAAGCGTATCAAATACAACGACTCGGAAAATGCTAATGGGCAATCGAAAAAATTAAAATACTGGCATAATCCTAATACTTTAATAGATGAATTACGACGTTTATACGAGACTTCAGAGACTGGTGAAAAAATACTCAATATTATTCGGAGTTTAGAGGAAAATAAAAACATATTGTTTAACGTTGACGATAGTGAAGTTTTAATCGAAGAGTTAGATGCTTTAAGAGAAACTACTGTCAGTCAAGAAATATTCTCTATACTTCGTGAACTTCAAAAGGCTGATGTTATTGAGCCACTCGGTGATTATCTGGATGAAACTGATAAAGAGGATGCTAGCGATTATGATGATGATTAATTTAGATATTGCGTTCAACAAACACCGCGAGATGTCACCACCGATTTATTGTCTACAGTAAATTGCTGCTTCGATTGAATTAATGATAAAGTTGTGCACGTCAGCCGCAAACACCACTGCTACCCCCGCCACCCCACAACCACCACACAACCACCGAAACCACCATACAAATACCACCGCCACACAAACACCACCGCCACCGCCACACAAACACCACCGCCACCACCACACAAACACCACCGCCACCACCACACAACCACCACACAAACACCGCCACCGCCACAACCGCAACACAACCACCGCATTTGTGTGTTACGTCACCACCGCTATATAATTTGCTGAGTTATACTCCAGCTTATACACCTTATCATGGTTGAAGGGTATAAAATAGTTGAACTTACATAAAATATTATCTATTTACCGGTGGTTGTCCAAAGAGTTAACATCTCTTTCGTTGAAAATTATACTTTTGTGGTAAAACAATTACATTTTGGAACCATGTTAATTTACAATTCAGCGAAGTCCACCGCTAGAGAACCTAGCAAAGGACTTTCGAAACCTAAGATCATTAAACGTAAAAACTTTTGAGCAACAACACATTTCACCTGAAAATTTAGCATTCCTTAAATCACTAGGTCTTAAAGTGAAAAGAACCTGGTACTCACAAATGTGCTAAATATTATTAACAGTTTGTAATTTGATGGTAAACTAGCAATAGCTATTAATAGCCATTTTCGAATACGTTCCACAAATTAACTAACTACCCCCCACCACTTTTAATTATTCTATATAAAGTTGTGGATTGTGTGAATAAATTCAGTTCTACGGTGGCGGTAAAAAATGGCGTTTCTTGACATACAAGGCTATCAAGGAGCTAACAACGAATTTTATTTTAAAGAAGTTGGAATTGCTGCAGAAAATTCGGATGATATATTACATCTTATATTCGACGCACCGTTTGATTTCAACGAGTTGCCGAAGAAATATCAACGAGTAGCCAGTTGGCTTTACCGAAATTGGCATGGGATACCTTGGTCGTATGGATTTATTCCATACAAAAAACTTCATACCATATTGAAACCTATATTAAAGAAGTATGATGTTATATACGTCAAGGGTGGTGAAAAGAAGAAATGGATATCAAGTTTGTTTGATGGTACCGAAAACCAGCCGTGGATTTTGAATTTGGAAGAAATATTTGATGTACCGAAGATTTCCATTCTGCGAGATGAATATTATTCAAGACGCTGTATGCTTCATTCAGATAAAATTTGTTCATTAGAAAATTGTATTCTTTTAAAAAATTTTTATATGGAAAATAAATAGATTTTAAGTAATATATAGATTTAAGCAATTTAATTTTTTGTATACATATTCTATAAATAAAATTAAAAAAAAAATATGTGCGTTTTATTTAATTATTACCCTGCATTCCCCTATTTTTTTACAGCAAAAAGTTTCTTTCGTTATCCTATAAGAGTATTAACAAAAATCTTATGAAATTTATTATTCTAATTGAAAAGCATATTTCATGATACACCCTGTATACTAAAATATTTATTAAAAATACTAAATATACACCCGTTATATATACATGATATTATTTGTATGTTAATGATAAAGTAGCAAATTCAAAATGTTCTAGTCTATAAGAAATTTTGATTTTACAGACTTAAAAATTTAGTAAAACTCAATGCTGTTATCATTTTTATATTAAGCGACGTGTTTAACTTATAGTAATTTAAAACCAAAAATTGAACTTTATTCTGTTTAAAAATGTTAAATACAATACTATTATACCCTAATATAAATATGTATCAGTATTAAAATGATATACATTGATTTTGCTGATTAAACAAATTTTTTGCAATATTTATAAATTATTTTATAATTAGATTTAATACTTATTCATAAATGGCTATACAATTCGTTTACTAGTATTCATAAAAATTAAAATTATATACAAATTTTCTTTCTTATTCTCAATATACAGAGTGTATACATAAAATATTTTTAATATACAGAGTCTATACATATGTACATACTGAATTATTTCAGATAATTTTCGTTTGATATAGAAACAGTTTTGTGCTACAGTCAAATTCAAAAATGTTGTGCACCATAAGAAGTAATATTTTTTGTAACTTGTTAAAATTTCAAAAACTTCTGTTAGTTAACTAAAAAATTGGTCACTGTAGGTTAAATGTTAAAGTATTAAAACTGATAAAAATAATTTCTTGCTTGAGGCCTACAATGGGTGATATTTTTTACTAAACAATTTTTTAACTCATTAATATTCCATGACGTCATCTTTCTTATACCAAAAAAACTCCTTATATGAGTCTTACGATCATAATTCAGCTAAAACAAACATTTAATTATTGGTTGTTTGTTTATGTTAAAACTGATAAAAATTCCTGGAATTTTCCAAGGTTAAATATACAAAAAAAACCCCTGAGTTACAGTTGACACCCAAATTTCCTGCAGTACAGTAGCGGTCAGACATCTGGACCCTGGAGTCTGAAGTTAGTTTTGCGGTAGCGCTTGGTACAGTGCCCCCACAAAATTTAGCGGCCTCCCAATCTTAAATAAACAATTTTAAAATTATTACATGATCCAAAATTATTATATAAATAAACAAATATAACAAAAATCCCCGCTTGTATGAATCATACTATAATTATAATTCAACAATCAGGCCATAAATTAAAAATTCCAAGAAGACTATTTCGTATTTGAAATCAAACAAAGAAATTGCTGCGTCATCAAAATCTTAAATAAACATTTTTTTAAATTAAAACTTATATAAATAAACAAATTAAAAAAGTGCTGACTTTGCTGAAAACAGGCTTAAACTTGTTGAAAAGTACAGTAGACACTCGATTTACAGTACAGTAGAGGTCAGAAATCTGGACCCCGGAGTCTAATCTTAAAATCTAGCGCTTGGTACAGTGCGCCCCCGACAAAATTTATCGTTAGCGACCGCACTCAATTTAAGATGACGCAATTAAGTGAGATTAATGGCGAAGGTTTGCACGTACACATAAAAAACAAGTACAGTACGCTTCAAAAAGTGATCGGATACCTTTTTTAGTTAGGGGGTCCGCACTTTTGACATGGCAGTGTACCAAAAATTTAAGTACAGTACGGTGTCAAAAGTTTGGGGCCCACCCCGTGGGTTAGGGTAATCCCACATTCTTGACGCGGTAGTTCGTTTAAAATGACGCAATTAAGGCAAGCGCGTGTTGGGATCAAGGTTTGCACGTACAGTACGCTTCAAAAAGTGATAGGATACCTTTTTGGCCAGGGGGGCCCGCACTTTTGACACGGCAGTGTACCAAAAATTTAAGTACAGTACGGTGTCAAAAGTTTGGGGCCACCCCGAGTTAGGGTATCCCCACATTTTTGACGCGGTAGTGTACCCCATCTATCAAATTGTAACTTAAAATTCAGTCTGCGCATGCGTCGTGTACTTAAATTCAATCTGCGCATTGCGTTAGGTTCACATTCAAAAATTACATTAGTGCCGGCGCATAATGGGTTAACACAAAACCAAATTGTGATAAGTAAATTGTGATGACGCATAATGGGTTAACATAAATTAATTTGATTGCGGGTAATGACTCATCTCTTACGAATTTCAAGGCTTACAGTATGAGCGCGTGTGGGGTCAAATGTCAACAACAAATTTTAAAATACATGTACGTGCCAGGTCAAAGGTCAATTCATACACTAGGTACAGTAGGACCCCAAACTACACGGTTCTTAACACGGTCAAAAAAGTAGTCCGGATAATTGAGGTTCTACGGTGCTCCCGTTCTCTCCTAGCCTATCTACTTTTAAGTACACATATGAAGGGGTGGTTTCAACCCCTAAAAATTTGTAGGGGTTGAAACCACCCCTTCCCCTGAAGGGGTAAAAAAATAATGTTATATTTATTATTAGAGTTCTGTATAGTATACATAAACAAAATATCATCAATTTTTAAATTTTTAAGTACACAGTTGAGGGGTGGTTTCAACCCTTAAAAATGTGTAAATCCAAAAAATAATGTTATATTTGTTACTAGAACTTTTTAAGGTACGTATAAACAAAATTTCATCGATTTTTAAATTTTTGTGTTCCAACTTTGAGCGGGTGGGTTCACCCCTTAAAAACGTTTTTTACCAGCAACTGATATTTTTTATGTTATTAGGTAGCCACCCTCTATGTACTGACAAAGTTTCAAATTTTTCTGAATTTTCGACTTCTTGCCCTTTCCTTGTGAGTATTTTTAGTCAACATACTTTTTTTACTTCTATACCAAATTCGTTGACATCTCCTTGATAGGCTTACTTTAGATTTTTAGTCTATGTTTTATCTATGTTTGAAGAAATGACAAATTCGTTTTTGAAAATTTCCAGTTGTTTCTAGATAACTAGCCAAAGGTAATTCTCAATAAATAAAACTTCTCAAAGTTTATGATAAGAAAATAGGGGGCTAAAATTTTAGCGAACTATCCACTAGGAATTACCTTAACTAAATTACGAAATTTAGTAAAATATTTTTGTACTCGGGCCAACTACCTTAATTTTACCGAAAAAGAAACAGAATTTTTATGACATCCAAAAAAAGAATCAGACAATATTTTTTATTTTGATAAATCAAAAGTTAAGAATTTCAATAAAGAATTCATTTTTAAATTATAAATATTTTGCAGATAAAGTCAGAGACATAGACGAATTACTGGAAAGCAAAAGACAGAGGATTATAAGAAGTTTAAAACCAACCGAAAAATTAGCTAACGTGTAAAAGAATAGATTGCATCAATAATAAATTACAAACGACTCAACACAATATAAGAGTAAAATTGTAATTTGAATTAAAATAAAAATATTTTTTTAACTATTTGATTATTTTAATTCTATACCTACCGTTGAATTCGAATTCATATTAAACTTTCAAATTCAAAAGAATAGACCCTGTTCTCCATATATAAATTAATGAATAATCTTTGACTCACTTTAAAAATAGACTAAAATGTATAAATAACTTCAGTTAATTCCACTTAAGTCACGAATTTCAAACGGCAGTACTTAGAGCCAATCAGGTTTTTTTTAAGTGTACAACTTGATCTAAAGTTAGTACAGTGAAAGCTGCCAAGTTGGGACACTTTTGAATTGCCTGAGGAAATTACATTGTTTTAAATGAATATTAATTCTTATAATTTGAACACCTCTACACGTGAAAATGTCTGATTTGGGGAAGTTTTTTTTTTTTAAAATGATTTTAGATCTGTATACGAAGAATCTAGTCACGAGTGCGGGAATGTAGCCGAGAAACCAACAATCGCTGAAGATGCCTTGAACGGTATAAATACCGTCATAAAATATCTAACTGAGAATCCATGCGAATTTGTAGAAGATTTATAAAAAATTTGAGGCAAATTAGAAAGTAAAGTTTTCCTAAAAATTGTATCAAAACAAACAAGTTATTCGAGTTATACTAACAAGGAAAGGTCGAACAGTATCCCTCAAAAATTTTTGAAACTTTGGTGAATTTTAGATCTACTAAAAGTAATCACAAGCCATATTTCGTTCGTGCCGATAAGCGGTTTAAAGGAGTGAAATTCACCCCTGAAAATTTCAGTTTTTTTTTTAATTTTCTGAAATATCTTGGAAATAGTAAGAGCTTTGGTAAGGAAACTATATTTATTTATAAAAAGCACTTTAAGATCTTTATTATGATACCAAAATTAAAGTTATAAAATCATTGGGGTTTCATCCCCCACCCCCAACGCGTAATTTTATCAGGTAAATTTTGATAAAAGAGAAGGCTGTTATGTGTAAATAAAAGAATTTTTAATTAATATATTTACATCACACCAGTTTATTTCTTTTCGCATAAATACACACCTTTCCTAATATTAACTTGGGAAAAATTTTAACTTTTTAATTTAATAATGAGCCAAAAATATTATCAAAAAATCTCGTATTTTAGTAATGAATTTTTACAAACTTACGATATACGTTAATGTACCTATATAGTTTAGAAAGAAAAAATACATTGCTCCCCCCCCATGCTTTACTGATATTTATACTAATCTTATTTATTCATTTACTTATTTATTTATTTTTATTTATCGATAAAAATTTCAATAATTTAACCTCTGGATATCTATGGATTTCGACTCTGGAAACAACTTATCACAGTATTTTCGGATAATGTAATTCTAAATGAGTATGCTATTGATTTAGATCGCCGTAACAATAGTCTCTAGCTCACAATCAGTCTTCGTCGCCTCGTTTCCAATATTTGTTTAAGTATGGATGGTATAAAAAGTGGATAGATTGGCCAACGACCAGAAACATCTGAAAATCCTGTAACATATTGCTTTTTCAAAGAAAAAAAGAGAAGCACCAAGGTGTAGTGTATGTGGTAAGCGCTTTTATATAATAAGATGTGATTGGTGTGGATAATATTTTTGTTTTGAATATTTTTATGAAAAATAGCATTATTGTGTAGATTGCAAACCTTAAAATATTGAAAATTGTATGATAAATAAAAATAAATAAATAAATAAGATTTATATTGATATCAGTAAAGCATGGGGGGGGGGGGGGGGTGCAGTGAATTTTGTCGTTCTAAAACTATGTACTTTAAGTATATCGTAAGTTTATAACAATTCATTACTAAAATACGAGATTATTTTATCATATTTTTGCTCATTATTAAATTAAAAAGTTAAAATTTTTTCCCAAGTTAATATTAGGAAAGAGTGTATTTATGCAAAAAGAAATAAACTGGTGTGATGCAAAATATATTAACTAAAAATTATCTTATGTACACATAACAGCCTCCTCTTTTACCAAAATATATCTGATAAAAATTAGGGGTTGTGGGTGAGGGATGAACCAGGGTTTTCGGATCTCGAAAAGAATTCAAAATTCAATTAATTCTAAAACTATAAATATGAGAATCTATCAAAGGATTTCAAAGTCTGAAAATTAAATATGTTAATTAAATATGTTCGAGTCGTTTGCCGAGCGGTAGCGAATCATTACATGGAATTGACCATTTATAGAATTTTAAACTATTTGGTGAGCGACGCAAAGCACTTAATTTATGAGCAAAGCAAGAATTAATTTTGAATTAAATTTGTCTGGTTTGTTTCGGAATAACTAATTTAGAGTAGCTTATTACTCACAGTTAACATAATTTTACACGAATGAAACTGGAGGGCATAGTTGTCAGAAATAAATTAATGAATACATTGTTTCAACATTTTTTGAAAATTAATCGTGTAAAGAGTAAAATAGGGAATAAAACGCAAAAAAAATGGAGGGAGGTCAAAGTTTACATTTTAACGTCTACTGTTTCTGGCGTCCTCCAAGAATGAGTGAGTTATTTTAGAAAATATTCAAGCATAATTCAATCAGACTTAGAGGGATTTTAAATTCTCCAATATGATAAGAGAGGATACTTATTTAGAGTAAAGTGTACAAATATTAGCTATTTTAAAAATATATAATAGCTGAGTATTTTAAGTCAACATACTTTTTTTACTTCTATACCAAATTCGTTGACATCTCCTTGATAGGCTTACTTTAGATTTTTAGTCTCTGTTATATCTATGTTTGAAGATGTGACAAATTAGTTTTTGAAAATTTCCAGTTGTTCCTAGATAACTAGCCAAAGGTAATTCTCAATAAATAAAGCTTATCAAAGCTTATGATAAGAAAATAGGGGCAAAAATTTTAGCGAACTACCCACTAGAAAGTACCTTTACTAAATTACGAAATTCACGCCAGCGAAGCCGCGAGTAACAGCTAGTTCTAAGCAATTTAAAATTACAAATACTTAAAAGAAAATTATTTACATACCATAAAGATGTTTAACGGGAACATAACTGTATTTAGTCTCTTGGGACTTTTAACTAACACTTTACTTTTTATTATGAAGGACTGAATCATGTGCTTTAGTACTGGAATTGCAAATAAATTATTTATGAATACTGTTTCTTTTTTTCTTTTTTAGTGTTCCGTAGAACAAACAAGGACGGAACACTATATAATTTTGTGTCGAAACATTGAGTTTTTTGGCGCCAAAATCTGCAATTACAACATGCAAGGTTGATTTATTATTACATATTTGTTAATAAAATTTAAAAATATTTAGAAATTGGTGTTTTTTCTCGAAATGCTATTGGACAACAGCATTTATCAAAATTAGTTCCATGTTAACAGAGGAGTAGAATATTTAATTAATTAATATTAGGTATGATAATTAAGGACACATTTTTTGTATGTCGCATCATAACAATAAATGGCTCGTATTAATTGTAGCCTTTTACTCAATAGAGTGTTTATTTTTATACAATAGGTACTCGCATATATTTTGTATACAATATTTCATCAAGCTTCTATTTCTTGCTCTATCAACATGGAATAAATTTATTTTATTGTAAGGAAGCGGGAGGTGCGTGTGACCCTATTGAACTTGATTCTTCCTCACACTCACCTGCCCGCTTGTTTGTTGGCCCTAGTCGAGCGGTTGCCTAGGATCAACGAAAAGTGGTGGGTTGCGCATCGAGCCTATAGTAGCCGATCTAGGGTCGCACCATATAGATGTACCCTAGGTTGTAGAGGAGGCATGGTAAACAGTGGGAATTTTTAAAAGTGAAATAATAAACTTGCTTTTTTTTTTATAAAATTGTTCATCTATATTTACAATAGAAAAAAAACAGATTATAGGGGAAGGTCGCCCAAAGCGGGTAAGCTAAGATTAAACGCCCAAAAAAGTGACTTTTCACCTCGATAAGCAGATCTTTTTTATATTATCAGATAGAATAGTTATCAAACTTTAAAATGAAACTTCGCTTAAGAAATGTTTATACGATATTTATTTTTAATAAAGAAAATACAAAACCTCTGCAAAAACCCGCTTTGCCCGTATAGGTATCCTAAAGCGGGTAAACCCCTTTGGGCAAAGCGGGTAAGTACATTATTGTATTTAAATACTGTTATTATTTTTAATATAAACTTTCTTAATCATATAGAACTTAACAGTAATAATAATTAAGTAAAAAAAAATTGAAAAAAGACAAAAATAATAAATTTATAACAATTAACTGTAACTTTCTTTACAACCTCCATATTGGAATATATTACTTCAGGTGATTCCACATCAAAATCACCACAAACAAGGCAGAAATATTTTTTTCAAGCTTTTTCCCCTCATTCCGTCGTAAAAAGAAGATTATTTATTTTTTTTCCCCTTCCAACAGTTTTTTCCATTAAGATGCTTCTATTTTGTCTACTCGCTTTGCCCATACCCGCTTTGCCCAAAAAGACTTAATTTTGTTAACTTAGAATAATTTCAAAATGAAAGCCGATACATGTCTACCTTTTTCTACATTAAAAGTCAAATGATGATAACATAATACGGTAATACCAAAAAGATTACAAATAAAAAAGTTTGTGACTAGTCACAGAATATTTATCGTCAAAATTTTTAACAAAACCAAAAAAAATTTGATGAAGCTTAACTGGGACATTAAACGACACAAGCGTTCAAGATTCTCGGCGACTTGGGCCAGTCGCCACTAGGACGACAGGCCCTTTCTTTTTCTCTACTATTGACCGTTACTGTCTACTATTATTTACCGGAAACTGTCCTATTCTACTACTGAATGTCTTATTTATACGTAATTCACCTGCTCGATTCACTGAGCCAAACAATTTCGTGACACCGACACTGTACAAAACGTACACACGTGGCTTAAGTTTATTGACATGTATATTAATTTCGTAATGCACGTTTCTCAATATCGGCCGCTCTTCACATTATAATAATAAACTTTTGAAATGTAAGTATGTAGTTGGTAGGTGTAAATCGCCCAGTCAACATTACTGATGTCTTAATGAATTCATAAAGAATTCATATTTCTGATTTGGACGTCAGAAAACAAGTTCAGAAAGGTATATCTTTATGAATTCATAAAGATACCTTATGAGTCGATTAAGGAACAGTTTATGAAGTCTTAAATATGATATCTTAAAGAATTTTTTTTTCTGACTTCAGAATTGCGTTGTCTTAAACAGCTCATATTTCTGATGTCTGAAAAAAAGATATCTAAATTGAGAATTCATTATTAAGAAGTCATATTTCTGACTTCAGAATTATGATGTCTTAAATAGTTCATATTTCTGACGTTTTAAAAAAGATGACTTTAAGAGGTCTATACCAAGAATTCATTGAAAGTATCAAGCGTAATTTACGAAATAATAGAAATATAATTAATTTAGTTAATTTTATTTATTTACATAACTGTATATGTACAACGTATATTAAATGTATTTTAAAAATTAACATTTAAGACTAAATTTACTCCAGTACTTTATCAAGAGTGTCACAATTTGTACACTAGTCACAATAGAAACAATCAAAAACACTAACTAACCATATTCTACACCCCATCAAACCACAAATTATTATCATACCTTCTTAAATTAACACTATCGTAAATTCACTTCTTTCAGTTCATTTTCACTTTAAATAGTTTTCTTTAAGCTACCATTTTATTTTTGTTTAGTATCACCATCATCATCATTTCCATCTTGTGCCAAATTTCTCTCCTATTTTAATCTTCTATTTTTTTGACTTTTGAATAAGTCTAGAAATGGTTTTCCTTTATAGTACAGGAGGTATTGGCGCATGAGTACTGAAAACTATTCCACCTCAATTTTTTTATGCGATTCTGTTGACATTGCCCTACTGATGATATAAATGCATGTTGCCAGGGGGCAACCCGGGGCAATACATCCGAAATATGAACTAATTAAGAAGTTTTAATAATGAAGTCAGAAATAAGAGCTGTTTAAGACATCAGAAATATGAGTTCATAAAATAATCAGAAATAAGAACTCTTTAAGATATCAGAAATATGAATTCATATAGTATTCAGAAATAAAGACTATTTAAGACATCAGAAATACGAATTCATAAAGTAGTCAGAAATAAGAATTGTTTAAGACATCATATTTCTGATGTCTTAAATAAGACTTCTTTAAGAATTCATTTAGATGTCCGAATATTGTTTAAATTATTTTTGTTAGTGGTTTCTATAGAAAAAAAATTTTTTAAGACATCAGAAATATGAGCTAATTCTGAAGTCAGAAATATGAATTCTTTAAGACATCATATTTATGAAGTCTTAAACCGTTCCTAAATCGTGGCATAAGATATCTTTATGAATTCATAAAGATATCTTTCTGATAATGTTTTCTGACATCTTAAATATGACTCCTTTAAAACATCTTTAAGAAGTCTTATTTAAGAAGTCCGAAAGATGTCTGAAAAAAGATGTCTAATTGATATCATTAAATTGAATTCATATTTAAGATATCTTTAAGAACTCTTATTTCTGACTTCAAAAAAACGTCATATTTACAGTTCAGAAAGATGTCAGAAAAAAGACTTCATAAAGACATCTTTCTGACTTTTGTGCTGACTGGGCGTAAATGAGTGTACGAGATCTGTAAGATACGAGACAGTTTTAGCGAATTTCGAAAACTCGAAATTCAGCTATTACAGTAGGTGTCATGACGCAATCTGAGTCCGGGACTATGGCAGAAATCTGTTTTGAGGTCCCTAGAATACGAAAATGATATTCACTAAAATTATATATATATATATATATATATATATATATATATATATATATATATATATATATATATATATATATTTATGTGTTCCCACGATAACTCTCGAACGAAACGTCTAACGCTTATGAAATTTTGTGTGCGGACTGGATTCTGAATTGGCTTGGCTAAGTTCGTTAGCCAGACACGTCGGATGCCCAGAAGTAGGTTTTCTGGCCATTTTTTATCATTCGATCCTATCATAAGGCAGTTCAATTTTTACATCGTTGAAAAGGAAAAAAAAATTATGAAGAAAATATTCTTATAATTTTCTTTCTATTTTAAGTATTTTTAGAGAAAATGTAAATTTTCACTTTTATTCTTTCTTTGTTAGTCTAATAAGTAAATTATATTTATATCTCAGTTCTTTATAAAGTATAAAAATATTTCACTTTTTTATTAAAGAATTTTGTGAGAACAAGTGAATACTATTCACATATATGTGATATAACACACATACATGTATAGAGTTTTGTTTCTCATTTATTGCATTATAATTAGCATGGTTGTATCCCATGTTAAAAAATGTAAATTAAACAGATTTTCTAAGCTAATGTAATGAAGAATTTTTTTTTTTTATTGAATTTTTAAGTAAACAAGAAATTGAAGATTATGTTATGATATAAATATTAAACATGAAACAAAACAAACTATGTACAATGTACATATGTATGTACGGAAAAATATTTTGAATCGATTTTGAAAATTTTTCCACTAATAATTAATAATGTTAAAAAATTAAACCATTTCAAATGGATTTAAGGTATTTTATGTGAGGTCAAGGTTTTCGGGACCTAAAAAGGCCAGAAATTAATTAACCAATCGATTTTAAAAATTTTTTCACAGTTAGTAAGTTAAAGTATTTGAATTAATTAATTAAATGATGTCCGCAAGAAGCTTACGGACTGCCATAAGTTATATGAGATCCTTAGAACCCTTTTCTTACTGTTAGAGTACTAGACTTGTATGAGTTTCGCCAGGATTTACTGATCCCATAATTGTAAAAAATAAACTAAACGACCAATTCTAAAAATTTCTTCACTGTTACAGAGCTAAACTATTTTAGATAGATTTAGAATACATTATGTAAGGTCCGCCAGGGTCCACAGGACCCAAAAGTGTCAAAAATAAACTAACTGACCGATTTTGAAAATTTTTTCACTGTTACAGAGCTAAACTATTTTAGATAAATATCGATTACGTTATGTAAGGTCCGCCTCGGACCATAGGACCCAAAAGTGTCAAAAATAAACTGCCTGATCGATTTTGAAAATTTTTTCACTGTTACAGAGCTAAACTGTTTTAGATAAATATAGATTCCGTTATGTAAGGTCTGCCAGAGTCCATAGGATCCAGAAGTGTCAAAAATAAACTAACTGACCGATTTTGAAAATTTTTTCACTGTTACAGAGCTAAACTATTTTAGATAAATATAAATTACGTTATGTAAGGTCCACCAAGGTCCATAGAACCCAAAAGTGTCAAAAATAAACTAACTGACCGATTTTGAAAATTTTTTCACTGTTACAGAGCTAAACTATTTTAGATAAATATAGATTACGTTATGTAAGGTCTGCCAGGGTCCATGGGATCCAAAAGTGTCAAAAATAAACTAACCGACCGATTTTGAAAATTTTTTCACTGTTACAGAGCTAAACTATTTTAGATAAATATAGATTACGTTATGTAAGGTCTGCCAGGGTCCATGGGTCCAAAAGTGTCAAAAATAAACTAACCGACCGATTTTGAAAATTTTTTCACTGTTGGGGAATTAACTATTTTAGATAGACATACATTACGTTATTTAGGGTCCGCCAGGGTCCATGGGACCCAAAAGTGGTAAAAATAAACTAACCGACCGATTTTGAAAATTTTTTCACTGTTACAGAGCTAAACTATTTTAGATAAATATAGATTACGTTATGTAAAGTCTGCCAGGGTCCATCGGATCCAAAAGCGTCAAAAATAAACTAACCGACCGATTTTGAAAATTTTTTCACTGTTGGGGAGCTAAGCTATTTTAGATACATATAGATTACGTTATGTAAGGTCTGAAGTGTCAGTAGGACCTAAAAGTGTCAAAAATAAAATAACTGACCGATTTTGAAACCTTTTTACTATTACCGAGGTAAACTATTTTAGATAGGTACAGGTTGTGTTATCTGAGATCCACAACTGTCCTGCGGATGCAAATGCGGCGTAGAATGCTACACAACGGGTTTTGAATATATATATATATATATATATATATATATATATATATATATATATATATATATATATATATATATATATATATATATATATATGTATATATATATACATATATATATATATATATATATATATATATATATATATATATATATATATATATGTATATATATATACATATATATATATACATATATATATATATATATATATATATATATATATATATATATATATATATATATATATATATATTACATAAAGTCCGCCTAGAATATACGGTCGAGCTGATTTTTTAATGAGGTCCACCGGGAACTTGCAGATCCGAAAACGCCAGTAATAAGCTATCGAAAAGATGCTAAAAAATTTCTCACTGCTAGAGAACTAAATTATTTTAGATGGATACAACTATGCTGCACAAAATTCGTTCGGGTTCTTGGGTCCCCAAAAATACCAAAACTAATTACCCAACCGATTTTAAAAATTCTTTTTCTCTTAGAAAGCTAAACTATTTTAAATAGGTACAGGTCTTAGATGAGATCCGCCAGTGCCCAAGATTTGGAAATTCGCTATGTTTTGCAGATGCTGCGACAGGGGTATTTTTATACGGGATCGATGCAACGACATTAATACGGAAGAAAGTGAGACAGTACTTTATCTCCCTTTTTATTACTATTAATTTAATATACAATTTATTTTTATTTTTAGCTAAATAGGGAATAAAATTTATAAAAGTTTATAAAAGTTGCCCACGAAAGCGAAGTTGAGCGCACGAACGTAGTGAGTGCGTTGATTCGCTTGAGTGGGCAATCGACAATACCGCACGAGTTGCACATACTACTTCTTATTACAAATTTGACATAATTTTTTCTATTATTATTACTATTTTTGACATTTTTATTACTTGTTAAAATAATATTTTTAAGTGTTCATCTTTTTTACTTTTTTTACTGAATTAAATATTGTTTAAGTTACTTTGTTGGTGCACGGTTAAAAATCTTGGACTAATTTTTTAATCCAACCTTAACTTACTGAAAAAACTAAATATTAAAATACTAAAAATAAATCTTGTCCTTATATTAAAATATTTCCAATATTTTTTGATATTCAGATTTAATCTAATTATATTATTTTCCATAATTTAAACCATTTTTGATTAAAATATATTACAAAATTATTGAAATCGTAAAAACCAAACCAAAAAAATACTAAAACCTAATCCAAATTATATACATTTTTTAATTCCAAATTAAAGAATACTTAGATTTTAATCTTAATTTGGATTAAATCAATCAGATCAGTGTTTTGTGTTGTGTTAGTGACACGTGCATACCCAATTTGTTATTATGTCCTTCTCACTCCAACCCATTTAATTTTCAGTATTGTTTTCTCTGTTGGTCAATTATTATTTAACATCAAGGACATTTCTCACGGAACATCAAAATATGTAGGTATATGTATATACCTAAATGCATCACCAGTCATACACAATCAGAACTCCTTGTTTTTTTGTTCAATTATTTTGTTTATTTTCGTAACTTCGGTCGGGCTAAAAACATTTAAATATAAAAGTGCTTGAATATTTAAAATTAAAAATGTAATTTCAATTCTTAAACTTTGTATAGTCATTGCCGTTATTAAATAAATTACTGTTCATTCGCAAAATATTTACTTTTTATTGAAATTTTGATACAACTGACATGGATTCCTGAAACAATACTTGATATTGTTTATCAATATAAAAATTCAAATTATTTTTTAACTCAGGTTTTTATACAAGGTACGTATAATATCGATTTTAAGTATAAAACGATATACGGAAAAATAAAGTATTCTGATTTTTTTTTATCTATTTTCTAGGTACGTAACTATTATGGTATCGTTTGATGTAAAACATAGCCGATTTTGATAATGGAATGATTATTGATAGATGAGCGGTATGGTAATTTAGATAACGTATCTCCCCCGTTTGGTTTCGAACTCAAGATCTGCCAGACAAGAGCGAAATGTTCTGATTTTTATTTATATCAAAATTTAAATTATTTACCCGGACAACTTCGGCGTAGCAGTCAGCATAGAATTTAAGCACTTCAGTTATGTGGTAAGTCTTTGCAACTAACATTTAACAATAATTCTACTAACTTTCCTCTTTATTTATAGGTTTTATTCTACCATTAAGAAAAATTATAGTTCAAGAAAAAGGAAAAAATCAGAAGAATCTACTGAAAACGTTCAAGAAGAAACAGACCATGAGCTAAGCCCGGAAGATCTAATTTTTTTTTTTAAAAGTTCACTTTTTAAAATTCATTGTTTATTGTAAAAAAAATCAATAAAATGTTGGTAATACAAAAATGCAATTGAGTTTCAATATAACCTTCATTACAATATTTAGTAATTAAAATATTAGATTTTAATACAGACAATATTAAAATTTCAAACCAAAGAAACCTATCTTTTAGTACATATTTGGTTTAAAATATAATCCACTCTTACTTATTTTTAATACCTTTTGAGTTTAGAATCGTAACATACATAGTATTAGTTTGCAATACAACTGGAATAAAATTTGGTTTGGTGACTCTAATCCAAGTTCAATTAATTTTTAATATCAGTTATATTGCAATGAATTTTTTAATATAAACAACCGATTAGATTTTAATAAAATTTTGGTGTTGCCATATATGTAACCTCTGTAGATTACTTATTAATCCTATATTTTTAACCGTGTGGTTTCTATAGAAATAATTATGAAATATTTATTAAATGAAAGTTACTTTGTGGAAAGTTACTTTCCGCACGCAAAAAAGTATGTGGGAAGAGTACAGTGGGCAAACAGCTATTTTGCGTAAAGAAATGTGGTCGCCAAGTTAGTACTTCTCCCGGATGAGTAATAAAAAATAATTTTTTTACTTTTATATGCTACATATTACATTAAATCTATAATAATCACTGATTGTACGGAACACTATTGGTGCAAGTACAACTTGCCTTTGACGACTTTTTTTAAAATATATGTTAATTCAGTATGGTTTATTGTACTGTTAAAGCTTATATTAATGGAAATGGGAATGATTCAGAAAAGAAATCTGTAATTTCTTTTCATAAGTAAGTGTGAATTTAAATTTATTTTTTTTTTAAATATTTAAAATTTTAACACCATATTTGTAAATAAATAGCAAAGACAGAAACCGGCCCTTCCTTCATTTTTGGCAAGCGTTTATAATAGCTGCACGTAATCTTAAATACGGCATGTCTATACTCTTTCTATCAAAATACGGTATCTAAAAATTAATTAAAAAGATAAGTAACAAGTAAGCTTCGATTATTTCATGTAATATTAAAATGATATAATAAACAACAACTGATATAATGAAAAAATTTTTGCAATAATAGATATTTTAAATTTTAGTTTGAATCTCAGACCATTTCAGTGATCAAGTTTAATGCATAATACTTTCCACCATGTCGACTAAATATTACTATTTTACAAATTTTTAATTAATATTAAAATTTCTTGTTGTTTGAGACATCTTTGCAATATTAGATCAGTATGGATGGCATGGATAAATTTTTCAAAGAGATACAGTCTACTATTAAAACTTTAAAACAAGTAATAGAAGTCAAGAAAAAAGAATTAAGAGAAATTTCTAATAAAATATGTAAAGAAACAATAAATGAAATTGTAACGCTGCAAAAACAAATTCAGAAACAAGCAAAATCTGCCCCTCCGGAATATAAAACATATTATGAAGAATTTTCAAAATATCTGAATGAAGTATCTACACAATTGTCAAATGAAGTAAAAAAATTGAATTTAGAAAATTTTGTTGGATTTATTGGAACCGCTATCACAAACGTCACGGTGAAGACCGAAGAACTGTATGCAAATATAGAGAATGATCCACAACTTGGTAATTTTAGTTTTAAGGTAGATTTTGATCTGTATAGCAGGGCGTACAAGAAACACATACGTGACAGAAAAATGGAACACTTCTTTGGCTAAAATTATCTTTGATTAAGTTTGTATCGTTACCACACGTATTTACATAATATATTAACATAGTTTTGGTTGATTATCAGCAACTTCAAACGTATGAATCATATAAGGGTAAGTGGAGGAAAATTGGGTAGCTTTGATGGTAAATTAAATTTTTTAAAATTATTTTTATTATCTCTGATAATAATCTGCCTTCCACATAAGACCAAGAAAAAGAACAATCTGTTTAACATTTTCATAAAATATACAAACACAAAAAATTGCGTTTCTCCCTGTCTTGCTCCACCTATAGCCTCTGAGATAAAACTTATTGCAACATTTTTATATTTTATAGCTATTAGCCGCGATTTCGCCTACGTAAGTTTGCTTGAATTCTGGATCAAATTAATCCTAAATTTAAAATTCTATACGGAATATTTATAGCGATCGGTCTTGTTCGCCCAACGACGTCAAAATAGAAATATTCATATTACTAGCCGTATACCCGATGGGATTTCCCATCGGCAACATCTTTTTATTAGGTACTCACTGCTCACTTTTAATGTTTTTCAAAAGCCTGAATACCAATTTTCACCTTTCTAATTTCAAAGATGATGAACTTGCCATACGAACTTTAATTTCCTATTTAAACCCCTTAGGGAATGAATTTCCAGAAACGTTTACATAACTAACTTTTATTTATAAGTAGTAATGCCTAAAGATCAATCTTCATACTTTCTGTGCTAAATTTCGTCCTTCTGAAGCCAACAGTTTAGGCTGTGCGCTATCTGTCAATTAGTGTATAAAATATTATTTATTTGAATAGTCAATAGTAACATATATTTATATATCTAACTTCAAAAATGACGTATTTCCATAAAAATTTGCATTCCCTATTTAACCCACTTAGGGGGCGAATTTTCAAAAATCCTTTTTTAGTGGTCACCTACGTTACATAGGGAACTCCTGTGAAAAATCTCATTCTTCTAAACCCAACGGTTTAGACTCTGCGTTGTCTGTCAGTCAGTCAATCAGTCAGTGTTAGAAACTTATTAAGTAGACTAGCCGTATGCCCGATGGGATTTCCCATCGATAATATCTTTTTATTAGGTACACAATTTATGCTCATTTTTAATGTTTTTCAAAAGCCTAAATCAATATCCATGTTTATAACTTCAAAAATGATGAACTTCCCATATGAAATTTCATTTTCTGTTTTAACGCCTTAGGGAATAAATTTCCAGAAACAACTGACTTTTATTTATAAATAGAAGCCTAAACGCCAATTTTCATAACTCCTGTGCTTAATTTCGTCCTTCTAAACTCAACAGTTGAGGTTGTGCGTTGTCTGTCAGTCAAAGTTAAAGATTCATTAAATAAGATATTATTTATTTTAATAGCCATAGTAACATATTTTTATATAACACTAACTTCAAAAATAACGAATTTACATACCTGTACAAATTTTCATCAACTATTAAACCCACTTAGGGGACGAATTTTCAAAAATCCTTTCTTAGTGCTCACCTACGTTACACAGGGAACTCCTATGCAAAATTTCATTCTTCTAAATCCAACGGTTTAGGCTGTGCGTTGTCTGTGAGTCAGTCAGTCAGTCAGTGTTAGAAATTTATTAAGTAGATTTTCAATAGTAGGTATATCTAATTTAGTAATTTCCACACCTATAAACCCACCACATTTTTAACTCCTATTGAGGTTCCTGGAGAACAGTTCTAAACTCACGTTCAGTTTTTCCGGAATCTCAATAGTATCTGAACTAAATTTTCGATCTAATTATTTCTTCTAAACCATTTTTTGAGTCCTAGAACTCTGAGGGTAATTTTAACTTCGTAGAACCCTGAATTAAAACATTTAGATTATTATTCATAAGTAGTTCTGTGAAATTTGCATAAATAGTAATTATGATTTTATCAAAATTATAATAAAAAATCTTTGTTCTAAGAGATTCATCTGGGTACTAAGAGATTCAAGAGTTATATTTTCTTTGTTGTTATTGTCGTATTTTATAATTATAATAGATAACTGTACCATCAGTGGGATAAAAATCAAACATTTTTCACTCTCTTTTTATTAAGGAATTCAATTTTGTTTAAAATTATAAATATTTTTTTGCAGGTGAAGTAAAAAAATTAATCGATAAAAGTCTCCAAAATATTATGTTGAAAGTAACAGAAGGTATGAGAAAGTTTGTAGCAATAGTTATGGATGAATCAATGAAAACATTAGCAAGTATATAATATAATTTTAATTTTAATTGAAATAGAAATATTTCAAAAGTATCGGAAATAATCTGGTTTTTATTTATTTTTAATTCTATACAAATTCAAATTTATACTTTGAATAATATACAATATCATAATGTAAAAAGTTTCAATTCATTGATTAAAAATTTCTGTCATAAAATATTATTATAATAAATTATTAAAATTATAAGAAATTCATTACAGTAAACCGAATAAACCGAGTATGCCTATCACTTCTAACTCCATTAAAGAAATGAAACTTAATCGACGAGTAAGCATGTTGTCATGGATTGAACTTGTTTATTTTTTTTAAACTAGTGAAACATCAAATCTGGCCATTCTATTTTCCATGTTGATGACTGCAGCAATACTTATGGATGAATTAACATAATTAAATTATTTTGGATGAATTAAAAACCAAATATATAATTTCAATTTTAGATTAAATAAAAATATTTCAAAAGTATCAGAAATAATCCGTTTTTGGTGTTCCGTACAGCACAGCTGTACTGGAACTAGTTACGGGAAAAATCACTCTTTTTAGTGAGTTGAATCTTTTGAATCCGTTCACTGTGGTGAGTCGATTCAATGAATTGAATCACTCACTCACTTGACACAATTCGCTCACTGGTTTTTAGGGCTTCGAAGCCCTATTAGGGCTCCGAAGGCCGTATAACATTGCTGAGTGACCAAAAATTTGAGAGAGGTGGTAATCAATAATAATAATAATAAATATAAAAAAAAAATAATTAGTGACTTGTACATGGATATACTAATAAACGCAAGAGGGCTGTATTTTCACTGTACTTAAAAAATAAAAAACCAGCCAAAAATCATAAATTAACACTTTCACCATTATATGTGAAGCGTACGTAAAGAAATGACTGCAGCAAATTTTGCGTTTTCATAAAGGAAAGCTAATCTTTTTTAATATAACTTTTCAATTATTACGTTTAAAAAAAAAATAAAAAGAGTTTTCTTATAAAACTTATATATGATCTTTCCAATTATGACACAAAATTTTTTTTTTCAAAAATGTAGTGTGAAAGCGATCAGCATCGTCGCATAATATCAAATTTAATTTTTCTGTCAATAGCGGAGGTACAGGAATTTGTACGCCTTCTAGGCAGCAGCAGGGAGAAAAGACACCTCAGCCGTGTAGAAAGAAAATTTATAGTTATCTCAATAAATTTACTGCTATTGTCTTTTAATTACTTTTAAACATTATTTTGATGAGATATTATTTAAGGTTTTGCTAAATATTTAATAATAATAATAAAATAAAGCAGCCCTGTGATCATAACAAGTTTTCCCTGTGTTAAAATTTATATTTCTTAGTTGCTTGAAAGACGCGGTATATAGTGAAGTGTAGGCCAAAGGAACTTTGTTTCTTGAGCCTGTGGTTATGGTTGGAGCCGAAGGTGCGGTTGATTATTAGGACAATGATTATTATTGCTGTGAAGACTACGATGATGCTGTAGGTAGTTGTAATATGTACAATAGAATTTTAACTAAAAGAAAGAGCATAAATTCTTCTTAGTTACAATTTATCTCTTTTTATTGAATATAAAAGATATATAATTATCTCACTTTCACAATTTATCTCTTTTTATTTATTGAATATAAAAGATACATAATTATCTCCCTTTCATTTATGTGTCAGTGTTGCCTTGGTTAACATTTAAAATATTTGTAATCCCCTTACCTCAGAATTCCCCTTAAAAAACTTTCTTTTAGCTAAAATACTACTGTATGAAACCATGAGTTTTGATTTTGTTAATTTCATTCTTATTTTGCAAATGAAAGTCGTTTAGTTTTTGTAAGTTGATTTTAGGTTTAAAATGACTTTCGACGATTGGAAGATTATGTAACGGAAGGATTTGCAGTAGGTCGCGTAATTCGTACTCGATATTTTGGTATGTAAGTTCGTTGATCGTCAGCGAGCAGTTTCTGAAGTTGATTAACATAGTACCAGTGAGTTGTCTTCTTTTTACACCACAAGTCGATGCTAAGGTCAAATTGATGGCATTTTTTATAACGACATAGGAATCTAAGATCTTCTTAATTTCTGTTTGATTTCCCAACTCTTCGTAGGTACAGTTGCCTGGATAGCTGCGGAGAATTTTCTTAAAGCACTGATCATTTTGAATCTTGATTAGGTTTTCCAATTTGCAAATGTGTAGATTTTCAATTCTGGGACAACTTTGTTTAGCAAAATACATTTGATGCTCGTTGGAAAGAATAAAAGGTTAATGGATTTTTAATAGTTTATTTTGTGTAGGTATAGGTTTTACTAAATTGTATTCAAAGGTGTCCGGTTGGAAATAAGGGATTTGGATATTGGATATTACAGCTGTATGATTATAGTAAGCTTGAAGGGCTAGAAGTTCGTAAATTTGTTCGGTTGATGTTATTGAAATATTTTGATTTTTAAGGAGCTGATACGCGTTTTCAAGCTCTTCCGATATAAGAATGTTTTTTGGAATTACGTTTAATTTAGCTAGATTGATTGATTCGATAATATCTTCAATATGGTTATTAAGTAAATCAATATTATAAGAAAGTTGATATTGGTATTGCATGTACCTGAAATCATTTTCGTCTTCTCGTACCTTATTTTGAATGTCGGATCCTAGTTTGTTTAAGTCTTTATTTGTAACGTCTTGTTGTGAATTAATATGATCTGTAATATTTTTAAAACTTTGAATCATTTGTTCGTGTAATTTTACTTGTTTATTGGATTTAAATACTAAATTATTTTATTTGATTTTAAGTCAGTTAATTCTTTATTAATTTGTTGAGCATCATTACTGTCCATGTTGCCTATTATGAACTTGATGGCGGTACCAAGACCGTCAAAAAGGCTCCTCTTTTGAGTTTTGCGGGGATAAATTATTTTCAGATTATTTTCTAATGCTTTGAATTTTAGATTCAATACTTCTCTAATACTACCTAATTTTGTTTTATCACTAATGAGACATAGAGATTGAGAGATTTTATTTAAGTTAACTTTGTAGTCGTCTAGATCTATGTAATGCAAGTATTTGTAATAATTTTCAATGATTTTACTGTTGCCTATCTTGATCGCGAGAAGTCCCGGGTTGTTCGTCAAGTCTTGTATTTCGATTCGTTGCGTCATTGTCATGGTTATTATTGTCAACGTTATGATCCTGTAACAAGTATGGTTTTCTTAATTTTTGCTTCGGGATTTTACGATTTTTAGTATCAGTAATAGTAACATTATTATTTTCTTTAATTTTAATCTGTTTAAATTTGGGATGAAGTTTGTTGTTATGTTTATTTTCGGTGAAGTACGCTATTTGATTTTGTTGATATTCTTTAGGATCTTCACGATTTTGATTAATTTTTGCAATGTGTTTTTGTTTAGATTTCTTTACTTTTTCATTAACTTTATTGTATAAAATTTCCTGTTTATTCTGAATATCGTCTAAATTTGGTTGTAATTTAATGTAATATGTGCGTCCGAAAAATAGTTCGAATGGTGTGTGTTTGGTAGCGGAATGGATGGTATTGTTATAGGTGAAAATGGTTTGGGACATTTTAATGTCGGGATGAACTTTTTTGTCTTTGTTATGTACTATTCGGTAAATTTCAAGGAGTGTGGAATGAAGTCTTTCCACAGGAGAATTGGAATTTGAACTTCGGATAGATGTTATATGCATTTTGATATTATACTGTTCACAAAATTGTTTGAATCTTACCGAATTAAAGCCTTTTTCTGCGTCAGTTACTATTAATTTTGGTCTACCGTATGCTGCAATGAATTGTGTAAAAACGCCTACTAAATGGAGAGAATTTCGCGTTTCAACAACGTAAGCCTGTCCAAATCGCGAAAATTTATCTATGATGGTTAAATAAATTAAACGTTCTAAGTAAAAAATGTCTAAATGGCATATTTCTAAAGGTCTTTCTGGAATTGCTGTTAATTGAAATTTTTGTTTAGGCGGTCTCCTATCATATTTGTTTTCATTACAGTATTTGCAGTTTTTGATGTAGTATGTTATTTTAGATTTTAAGTTCGGGAAATAATATTCACGTCGTATGTGGTCAAATGTTTCGTTTATTTCTTGATGTGATTGACTATGGTGTTTTTTAATAATTTCGTCTTGTTCATCTTTGTCAGTCCCGTCTGTAAGAATTTTTGTGGTTCTAATGACTTTAAATTTTTTCGATTGTGAAAAGTATTGACTGTAAATTTCTTGAAAACGGTTAAAAATTTGATCGTCAGGGCAATAAACTGCAGTAAGTTGCTTAGGATGAAGGTATTTTTTAAAAATGTTAACTAATATTTGATTGGAAATATTGGGGTAGTGAAGTGTTTATCGTCTTTTTGTTTTGAATAAAATTTCTAGTTTACGTTTAGCTGGTCCTTTCTTTTAATAAATTACTAACTGTTCCTTAAAGTCATTTAAAGGGTTTTCAGATATTCGTATGAGTGATGTGTCATCTTCGTCTTCACTATGAGCGGTCATTATACTAGCGTTACTATCATTTTGCCGGGAACTGGCTGAGGATAAGGATTCAATATTATGGGATTCAATTTTTATACGGGATAAGGCGTCTGCGTTAGTGTTGTATTTTCCACTATTGTGTAATATTGTATGTAATATTGTATAGTCGTATTCTTCAAGTTTAAGTCTCCACCGTATAAGTTTACTGTAAGGTTCTTTTAGCGACATAAGCCATGTTAGTGGTTTATGGTCGGTAATGATTTTAAATTTTCGTCCAAATAAATATGGTCGAATGTAACGGGCGGCCCAGACAATTGCCAAAAGCTCCTTTTCAATTGTCGAATAGTTTTGTTCAGTAGTCGTTAATGTCCGTGCGGCGTAACATACTGGTTTGTCGCTTCCGATCGGTCCTTGGGATAAAACTGCGCCAAGAGCAAAGTTACTCGCGTTAGTTGTTAGCAGGAATTCCTTGGAAAAATCTGGATAGGAAAGTATGAGGTCTTCTGATAAAAGTGTTTTACAGCTTTCAAAACATTTTATGTACTCAGGAGTGGTTTTTACATCAGCTCCTTTTTTAAGACAGTTCGTCATAGGTTTTGTGAGCTTCGCAAAGTCCTTGATGGACTTTCGATAGTAGCTCAGCCTAAAAATGATTTGATCTGTTTTTGTGTTTTAGGTAGTAGATAGTTGGTGATTGTATGGATTTTAAAAGGGTTCGGTTTAATTCCTTGGTCCGAAATTATGTGTCCTAGGAAAGCAATTTTCTTGTGCAGGAATTCACTTTTATCTAATTGCACTTTTAAGTTCGCTTGTCTAAGTCTGTCAAATATTTTAGAGAGATTTTCAATGTGTTCTTGTAATGAAGTCGAGAATATTATTATGTCGTCCATGTAGACTAAGCAAATCGTTCCTTGTAATTCCCTAAGTATATTATCCATGACCCTTTGAAAGGTCGCAGGGGCATTTTTTAATCCAAAGAGCATTCTTACGAATTCCCAGTGGCCATGCTCGACCGTGAAAGCTGTTTTCTCAACGTCTTTTGGATATACTTCTATCTGGTAAAATCCACTAGCTAAATCTAGTGTAGAAAAATACATGCATTAGCCTAGTTTATCTAAAATGTCCGAAATGTTAGGTAAAGGGTATTTGTCGTCAATCGTCTTTTCGTTTAGTTTTCTATAGTCAGCGACAAGTCTCCATTTTTATCGTCCACTAGCGTCTAATTTTTTGGGAACTATCGATATAGGAGAGAACACGGGAGAGTAACTTGGTCGTATAATACCTTGCTCAAGTAGTTTGTTAATTTGAGCTTGTACTTCTTCTTTATGGATATGGGGATAACGATAGGATTTTGTGTAAATTGGAACGTCGTCTTTTGTCTTAATTTCATGTTTTATCTGATTAGTGAAAGATAGATCCTGGCCTTCTTTAAAGAAGACATCTTCAAATTGTTTGCAAACTTTTATGATTGCATGTTTTTCTTCACTATTCAAATGATCAACACGAATTAAGTTTTCAATAGGTGGTAGGTTAGGATCGGGTGAAGTAATTTGGTGTGAATTAAAGTCAATGGTCTCGTGTGTAAGTAGTTCGACTCGTAATGGTTGTTCTACGTAAAAAGTTTGTGTAATGTCGATAAATTGACAACAGGGGCTGTTATGTACCAATTATCAGCAGAATAAATTCCTTCAAGTACCAGGAATTTTTCTCCAATATAAATGTTTTTTGACAAAACATCTGCTTGTTGAACATCTACTGGTAATCGTATGAGTTGTTGTGTTTTCGGTTTGTGTATTTGCCTGATGTAAAATTAGGTTTGAATAAAAGTCGCAATGAAATATATACAATCCAAATAGACCCAATAGAAATCAAAGCTGTTTTAAATACTTACATTAGACACAAACGTAATTTTACCTATCTTCGAAGAATTCAATCAACCTCAGGATAGTATAGAACTTCTAATTTTTCGATTCCATAAATATTTCGATGGATTAATAGGCTTAGATACGCTTGAAAAACTTAACGCGCAAATAGATATTACAAATAAACAAATGAAAACAAAAAACTCAATTATAAACTTGTCGTTTAAACCAAATTTCATGTCCGGAAAATATATAATTCCACCGTTCACAAAACAACTCGTTAAACTACCCGTAGATATTAAAAACGGAGAAATTTTCCACGTTATTACCAGACCACGATCTTACTTAACAGACTGTATATAGATTCCCAACCAAAGCTCTTACCATTTCCAAAATATTTAAGAAAATTGAAAAAAACTATAATTTTGAGGGATGAGTTTCACCCCCTTAAACCGCTTATGGGCACGAACGAAATATGGCTCGTGATTAGTTTTAATAAGATCTACAATCCACCAAAGTTTCAAAAATTTCTGGGAGATAAGGTTGGATACCTTTCCTTGTAAGTGTAAAAACCTTTTTTGGATGTCGGGCTATTTTTAAAAAAAAAAAATTTTTAGCTGGCCGCACAGTTAGATATTTTGTAATGTAGTATTTACCTTAAATAGGTTTTTTAAGCGAATTTTCGAATTAAAAATTCAGCTATTAGAACCACTGTCTTGATGCGGCATGAGCCTAAAACTATGATGGAATTAATTTATTTTGAAGTCTCTAGAAGCCAAAAATAGCCTGAATTCACTGAAATTTTGTATCCGCGCGATAACTCTCGAACGAAACATCCAATTTTTACGAAATGTGGTGAAAATGTTTGGAAGTCCAAAAAATCAGACACGTCCGGTACGGGCGGTTTTTAACTATTTTTGCCTAAAAAATTTTTGTGAAAAAAATAAGTTTTCTGTCAAAATTTCCTCATGTTTTTGCCATATTTTCTTACACTGTTGAAAAGCGGAGAAAAAATTACATCAAAAAGATTTTTTCATAATAATTCTATGTCAAGTAGTTTCCGAGAAAAACTAATTTTTGTAAACAGAAATTCGCTATATTATGCAGGATGCTGCGACACGGGTATTTTCTTTTTTTCAAAATTTTGAAAATTGTTAATATTTAACCATGTAGTTAAAAAACAAGTGTGCTAAAAAGAGTCGAAATATGTGTTTACAATTTAAAATGTATTTTACCTCTTTTTAGCGAATTTTCAGAATGAAAATTCAGCTATTACAGCAGCTCTTATGATAAGACCTAAGCCCGGGACTATGGCAGAAATTTGTTTTGGAGCCTCTAGAACCCGAAAATCTACTTCACTAAAATTTATATATATATAGATATATATATATGTATTTATGTGTGTACACGATAACTCTCGAACAAAACGTTTAATGCTTATGAAATTTGGTGTGTAGGTTTGAATTCAATTTCGCTCGCCTAAGTTCGTTAGCCAGACACATCCGATGCCACAGACCGGATATTTTGGGCTTTAAAGTCTTTTTTTGTGTTTTTTGATCAGAATTTATAACTTTTTCAAAAATTTTGTTATACTATCAAAAAAATTGTAAGAAGTTATATTAGCGAGCTTTTTAAACTTTTCCTCTGTATAAACTGGTTTTCAAGAAAAATCAAAAATAATTTTTATATAGAGTCTCTTTTTATCGTATTATCTCTTTCTGTTGTATTGGAAAAATCCTATTTTTATTTATTTTGATTATACACGTATTTTAAGGGTATTACTACACTTAGTACTTCTACTACCTATCATATTTCAAATTTCTTTGGATAAATATTCAGAATAATGCCTTAATAAATTTCTACGGTTATATAAATGTAATATTATTAAATTTAATTAATTAAACTATAATATTTCTTTGATTAAATAAAATTTTAAAATTATATTTTTGGTAGTGCACAAATAGCCTTATGCATTTGTAAACATAATATCTCTAGTATAAGTAGATTAGATCTGTTATTTTGTTTTCGAAAATTTATTTTTGCTTTCAAATTCAAATTGTAGTAGAATTGATTTTTTTTTCCTAAATACTGCACATTATTTTAATCTCTTTATTTAACACATTACGTTAAAAAATTATAATAATATTTTTAAAATTATTAATATTTTTAATAATTTAATTATTTAAACAAATTCTTTAAATATATTTAATAATTTTTTATTTTAAAAATTCTATTGTGTCAGCGTTTTTAACCAGATAGCACCACAGGTATGTACAATACTGCCAAATTAGCTTGAATTTAAACTAATATTTCAACAATCAGAATTTCAAATCAACTCGTCTTTGTGTTGAAATGTTGACATATAGATTCGGTGCTGATATTTGACTGATATTTGAGAAAAATAGGTAATAATTCATGTTAATTTATATATTACATTTTTAAAATCAAATAGTAATTAATATTTGTCCTATTATTTGTTTTTTGTTTTGTTTTATATAGGTAAAAAATTTAAAACCACATTAAAAATTACATGAAACCGTGAAGCAAATGTTATTTATATACGAGAAGAATATAGCTAAAATAAAAAAGAAAATATAAATTCTAAACAGGCAATTATTAATAGAATTTGTCAACATAATAAGGTAAATACATATCTATTAAAAACTGTGGATTTTGTGATTGAATTTTTTCTAATAATTTGAATGTACATGTTAAAAGGTTAATACCAACAGCAATACTTTTATGTATTATAAATTCCTATTTAAAACATGGATGGTGAATTTAAAGATATAATAAGAAGAAAAAGAGAACACACAGTAAACTAAAAACTTGGATTAAGAAGGAAAACATCAACTAAGTACATGCCGGATAAGCCCTTGAATAAAGGTCCAACTTTAGTTTTGTTTCCGTGTCGAATGGTTATTTTCTTCAGCAAGAGAATTTAAAAAGGTAAAATCGTCGGTACACAGAAAGAGTGACACAGTTTAAAAAAAAAAACAGCTACTTCAATATCTCTATTCAAAAGTTTTATTATTTACTTCAAAAGTTATCATAGTTTCGGATTTCTAAAATTTTCAAAATTTTTTTGGAGATAACCCGTTGATACTCACCTTGTATTCCAACAATAAAAATAACAAGTTAATTTTGATAAGATTAAAGATTTTGATAAAAAAAATTCGCTACTTTGAAGTAAGGAAAAAACGACAAAACCGCCTTCTAGCGGTTAATTTTGGAAGTAGCAATATGTCGTTCTGGGACATAAAAATATGCAAATTTTGCTATACATTTACACAATAAACTCGAAAATGTAAATTTTTGAGTTGTGTCACTCTTTCGGTGTACCGTCGAAATGTTTTGTTACGTTTGGAAAATAAATTCCGTTCTAAATTTTTTTTCGTAACCGTTAAAAAATTTAGCTCAAAATATTAAATTCAGTATTGGTAAGGCAAAGATTCTCAGTTGCGCCTCTGGTGGTAAAATTAGACCTAGTGTCAAAGAAAAATACGTATATGTTTAATTGGTGATAAAAATACACATAATTTGTATAATAGATATTTCACCGGTCATTTCTCTCACCGGCCCTGTACATAAACGCATCTGTTATTAAAATACCCCTGTCGCAGCATCCTGCATAACATAGCGAATTTCCATTTACAAAAGTACGTTTTTCTTGGAAACTAGTTGATATAGAGTAATTGTAAATAAAAAAAACTTTATGTGATTTTTCCGCCTCATTCCGCCAAATTTTTTTCACGAAACGTTTTCACGATATTTTTTAAAAATAAGATGTTTCGTTTTTGAGTTATCGTGCGGACACACACACGTATATATATATATATATATATATATATATATATATATATATATATATATATATATATATATATATATATATATATATATATAAGTTTACTAAGTGTCCGCACGATAACTCAAGAACGAAACATCTTATTTTTAAGAAATTTTGTGAAAACGTCTACGGTTTTTTGGACATTTTTTTTGAAAAAATTTGGCGGAATGAGGCGGGAAAATCACATAAAGAAAGTTTTTTTTTATTTACAATTGCTCTATATCAACTAGTTTCCGAGAAAAACGTACTTTTGTAAATGAAAATTCGCTATGTTATGCAGGATGCTGCGACAGGGGTATTTTATTATTTTATATATCCACAGTATCTGTAAAAAAAAACCGAACAACAACACTTCAAATAAGGGTAGTTGAATATAATTTAGTAGTTAGTAATATGTTCATCTTTTTTTATTAGGTATTTTTATTGTTAATTTTCATATAAATGTGTGGTAGGATTCTCAAAAACCGTAAGAACAACAGAGATTACACATAATAATTTTGATTTTACATAAAAAATTATTTTTAACATTGAAAACGTTTATGAGGACTTATTTCAAATTTCAAATGTAATCGTATTGTTAGGGTACTTCTACTAGTATAAGAAATTTAAAATTTTGTATGAATGTAGGTTTTGACCTAAAAGAACTTTAGAAAAATTTTTGATTAAAATTCTCTCATAATTTTTATACATTTTATGCAATATCATAAAAATGCATATGTTAAGTGCAAATATATACAAGGTGGAAACAGATTTATCGAACGTTGGGCAAATAAAATGGAAGATTTTGTATGAATCATTAATGTAATATGCTAGTGTTAAAAAGCATTGTAACTGTGTACTTCTATTACGCTGTTTATTAGAATAAAATAACATGGATATATTTTTTATGGTTTATTGAAATAAAATTAAAAATTAAAAATAAACAAACTGACTGTTATAAATAAATACTTTTATTAAATTAAATGTTCAAACTTTTCTCCATTAACCGCTAAAAAATATCTCAATTTATTGTAAAATTCATTGCGAATATTTAGTGTTTTTGTTGGTAGTAGATAATATTGAAACAGGTTGCTACAATAATACCTTGCAGAGATTGCGTATTTGGGTGGGACCTTAATGTATAAATTTTGCTTCTAATCTTCATTAATGTTTCTTGGATTATTTTGTGATCTTAAACAAGCACTATTTACACAACTCGTGATACGAAATTGATTTACAATGTGCTTTATAGTACTTATACTGGGGACTTGTCTATTTTCGTAAAACACACTAAATAATTCACGTGTTTCACGATAACTATTGCCTGCCAAACATCATGAGACAAGCTGAATTTTTTCTTCGGTAGCATAATGAACCATAATTTGTAATTCTAACTTTCTTCTTTTTCTTGAAAGATAAATTCGCAATAAATTTGGATTTTTAATCTGACAAACACAAAAATATTGCAGATCCATGGTAACGCGATTTAAAAATGAAATATATATTATTATTGATCAAAAAGTGTCAGAGATCACATTGATCCTGAGAAAAGTTTCTCACTATCTTGCCCTATGTTCCATAAATCTGTTTCCTGCCTGTATATGTATGCGTGTATATATTATTATTAATACTATAGTAACACAAATGAATGAAAAAAAGTTTGTTGATTTTTTTAAAAAAACAAATATTTTATAATTCCAAATAAATGGTTATTTTGTTAGAGAAATTCTGCTAGTGCTAGAAACTAGAAATTTGATCTGAGTGTTGATCTGGACCCGAAAGATTTTTGAAGAATCTTTTGCTAAAATATTTTCATTACTTGTGTCCTTCTTATGTAATTTTAATAAAGAATGAGAAATAATAAAGAAACTTACACACAAAATGTAAACTTTAATTTTTAATTAATAACTCCAAAACGTTTTCAACGTTAACTGTCGGATCTAGAGAGCCGCATTTCTTTTATAAAGTATTATTATATTATAAAAATATTATAGTATTTACAGTAAAATTGAATAAATACAATCGGTGTTATTATATTATGAAAATACAATTTTCCTTACACGAAAAATAAAAAAATAAAAATTAGTCACAAATTTTAAGTTTTCGTGTATGTCGTGGATCTAATATTTCAGGTAATAATTTAGAGTCATAAAATTCAATAAGTTTTTCTTCTATTTTATTTTTCCAAAAATTTTGATCCTTTAAAATTTTTTCAAATAAGAGACCTTTTATGGTTTGTGGTCCATAGCACAAATAAACAAAAATTTCTCTCAGTTATTTCCAACTGTCCCATTACCTGATAATAATAATTGTGATTTTTGTAATCAAGCCAAACATAATAATAATTTTAAAACCTTCCTTGGACGTGTAGTAACCAATGTATATATTTTAATCAATTATATTTATGTTGAGAATCCTAGCAGAAATGAACACAAATCCATTTTTTCATAAAAATTGTAAATATGTCCCTATAGTAAAAATTACAAATATTATAACGAACTCACTGCCATCTGTTAAAACTAAACTTAATTTGAAATATTCAAACCGATTTTGGCAATTTTTAAGGTTTTAGTTTTTTTTAAGGTCAGTTTTAATGTAAATGGTTTTTAAATGACCATCCGAAAAAGAGAAGGTATTTACGCAATTTTTAAAAAAAGAATTAGATTTTTTAAGTAAATACTAAAGCTTCAGTTTTGTTTCTACTATTTCAAAAATGGTGATGTTTAGAGCAAGTTTTTGTAATTAAAATGATTTAACTTCTAAATAAAAATCAATGACCATCCGAAAAATTACAGTCTTTTTTTACCGAATTATATTTTTATTTTAATTTTTTAAGTTAAAATAAAGCCTCAAAATTGTTTCTAGTAAACGTTGTTTTTGGAGATTTTTGGTTGAACACTCTTAATAGAAATTAATATAAATATTGTTTATAAAAATTAGTTTTTCTTGGCAACTAGTTGACATACAATAATAGTTTGAAGACCTATTTTATGTAACTTTCTTTTCCTCTTTCCAATGGTGTAAAAAAATTTAGCAAAAATTTTTGAATAGGTGGAAATTTTGGCAAAAAACTAATTTTTTCGAGAACAAAAACCATGTTTCTGACATCGGAAGTGTCTCGCTAACGAACTTAACCAACGGTTTGGGACTTCCAACATTTTCACCAAATTTCGTAAACCTAGGACATTTCGTTCGAGAGTTATCGTGCGGACACATATATACATTGTTATGTGTTTCATCCGAATTTGAAGTGGAAAAAATTAAAATTTTGCTTAATTGAAATATTTTAAGTCTTACATATGTGAACGTACCCACTGTATATCTTGCAATGCGCGTGAACGCACCCAATACGTATGACATGAAGTTGTAAGTGTTGTAAGCGTGGAGTAATTTTTCTTCGTGATTCACTCGTACCAGCCACTGTTTGACAGAATGGAAAGGTATTTAAGCTCGATGAAACCAATTTAAAATCCTTTTTCGTTTTGGAAATTCCTCGGCTCCCTTTGGTGCGACAGGTTTGAAATCTTAATTTATTTAAACATTTGTTAATTTTATTGTTGAGCTGAAAATTTTCTGATAAATTTGTTTGTGAAGTGAAATTAATTGTGCTTTTCTTATGCGACAGTTATTGTTAAATAGCTATAGTTATGGTTGAAAAGTCAAGGTTAATTTTTTTTAAAAAGTAGACTCTTTTCCAACAAAAATGGGACAACTTCAATTGTGAATTGGTTGCGGAAATTGAATTTATGTGGAATTTTGTCATCTGATAAAGGTTCCCGAACATCTGGGTAGCGATTCTTGAAAAGTGAAGTGAAGTGAAATGAAGTAGCTGAGAACAGAACCGAACGAAATATATTTTTGTAAGTTGGTACGTATACATTATTGTGTACATGGGTACTCTGTCGACAAACTTGATTACTAATACAGAGGAGGTATTATTTATGGTACACAGTTTCCATTTCCGGTTATTTTCAAATTTTATGGGATTTAAAAAAAATTAAATGAAAAATATAATAAAAAAATAAAAATAAATAAAAAAAATAACAAACCTACGTATTTTTGAAAATATCAAATTAATAACTAAAGACAACTAATTAATAACAGAAAAATATTATTAAAAAATATATATTAAAAAAAAAAAAAAAAACTTATTACTAAATAAACAAAAACAAACGCTATTACTAACGAGGTTATGTCTAAAATTTTATTTCTACTACCACTGTTTTAAAAAGGAAAATATATAATTTAAATAAAAAAAATAAATAGGGTAAAAGCCCCGTTTGTGGAACGCGATCCAATAGAAAAACAGTTTTGACATTTATATCTTAATGAAGTTATTTCTGAAAGAAACGTCTGATAACAAAAATTATTATTAATAGAATGATTGTTTTTCAATTTAAATTCATCTCACATTTAATGTTTCTTTACTTAATTAAAGAAATACATATATATATTAAACAGTTTTTGCTGAATGTGTCTCTTTTGCGTTTGATAAATGCTTATTTATAGAAACACATGCCTTATAAATTTCAACATTTTCCAGTTAATTTTCGAAGTTAGCGCAATAAAACTATACAAATAATTTTTATTAGTCCAGTTAAGAGATTATAAGAGCTAAATCATCTTTTTATTCGGTTTAAATGTAATTTATATATATGTGTATTTCTTTCAGTACACAATATAACTTCTGTATTTAACTAAAATCATGTACGTAAAATAACTAAAAATTTATATTATAAATAGTTTTAATTTCTTTTTGAGTCTAAAATATTTACTTACTGCTTTAAAATCGTAAAATTTTTAATATTTTTTTTATTTCGGAGCGTATCGTCAATTGATAAATAAAAAAATATTGATTTAAAGTTGCAAAATTTTATTAATAATGAAAAATTGTCGCCATTTTGATAAGTTAGTTTAGAGTTGATTAGAACTTTACCAAAATACATAGATGGCGAAACAAAATATAGTATTTTGGTATATTCTGTGATTTTGGTCGTTTATTTTATCGAATATTTAAACCATTCTATATTTTTTAATTTGACATTCTATTTACTACTAGATGTCACTCTATGTCATAGAGTGAAAAGATGGCAAAATATGTATGTGATGTATCTCATGTTCGTACATACGTGTTCTTTTTTAGGTGTCAATGTGTTGATTTTTTAAAGGGTGTTAATATATTCTGTCCGTTTTTTTTATAGATGTCAACAAATTATAAAACAAAACATTAATAAATCAAAATTTTTGGGTTATATTTTTTTAAAAACATATTCATTGGATTAAAAAAACTTGGTTTCATGCTTATTAAGAAAAAAAAATGGGTGTTTAATTCATTTATTAATTTTTGTAAGCAAGTTTGATGAAATACCTAAAAATAGTGTTCCACAATCGGGGCTTTTACCCTAAGCGATAAAAACTAATTAAAATATAGGAAAAGAAAATAAAAAATAAAAGAGTTAATATAAAACACAGCTTGTATGGACGGTAGATTAGGAGGAAGAAAGAGTAGGAAATGAACTTTGCAGTTTTCGACTGAGTGAAGTGTGCTGTTTAATATTTGTAATGACTAAAGTAGTTGATAAAACTGCAGTATTTAAAACCTTAGCTATTTACGTTGTTCAAAATAATTAATTTAGTAAATATAACCTACAAAAAATTTTTAAAATTGACCCGCTAACTACAGTGGCGCCGCCATTATTTACGCCTCTATACGTACACTTTTTGATACAGAGATTGTCCTCCTTATAGGGTGAATGCGGGAAAGATGCCGCACATTTTGAAAACAGTTTATAATTCTTAAAGTATGCATTTAATTGATTTGAAATTTGGTACACAATAAATGTAAACATTGTTCTTTAAAATTATTTATAAATGATTTTAAATTTTGAGTCATAAAGGATTCATAATTAACATTTTTGTAGAGCCTGCAAAGCGGCGTCTCTCCCACACCTATGGGAGAGATGCCGCATCAAAGAAGCTGAGACGTCTCATAGTTGTAATTCATGTGGAAGGCCATTGAGAAGGTTCCTGTATGCCGGTGTATCATGGCGACGAATTAGTCACCAGTTCCAGCTTTCCACTAATCTGAGAGATAAGTGTATTTTGTCAATTTCCTAGCGAAAACCTTACACGTGTTGCTTAACACCTACTAGTTCCAACGTGTTACATATCTGCTTTAATAGATAAATAGATAAATCAGACGCCCCTAAGTGTACTGATATTTCGAAATATTTTGGTTTAGTGACTTTAAATTTTAGTATTAATAGCTTCCGGACATTTTTTTATTCATAAATTCTAGTATTTTTTGTAACTTATTTGACCATAACTAATACTAGGCGCTTGACATGATGTTTTTTTGATAATACGATTATAGTTTGTTTTTTTTTTTTGTATCGAATCTGTGCGCACGTTGGATAGTCCGCCTCTGCATGTCGATTTTTTTTTTTACTTTTTATTTTTTTTTTTTTGTTCTTTACTACTTTTGGATACCTTTATCGCAGGCTGGCTGATTTCCGTGACCTTTTTTTTGTCTATGTAAAACTTTCCTTTGAAATTCAATTGTTTTAGTCAAACTAAATCCGGTTAAAACAGATTTTAAAATAATTTATTTATTTAAAAATGTTGTTCTTTTAGATAATATGGCTTAAGCCTTGAATTTAATTTATTTATATACTTTTAATGGTCTGAATTTTGTTGATATAATTCATTGTTAAAATTTTGATTTTGCCAGTTTAAGGAACTCTACGCCCTGAGAAATATTTTAAAAAAAAAATTTTATATTTAATAATACACACTAAATTTTAGAAATAATGTAATATGCTCTAACAACTAAAGTTTTGATTTATTAATACCTTAAATCTTCTATTTCAGAAAATTTTCTTAATTTTATATATATATATATATATATATATATATATATATATATATGTAAATTTTAGTGAATATTATTTTCGGTTTCTAGGGACCTCAAAACAAATTTCTGCCATAGTGCTGGACTCAAGTCGGGTCATGACAGTGGCTGTAATAGCTGAATTCCATTCTTAAAATTCGCTAAAAGTACCGAGTATATTGAGTTTTGTATGAGCAGAGCAAATTGTTCGAAAAATTATATTGCTTGATTGGCCGCGTGAAAACTTGCAACGGGCCGCGGGTTGCCGACCTCTGCCCTATTGTATACTATCTATCACAGTGTTTGAGCTAAATAACTTGATAAAAAATAACCTGACCTAAATTAACCCATAAACAAATTCGAAATTTAACTGGTTTTATCCGTCAGGTAGCAAGCAGGGAGTAAGATATCCTTAGTTAATTTTTCATTTTAGCCTACTCATTAACTAACCTCCAAAAAATATTTTTTAGAACATCTTGAACGAACTTTATGAAGGATATTGTATATTCACGTTTAAGAACTGATAAATGACAATTTGATTTAAGGACTTTAAGGTGTACCCTGTATTCTTAAGAATTAATTAAAGAAATTAATTAGTATTGAGTCAAATAAAATGTACGTACATATTGCATTAAATAAATATAATAGAATAGAATTAATAATAGAAAGAAATTTTTAAATAAGAAAACATATTTCTTCATTGTTTACAAAATTGTATAGAATAAAATAAACAGAAATTTCATTTAAGTAAAAGAAATTGTCAGATAAACAATAAAGAATTTATGAATAATTAATATTTGCATAAATTGATATTAATTTATTAAAACTCAATAAAAAGCTGGATCTAGTGCTTCAGTATAATATATGTATACTCGTAAGTCTTTCATAGCATGACATGTTTGCAAAATACATATTTTAATAACTGAAACTATCTGATTTAATTAATGAAGAAAATTGTTTTAAATACATACTAAATTAAAATTGACATGGAGATTGAAAAATTATCAAACTGGATCGACTGGGACTTGAATCCGGGTCTCTTTGTAACTAAACAAGCGTCCTACCTACTAGACCATCGAACTGATGCTCGACATTCCAGTTCGAACATACTTTCGAAAATAAAAAAGTGTATGAGTTTCTTTATTCCACCATAACTTCTGAACTAGTGATGGGTCGCACATGTGCGAGTCACTCCAAAAGAGTGACTCTTTTAAGTGTGCGGTGTGCTGTGCGACTCTTACAAAAGGAGTCATTGGCACAGTCCGCCATTACTACACATGGCACATAATTGAGCACATTTTTTTTCTGTACATGCTGTATTGCTGTACTCAACTGGACGTCAGATTAACATAAATGTTGCATATTATGGCACAAACAAAAGATTTCAACTTTTTCAAAAATGAAGAAGATACATGTTATGCACTAATTTATGGGTTCCTACTTCCTGGGTTGACATTTGACAAATTGTGTTCCAGTTTATAATGTTTAAAAATATTTCATATGAATTGAGCAGTATAACTTTTTTACGTATTATATGTTATATTATTAATATGTCCGAAATATTGTACAGAAAACTACTCCCGCAGAGTAAAGAAGTAGTAAATTTTATTTTATTTAATACAGACTTTAAAATGTACCTACTTAAAAGGACAAATAAAAAACAATAACAGGGAAGGACGGAAAGGACAATAAAAGAAACGACAGAGCAATAAAAGAAAGGACAGCACAGCACCTATACCACAATAAAACACTGTGCTATGTGCTCCAGAAGAGTTGTGATTCGTTTCAAACTTAATCGCACACAACATGACACGTAACATAGTATGCCAGTGTGCTTGGTACGTTGTGTGCTCCAAAAGAGTCGCTCACTCTGTGCGGCACACCTCACTGTGCGGAGTCATGTGTGCTAGCACACATAAAAGAATCGCTTCGACCCAACACTATTCTGAATGTCTGAACCGATTTAGATACGTGTGGTTTCATTAAATTTCTTACGTTAGTATGCGCAAGCGTTGTTACTCAATGATGTAAAAAAATTCCCTAACCGATTTAGATGTGTGTGAAATAATTATAATCCTTATCTAACCGTCGACACGAGAGACTAGGAGGCGTCTTAAAAAATGGATGGGGTGGGTAGACAAGACAAGTGTTATCACTAAAATTATGAAAAGGCTCGCTGAATCAATGAGAAAAAACTCCGAGACTCTGGAGTCGTTAAAACGTTAGAATTCTTAAGTTAACCCGATAATATACGCTAGGTGACGTTTTAAAAATCTTAATGGGATGAAACACAGGCGTTTCCAGTGTATTCACACACTCACACTCTCAAAACAATTTTTTATTTTAAAGATTAAAATGTTTTTGATTTATAGGAATATTAATCAAAGAATTTTTTAACCTTTGAACAAAGAAATCGTTTTAAAAGTGCACTAGAAAGTATGATAAACATTAAATAAATAAAAAATTAAAGAACATAGCTACCGTGATCGAATGTGAACTAAAAAGTAAAAAAAAATTAACGTTAAATTTTTATCACAGTCAGTAGAATTTTGTTTAATGAACATGTTTTAGTAGGTTCCTCGATTGTGATAAGAATTCAGTGATCCCTTGCATTGAATTTCTTAGTTAACTTTTTGTCACGATAGTGGTGTATTTTAATTTTTTTAATGGTTTAGTTTTTATATTTTAGTGTACGGATTACTTACTCTCCTACAGCGAAACTTACAAAGCTACTATTAATTTCGTTAGATAGGGTTTCGACTAAAAACAAAAAGATTATGGTACTTGTTATTTGAATTAAAAACTAAAATATGGAAATACATAATTATTTCCTCGTTTCTAAAGAATTAGGTAGAAATTGAAACCAGATATAATTTTAAACTACATCACTGGCAATATAATAATAACTTTTCAAGTTTTCACAAATATATTATTCATTACATACGCTGATTTATAAATAAATGTCCTCCATCATCAAAGAATTGCTGCTCGGATCAAATATCAAATTCATTTTCGAGTTAAAAGTTTAAGTTTTTCGTCCCTCTCTACTATATTTAACTTATACAGTACCAATTTTCTCTTTATCAAATTAGTTATTCATACTTCGAATATACAATTTTATATAGTACGAGATATAAATTTTCCATTTGTATGTGTCGTAATTTCAATACACGTTTCGTTGTCACTCACTCTGAGCAAGGCGACACGTTGGACAAGTTAAAAGTTTCATTAATTTTCATTTCATCCATGTATGTGTGTGTATTTGTGATATTGACGTCGACTTGTCTAACAAAGTTTGTTCAATCAACAAGCAATTTTACCACTCACCACTTGTGTTACCTTAGGCTAAATCTCATCCCATCGGCACCTTTCTTCCCGTACGATCAAAAAGTTTATTGACGTTTTATTATTATTATTTTATAAATATTGTTCATAAATATACGTAGCTAATATAATAATAATAAATAATAAATATGTATATACCCTATATATTATAAGGCTTCCTTTTTAATATTTCAATATTGACTTGTTTGGAAGTTATTATTTAACAAGACAAAAAGAAATTATAATCAATATTTTAAAGAAAAGACCTTCAAAAAAATTTTTTGAATTAGTTTTTATTAAATATTTGATTTTATTAAATATGCAAATTAGAGTAAATAAGAAAGACCTGGAAACCACGTCAATCTTGGTATGAGTTTACGTTACAAAAAAGTGAGGTAAAAAATAGAAACAAAAAAAGAAAAAATCAGCTATTTTGAAAATTACTGACAATCGGATTTTTTAAATAATCAGTAACATTCGCGGTTGTGGAAATATTAGGTGTACAACTAAGTTCTACCCGTTTTTAAAAGATGGCGTTTCGGTTATAGGTTAATTATTAATACGCATAGCTGTTTTTACTCTGTAAAATTATCACGCTCTTAATTAATTGATCTTGAATGTAGTCCAAGCTCCGATAGCATAAAACCATACCGGGTAAAACATCTCAAATTAAAACCGCTAAATCGATAGTAACTAATGCCGACAATAGGACTTTCAAGCCTCACGTGATTAATGGACAGCCCCTTATTAAATCTATAACACGGTGCATCTCACGTTTTGTTTTCGAATAGTTTAGTTGATAGGTACCCATTTTAAAATTTATCCATTCCTGGTAATTAATATTTAAATGGTCTTTTTGCAATAATTTTGATTTTACATCATTTAACAAACCTTTTAGTTTAACAAAACAGCTACCTGCTGGGTGTAACCCTTCGTGCAAATCAATAAATATCTCTATCTTGACAAATTAACACAGACAGATACCTGTATATTTTTTCTTTATTTCTGGTAATTATCATTCACCGCTGTTTCACGTGTCTGGTTTTCCCCAACGTACTCTAGTCATTTTTAATAATATTACACCTAACCGTTTTTAAAATAAATCTCGCTGTAAGTACCTTTGCAAATAATACAAAAAATTTTAGTCTTATCAAAAATTGGTCAACTTGGGTGTTCCCTTACATTTGTTTACTGTGATTATATCTGCCTCTATCTCTAACATCCCCCCCCCCACCAATACATTATTTACTCCAATTTATACTATAAATAGTTTTCGCCTAAAAGAACAATTTTTAGTTATGTTTTTCACCTGAGGATGGTGTAAAAGCCGAAAGTCGACTCGTGTTTTTCTATGATTTTGCTGTGAAAAGTGACAAAGCAACGATCCCATGTTTTAATATGGATTTTCACAAAGTAAACCTGTCTAGTATTAATTATTTAATTAGTTAAAATTTTAAGCAAATCTACCTCACATAACACCCTCAATTTTTTTGTTTTAATTAAAAGCTTTCGGTATTATCTACGTATTAAAATTGGCCTGTCTAATAAAAGACGTTATCAACCATGCAGACTTAACCTTAAATATTCACCCTTCACGTATCAAATTTATAGCTGTTTGAAGCAATCTTATCTTAAAAATTATGTCTTTTTTTATTCTTAAAGTTAAGTTTGGGACCTCTTATATCAATTACAATTGATCCGGCTTTAAAAGAATATAGCTAAGTTTGTAAAATTAAATTTTAAAGTATAGCGTTGACATTTTTTTATAAACAAATACACTTCCTTTGAGGCCACGACAAAACACCTATTTTCTTTTTTTTAAATGAAGTTTACGATCTCCTCTAATCATAAATATTGGTCTGTCTAATAAAAACCGTTTCTTACTAGGCCAGCCTTAATGTTTTAAAGCTACGAAGGAGCAGTTTTCATGAAAAAAGTCGTTTTTAACTATTTCAAGCAAAGGAAGAATTAAAGAATGGAACTTTTCCAATTTTAATGTAAAATCTAAGATCAGCTTTATTCATCGAAGCAAATTTTTCTGGAAAATTGAAAGGAACTTTTCCAATTTTAATGTAAAATCTAAGATCAGCTTTATTCATCGAAGCAAAGTTTTCTGGAAAATAAGGTGTTTTACCCAGTCAGGCTTCATTATTAAGCGCAACAGCGTCTATTATTTTAATAAATACACTGGTTTATCCATAACCCGACGAATATACACACATACATATAACTTACTTGTCCGCTCAGAGAAATCAAATAAACAATAATAGTTGTTAAAAGTATTAGGGTAAGTGCCGTAGAGATGCCGAGTCGGGAGAGATGCCGCAGTAGCCATAGCTCGTCCGCTGATTGAGAGCTAGCGCTATTTATAGATTATATGTTTAAAATCGGTTACTTATTTAAGCTGTATATGGTAACATTTATGATTAGTCCATCAGTTTAGTAATTATCCAACTTTTTATTATTGAAATAAGTTTTTTAACATAATATTTTATATATATTTTATACAGTACATAAAAGTACTGTATAAAATTTTAATTCCGCACTATTCTTGCTATAGCAACATGCGGCATCTATCCCAACAAAAAGGAGAGATGCCGCATTTAAAGTTGGTATAGATGCCGCATCATATTACATGTTAAAAACATAGACTTATATACCTTAATTATGCAATTTTTTTTTTGGACTGTAAATTATGCCACGTAAATAGAAAAGATCCATTAATGGATCAGGAGGAGCCCTCATATTAGTAAAGATAATGAAAATAATGATGATTGCCTGTGTATTGAATGTTTTGGAAGGTACTCAGAAACAAAAAAAAAAAGTTGACTGGTTAAGATGTATAAAGTGCCAAAAATGGTTACATATGGCATGTATCATGTATGGAGATGTGTGTAAAATGCAAAATTTTTAATGGAAACTATGGGACGTCTCACTTTCTTTGATGCGGCATCTCTCCCATAGGTGTGGGAGAGACGTCGCTTTGCAGGCTCTACAAAAATGTTAATTATGAATCCTATATGACTCAAAATTTAAAATTATTTATAAATAATTTTAAAGAACAATGTTTACGTTTATTGTGTACCAAATTTCAAATCATTTAAATGCATACTTTAAGATTTGTCTAGTGTTTTCAAAATGTGCGGCATCTCTCCTGCATTCACCCTATTAAATTATTCTGGGTATTATTTTATTTTTTTTTTTTTAGGCATTAGTTAACAAAATTTGCCAGACAGACCAATTTCAATAGATTGGTAATACCTACAAGTTTTATTTAAAAAAAGAATTAAGGTGTTATGTGAGGGTAAGTTTGCCCAAAATTTTCACTAATTAAAAGAAGTCTGTCGGACATTAATTAACAAAATATGCCAGAGAGACCGATTCGTTTGTAAAATATATATAATCAGCTATAACATACGTGGAATTCAACGCTAGGTGTTATGTGAGGGTAAGTCTACCTAAAATTTTCACTAATTAAAATAGGCCTATCAGGCAATAATTAACAAAATATGCCAGACAGACCGATTTTTCAATAAAATATGTATAATTTGCTATAACATATGTAAATTTCAGCGAGGTGTTATGTGAGGAAGATTTGCCTAAAATTTTCACTAATTAAAATAGATCTGTCAGACATTAGTTAACAAAATATGCCAGACAGACCGATTCTTCAGTAAAATATATATATAATTTGCTATAACATATGTAAATTTCAGCGAGGTGTTATGTGAGGAAGATTTGCCTAAAATTTTCACTAATTAAAATAGATCTGTCAAACATTAGATAACAAAATATGCCAGACAGACCGATTCTTCAGTAAAATATATATAATTTGCTATAACATATGTAAATTTCAGCGAGGTGTTATGTGAAGTAGATTTGCCTAAAATTTTTTCTAATTAAAATAGATCTGTCAGACATTAATTAACAAAGTATGCCAGACAGACCGATTTTTCAGTAAAATATATATAATTTGCTGTAATACATGTAAATTTCAGCGAGGTGTTATGTGAGGTAGATTTGACGTTTTTTTCGGCTATTTCTAAATTTTTAAAAAATAGAATTTAACAAATTTTAAAGGTCTGGCGGGCATTTCCTATTGTCGGCATTAGTTACTATCGATTTAGCTGTTTTAATTTGAGGTGTTTTATCCGGTATGATTTTGTGCTATCGGAGCTTGGACTAAGATATATATATATATATTAGTCCAAAACAAAAAAATATATTTTTTTTTGTATTGAGTTGAAAATGGAAGTAAATAGTGTGCATATCCGCCGTTGTCTTCTATACGAATTTCATCAAGGAAGAAGTGCTGCTGAAGCTCAAAAAATAATCTGTGTAACTTATGGTGACAATGCTATTGATGATAGTACGTGTCGAAATTGGTTTCGGAAATTAAAAAATGAAGATTTCAATTTAAATGATAAACTACGCTCTGGAGCCTCCAACAATCAGTGACGAGGAATTGTAAAAATTACTGAACCAAGTTTTTGCGCAAACACAACAACAACTTGCAGAAAAGTTAAATGTCACTCAACAAGCTGTTTTTAAAAGATTACGTGCTTTTTTTTGCAAAAAATGGGTCGAACTTAGTTGTACACCTAATAATTTGTGTTAATATGCATGCATTATTTTAAATAAAAGTTTTTTCTTTCCGCACAAAACATATTTGTTAACGGAATATCGTGTATATTTTCGAAGTCTTAAAAAGTAATGTTAAACCCTATTGTCTAAAGTTTATTTTGAAAGCACAATCATGCTTATTTCTTAATTTTCTATAGTACCCTTATTGTGTAAAAATTTTTAACTGGGTAGAAAAAATTCGTACAAAATTGAATATTGAGTCCACATTCCACAATATTCCCTTAAATCTACAGTCAAAATATGAATTGTAGATAGTATACCCTTTGACGCAGGGCTTCCCAAACATTCTAGACTCGCAGCATCTTTGGGGTACAAATCATTTCCAGTAGCGCCTCGAAGACTTGATTGATTTATCTTTTAAAATTTTTCCCCACAATAATAAGTGACGAAAAAAAACCAGTAGTAGTAATTTTCTCATTTAGGGTAAGTGCGGGAGAGATGCCGCGTCGGGAGAGATGCCGCAGTAGCCATAGTTCGTCCGTTGATTGATAGTTAACGCTATTAATGGATTATATGTTTAAAATAAGCTACTTATTTAAGTTGTTTATTGTAATATTTATGATTAGTCCATCAGTTTAGTAATTATCCAACTTTTTATTATTGAAAAGTAAGTTTTTTAACATAATATTTTATCAAGCATTTAATTCATTAGAATTTAAGAATGTATATCTCATTGTTTTAATGAAAATGAGTTTTGTTATTAATTTAAGTACATATATTTTAAAAGTACTGTATAAAATTTTAGGTTAGATTTCCGCACTATGCTTGCTATAGCAACGTGCGACATCTATCCCAACAAAAAGGAGAGATGCCGCATTTAAAGTTGATATAGATGCCGCATCATATTACATGTTAAAAACATAGACTTATACCTTAATTATGCAATTTTTGTTTTTGGACTATAAATTATGCCACGCAAATATGAAAGATCCATTAATGGATCAGGAAGAGTTCTCATATTAGTGAAGATAACGAAAATAATGATGATTGCCTGTGTATTGAAAGTTTTGAATATATATATATATATATATATATATATATATATATATATATATATATATATATATATATATATATATATATGTATTGTCAATATAGTGTCAAAAAAGAGAAGACTGTACACTGATAAAAATGGGGGTAAATTTACATAACTTTTACATAAAAAGTAGGGTAAAATTAAGGTAATTTTAATGTAAAAATATTCGCTACATAAAATTTACTGAGCTTTTACAAAAATTCTGTAAAAGTATGGAATTTTCCAACTTAAAATTCCATTTTCGTGTAGTATTACATTTTTTTAAGGAAAAATACATTTTTAAAATCTGAAATTACAAAATTAACCGTTAAAAATGTAAATTTACACAATGATTACGTAAAAATACAACATTTGTGTAAAATTACATAACTTTTGTGTAATTATGACGTCATGATCATGCGCATTTTATCAATCATCATGTTTATTTTTTATGGCGTTCTTGAAAGTATCTACGTGTATTTAAAGACTGTGTTTTCTAACTGTTTAAATTAATGTAATTAATAGTAATTCTACAAAATTTATGTTTGATTAATGAACTGGTTATAAAAAATTACATTTTGTTACATAAATATTAAGTTAAAAGTAATTAAAATTTATAAACTTGTGTATAGAAAAAATATTTGTGTAAAAATTGTAGGTTGTGTCCGTGAATGTGCATTTTTCTTTGTTGAAATATGACATGAATCTGTTCTAAAAAAAAATTGTGATGTTTTGTGTTTTTATATGTGTAAAAATTATGTGTGGAGATTATGTTCAAGAGAATTTTTATTTTTCTAAAATACTGTAAAAGTGACTTGTTATTTTAAATATGTATATTTTTAGTTATTATTGTTATTATTTTTAAGGCGTTTTTTTGTTCAATTTCTAAATTTAAATTTTCTCCTCAGAAGTAGATAGGTACCTAATTCTATTAGCGGATGTAAAAATTGTAGATACAAATTAAAGCTGATAGTTTCTAATGCAATAAAAACAATGTTGTAACTTAATTATGTGTTAAAATTATGATACAATTACTACATGGTAACAATAAATTGTTTTCATGATAGGTATACCTACATAAAAAAATTTACAAACTACATGTATATTAAGGGGATATTCTAGTCTAGAGGCTCAATTTTGAGGTCACTTTACGGGAGTAAAAAAAAAAAATAGTAAATATTTTTAGTATTCTCTTTTTACCGGATTTTTTATTAATATTTGAAAAGTATAAAATGTATAAAAAATTTTAAAAAGTTCAAAATTGAGATCGCTACAGGCTGGCAAAGTGGGGACTCAAGAAAAGGTGTCTCCCGGTTGACGTGATTTCAACCCTCCTGATGATCTGAAACATAAAATTTTAGTTAATTTTTAATAAACCAGTATATACAATTAGTTAGACGTCACCGATTTGAAAAAATTAATTTTTTCACAAAATGACATACATTTAAAAAAAAATCATTTTTTCGCCTACTTTTTGCGTCTTTGGAAATTTTTTAAAAATAGTAAAACAAATTCCAAAATCCCCTACGTCGGACCAATTTTGATAGAATTAAGAAGGTTTGTACCAAATTTCAAATAAATCGGTGAATTAAAATTTGAAATATCATATCAACCGTATCGAAAATAGTAGTTTGGAGTAATTTAGAAAAGATACACGCAGTACACAGGGAAAAAATAACCGTAACTCCGAAAATAATTCGAATTTCCGTAAATCTTTTTAGAGGCTTCGAAAATATTTGAGAAAATATTTTTCTGAAACGTTTAGATAATATTATTGAAATATACCTGATACTTTCCAATAAATCATTTTCTAGAAAGTCGATTTTCCTGACGCGGGAAAGTGTAATGTGACCTTAAAATATTAAGGTGACAAATTTCTATGTTTATCACACATAAATAATTTTGTTATTGTTAATTGTTTATATCTTGGCATTATTTTACTAAAAATATTACATTTACAAAAGTCATTGCAGTTCTAAAATTAACAATTGTAAATTGTACAAGTAATCTAATACTGGAGTAAGTATCTAATTGTTACTGGTACATCTATAGATAATACAATGTAATATTACAAAAAATATTGTAATATTACAATATACTAGTGTAATAATAATATGTAAATATACAGATTTCATATGTACTTTTGTAAACGTACAATGTAAATTTGTAAAAACACCATGTAATTTTGTAAAAACACAATGTAATTTTGTATAAATACAATGTAATTTTAAAATTTACTGTGTAAATATACATAAACTTTACTGTAAAATTACAGTTTTTTATTTACATACTCCCCCTTAAATTACATAAATATTAGTGTAAAATTACATGCATTTTTATGTAAAAAATTGTGTAAAATTACAGGGAAATATTACATGAGTTACGTAAAATTACAGTCGCCTGTGAATTTACAGTACTTTTTATGTACAAAAGTAACCAATGATATTTGCTGTAATTTTACATTGGAACTTTTTACCGTGTAGACTGTTGAAGAATTGGATATGAAATATAATTTTTACCTTTAATATATTTAATCTTTTGATCAGAACTGAAAAAAATTTTGTTATTTACGGAAACATTAAAAACGTTTGTTTCACAGACACTGTTTATAGAAATATCTCACTGTTGAGTTGAAGGGGAATAATATATTGGTTTAATTAACGAATATTTATTTCTAAAATTTAATTCAACATTCCAGACACTAAAATTTTGTATCATTTAAAATCATGTCTCGTGAAGTGCAAATTATTATTGATCCATTAATTAACAACCGGTTAATACCAGTAACTAACTACTTTATTCCTTAGGAGCAACAATCAACATCTGTGATTATGATTTACACCCTTACACAAAATGTTATATCATCTGATCGTATTACCAGGGCCGCATCTCCATAATTTTTTTTTTTACTTTATTTTACTTCCAACTCTAGGAACGTAGCTAATGCTTTTTAACCACTTTTGAAAGGAGAAAAATTTCTGTCTTCGAGAATAAAATTTTCTACTCGCGTTTTATCTTTCGGAGCTTCCTGTACAATTTTGGCTCTGTGTTTTTGATTCTGTCCAGCTATGTGCCCGTAAAACCTTTCAAACAGAGGCGTAACTACAATGGAGCAGGTGGAGCAGTCGCTGCAGGGCGTATGATAAAAAGGGGCACAATAGAAAACAGCTATGGGCGCAAAAAGGGAAATGATTATTTTAATTTTCCTGACAAGTTTTAGAAAAATAATAGGGGGGATTTTATTAATCATTGAACAAAATAATTGATCGCTTGTTGAGTTTGAGCTCGATCTAATTTCGAAATAGATGTACGTATAGGCTTAACATTTAAATTAGTTCTTTTTAATACTATTGTTGTACAAATCGGTATTGCCAACTATCATCAAAAAAAAAAATCCAGAGATATCTTAGTTTTTTTATACTCAGAGACTCTTACAGGTAGCGGAGGCCCTAGGCAATCACCCGCTTTGCGAATTTCGAAATCCGGACCTGTATTTTACACTCTGATAACAAAATTCCAATCAAAGTATACAGAATAACGGTAAATAAGTACATACAGAGAACATTTATGTACAATATATCATGGATGAAAATATATCGAAACCGCTCAATATAAATTTCATTTTAAAACTTTCTGCTTTTAAAATTACAATTCATTGATTTGAAAAACGAATGCTCTGTATAACAGTTAATAAACTAATTTATTTTATATGCATATATTAAAAATGTTGATTGCCCTTATAATCAAATATACCTATATACTGTCATCATTGGAAATAAAATAAATTTCACCAGATTTCTCATTTGATATGAAACCCTCTATAAAATTGTCAGTCATTAGATTCACTTAAAAAATCTAAACAATTTGACAAATTGCAAATGTTTTAAGAATACCTTATAGACTTAAAACAAATACGATCAACTAAATTAATTACGATCAACTAAATTAATAATCCCATAACTTTTCATTTATTTGTATGTGTTTTTTTTAAAAAATCATTTCTGCAAGTGAGAATTTTTTTCACATAATCGATATTCTTATCTTAAAGTGGATAGTCTGAACTTTCAATTGTTATACCATCATTACTTACGCAAATATCAGTGGTCAACTTTGAAAGTATCTTTTTTTGTTGAGCCACAAATAACTTCTGAAGTAATTAACATAGATAGGCGTTTAAGAAATTGAAGCTAAAAATACCCTCTGAAAATATATGACATACCTACGAGTGCATTCTATTCGAAAAAAATTTCTGTCCTTCGTACACCAATTTAAAATGAGAAAAAGAAACTTAGCCATTTCTATTTTACGTATAACAAAATTTTAATAAAAAATCTAAAAATCCTTTAATTATACGTTATTAGTTCATGGAAACTTTTGTTTTTATAATTTATATTTGTTATGTCGGTAACGTAGAAATTAAAAATAGCAAAAAGCCAACCCTTTTTAAGATTTGATTTTTTGTGGTAAAATATATTATAGATTATTTTATTTTAGTTTTATTTAATTTTTCGATATACAGAAGATATACATACAAAAAGATTTTTTCGATATACATATATACAAAAAGATTCACGTAACCAAAAGAAACATTAAAATACCCCTGTCGCAGCATTCTGCATAACATAGAGAATTTCCGTTTAAAAAAATTAATTTTTCTCGGAAACTAGTTGACATAGAATAGTTTAAAGATTTCTTTGTGTTTTATTTTCTTCTCTTTGTAATGGTGTAAAATAATGTCGCAAAAACTTTTGAATAAAGGGAAATTTTGGCAAAAAACTAATTTTTTTCAGGAATATTGTGCAAAAAACCATGTTTTGGGCATCAGACGTGCCTGGTTAACGAACTCGTCCAACGGTTTGGGACTTCCAATATTTTCACCAAATTTCGTAAAAGTAGGAAGTTTCGTTCGAGAGTTATATAAATTTTAGTGAATATTATTGCCGGTTTCTGGGGTCCAAATTTCTGCCATAGTCCTTGGCTCAGCTCCCGTTATGACAGTGGCTGTAATAGCTGAATTCCATTCTGGAAATTTGTTAAAACTTCAGAAATCGCTTTAAAAAGTGTAGTTCACTACAGATTGTAAAAAAAAAATATTGTGTAATCGTATCGGTAAATCGGGACTGACAAAAAAATATTTGTAGAAAATACATATTGATTTCCTTAGAAATTACTTTTCCAAACAAGACAAAGAATTTGTCTACGCATGAAAACATTTTTAAATATATTATTGCAAAAATTTCAGTACATATATTATGTATGTGTAAAAAAACAGGGATCCAGTGAGTGATGATAAAATATTTAAAAATCATCAGTAACTAATTTTACGGCAAATTAATATTCATGTTTCCTACTTTTTCTTATTTTTCGTTCTCGTTATGCACTTTGATGAGAATTTTTTTTAAAACCGCTTAAAAAAGTTGCATACTATAATGTACTAACTTAGAATTGAGTTCTTATTTTTAACATCTTGCTATTGTCATTGAAATTCAAGAATAACCTTTGAACTAAATTTAAACATCTATATAAAAAAATTATTGGCAATAGTGTCAAGCTACTAACAACATGATATAAATCCAAAATATAAGACCAAATAACAGCCTTTTTTCAAGAGCAAGAAAAAAATTTTCTTGCTCTAGTATGATCTAGTCTATACCACGTATTCTAACAATAAATATATTAGAGTTTATTTTCATAGCTCAACACTGAAATTAAATACCGATTACACGATTCAGATCAAATAATTGACCATGTTCACACGAACCATAAAGTTGATATTTTTCGATACATGGAAACATAATGATTTTGATATCTTATACTTTTTCAAAGTCGATTAAATCAACAAAGACTGGATGTGAACTGATGGAGGGGCGGGGCCCTCAGTAAATGGGGTAAAAATTTCATAATAATATTATATTCAAATTTAAATTAAAATCATGTGAAGTATGAAATTTAATAATTTACAAAAAGTAGGTGTTTGTTATTCCCCCGAAAATACATTATTAATATTAAAATTTAATGACGCATACTATAAAAATATTTATTTTTGAAGAAATTCTTATCTCACTCATTACAAATTATTTAAGAATCCATTTTATTCTAATTCAGTGAATTCACATGCGACAGGACATAGGCAACAAAGCATGTTAAATGTCTGTACATTATTATTTCCATGTAACGATATATTATGTAGAAGGAAATTATTCATTGATTCGGAAAATGAAATTTCCAATCATTATTTATGAAATTTTGATAGTTTATATGATGAAAGTTGTGAGATGTGAAACATAATAAATGATAAATGGATGACAGGAGGTTAGAATGCGGAAAACTATACCTATAAAAAATATTTTGTTAATTTAATAATATATAGCTAAAATGTTGTATATGTTACAGTATGAACTTTAAGCTTTACGGCTACAAACAATTTAGTTTCTCTTTTTAGCAATGACTTCCAAGATATTAAGTATTTATTCATTCATGATTGACCTTAAATGCGATTTGTTCCCTTTCATACCAAGGAAGCCCCATTTAATAGAAGTTGTGCATACATATATCACTAACAAAACTGAAAACAAATGCATTAAGATCACCCTTTAAATCTTCTTCTTTTTTTTCTATTTTTTTCTCCTTTTTTCAAAATTTTTGAGTAGACCTAAGCCTACCCAACCTACCGCCAAAGATCGTCACTGTAGCCAAGAGATGAAACGTTATAATTAAATATTTTATTAGATACTTCGATTTGAAAACACAAAAGAAAAAAAAATCTCAAAACCTTTAAAACTACTTATTTTAAAGTAGCTCTGAGTTACTTGATTTATATACTACACTTAACTACAGTAAATTAGTTTTTACGTATCTTCTCATTTACCTCATTTCTGTCCAAATATACCTAAATACTAAATTCTTTATTCCTATTAGAATACGCGTTTTATTCTAATCGGCCAGCTATGTATTTAATATGTTAGGTAACACTTGAACGGATATTAATGTAGCCGTTCATTTATACAAAATTTATATTAAATATGTAATAGTAAATAGTAATACTGAACTCTTTGTACTATGAAATAGAGTGTTGGAAAGAAAAATGCTAAATAAAGCGCAAATACTTAAATAACGGCGTAAATTTGTAATTCATCTAGGGGAAACCCGGTAGACACGACCCAGTCGAAAATGTGTCCCACCTAGATTAAACTTGAGTTTGACGTCAGTAGGCATTGCAACAAAAACCAATTTCCTAGTAAGTTTGGACACATGAAAATTTTAAATTAATATTCTGTTAATAATATTAACAGGTTGGCTGCCACCATTATTGAAAATAATGTATTTATCACAGGCCATCATAATAAATGACTTTCGCATTTAAGGTGCCATGAGAGCCGCCAGCAAGTCTTAGTGTTGCGTTATCTACAGGCCACGAGTCCCACTAGCAGGTCTCATGTAACTTACATTTTGTATGAAAATATCTTTTCACTGGCATTGCGCTAATGCGATAGTGAGATCCGCTGGTAGCCTCAGCCATGTTTTACACGAAAGTGAATGGAAACCCTCTAGATCACAATAAAATAATGTCTTATATTAAAATTGATGTATTTCATACGAAATCCTATCATGGCCTCTGGGTTATGTTCATGAATACTGTGTGGTGGCACCCCACACATGTTACTTTGACACACGCCGGCGGGTCTCATGGCATATAGCAACAACAAATTATTGAGACTCATCGGCGTATCTCATGGCAGCCAACCTGTTAAAATATAAAATGAAAAAAACTACACGCTTCTTTTAATTCAAAAATCACTACAAAATACATATAAAAACGTTAAAAGTTAACAATGAATATAATCGGTAGCATCTATCTAACGAATTCAAATACAGCAACCACAGCAACGAACTACTCCAAAATGTGCAGTGTTGCCAGAGTTAGAATAAGATTAAAAAAGTAATTTTGAAATAAAAGCATTTTAAATAAATAAATTTTACAATTATAATTTCTAAAAACATTTATTGTGTAAAATTAAATAATTTTATATTATATTTAAAAATAAAACGTATTTTTAAGTAAATTTATAGTCAAAAGAAATTTTAAACTCGACAACGCTCTGTCGTGTCACACTAATCTCACGTATCTCAGAAATGATAGTTTTGAGAAAACTTGATTTGAATAAAATATCGTATTATCTTCATTCGCTCAAATATTATTAAATATCTAAGATAATTGATTTTTATTATGCGTTATTGATTCAATGTTGCAGTATTGATTTAATAACGTGTAAATATATGTACTATTTGAAAATATAAGAAATAAGGAATGTGATACAATCAAAATAAAAATTTAAAAATACAATAATTATTATATTATTGTTAACAAATTAATTAATTTTATTGTCAATATATATATACTAGGGATTGAGTAGAATCCTTTAAACGTTGTTACGCGAAATTGTTGTATCAAAAGATACATGACATTCGTGTGACACGGCAGCGCTGTATTTTGGCTTTTCGTAATGAAATTAATAAAAGACATGTCAAAGACGTACGTTTGGTCTTCTGTATATTTCAAAGCATTGGAAAATACCCTGTGTTTTTCATCTTTTTCTTTATTAAAATTACATTTATTTTATACATAATATTTTTTCAGGAAAAGGATACAAAATGATGTTGTTTCGTTGGTAGTAATGGTCGATGCAAAAACTTAAAGCAAACCGCCTATATCAGACAAAAAAAAAAATTAAAATACAAATACAGATACCTATATCTGGGGGCACGGCAGTGCCCCCGCCAAGACGAGGCAAAGAGAAAATAGCTGAATTTCATTCTGGAAATTCGCTAAAAAACAGGGCACTGCTGTATCTTTTCTCGAAGCAATTCAGCCTATATTTGGACCCTGATAACTTCGGTCTGGATAATCCTTAAGAGTTCAAATTGTCACGGTAGAATGTAGTCACCAGCCTAATAGTACGGGAGGTACTGGCGCATGAGTACCGAAAACTATTCCACCTCAATTTTTTTATGCGATCCAGTTGACATTGCCCTACTGATGATATAAATGCATGTTGCCAGGGGGCAACCCGGGGCCATATTGCTTAAACCGGAAGTTATTTAAACAATTGCAAGGAATTGTCATTTTTTAACCGGACAAATTTTTTTTATATTCTTTATTGAAATACAAATAAAAAAGGTCCTATGACTTTCTACGATAAAGTTAATAGTTTTCGAGATATGAATTTTTAAAAGTTCGAAAAATCTCAAATTTGGGTACTTTTGACCCATGAAAAATATATTAAAAAAAATAATAAAATATAAATAATATTTTTTTTTAAATTCTTTATACAATAGTTAATAATATCCTTAATAGAGATTTAAAAAAATTTCATTGTTTATACCTGTTTTTTAATTATTGTTAATTTCGCGCCCTCACAAGTATGCGTCCCCTACCTTTAAAATACCTTTAAGTATTTTTTCAACCGGACAAATTTTTTTTATATTCTTTATTGAAATACAAACAAAAAAGGTCCTATGACTTTTTACGATCAAGTTAATATTTTTAGAGATATGAATTTTTAAAGATTCAATATTTTTCGAACCTTGAAAAATTCATATCTCTAAAAATATTAACTTGATTGTGAAAAGTCATAGGACCTTTTTTGTTTGTATTTCAATAAAGAATATAAAAAAAATTTGTCCGGTTGAAAAAGTACTTAAAGGTATTTTAAAGGTAGGGGAGGCATACTTGTGAGGGCGCGAAATTAACAATTAAAAAACAGGTATAAACAATGAAATTTTTTTAAATCTCTATTAAGGATATTATTAACTATTGTATAAAGAATTTAAAAAAAATATTATTTATATTTTATTATTTTTCTTTAATATATTTTTCATGGATCAAAAGTACCCAAATTTGAGATTTTTCGAACTTTTAAAAATTCATATCTCGAAAACTATTAACTTTATCGTAAAAAGTCATAGGACCTTTTTTATTTGTATTTCAATAAAGAATATACGAAAAATTTGTCCGGTTAAAAAATGACAATTCCTTGCAATTGCTTAAGCAACTTCCGGTTTAAGCAATATGGCCCCGGGTTGCCCCCTGGCAACATGCATTTATATCATCAGTAGGGCAATGTCAACAGGATCGCATAAAAAAATTGAGGTGGAATAGTTTTCGGTACTCATGCGCCAGTACCTCCCGTACTATAATGAAATATACCAAATTTCAATTTTTAGTTCTATTGTTTTCGTTTTTATTAATATGTAAATTTCATTAAATTCGTCACTCACTCACTCACTGACGATCATCAAAATTATAGAGTACTTTCCGAAGTCTTAGAAAGTTGAAATTTGATTTTCTCTCTTTAGCTTCTTATAAATAATAAAATATATTGTAGGTATACTTGTAGATAATTTAAAAAAATTAAAAAATCAAATCAAACGGCTCTTGGTTTATTTTTTGTATTTGTAACTAGGAAAAAATTATTTACTTGTTACTTGTTACTATGAGAAAAATTGGTGATTTTTAAAAATCTTTGAAAATATTTGACACTTTAAGACGTCAAAAAATGTATTATCCGATTCTTCGCTTAATGACGGCAATTTACCTGCCCTATCTGATAACTTATAATAACATTGTAAGTAGAATTCTGATATCCAGGAAATAGTCCCTGCATAAAGAAAAAAAAATACGAAAAACCTACAAAAAAACTGAAAAGAGCTTCTTATGTCCAGGAAATACACCCTGTAAAAATAAAAAAATAAAAAATAAATAAACACGAACTTACAAAAAGAACTGAAATCCCACCAAAAAACATTTCATGTTAAGAATTTAGCCAATACTCGCAACTATTTTACTCTTAAAAAGTTATGAGGTCTAATGTAGTCCCTAAATAAGTCGACATGATGGTTAACTCAAGTTATAAGGCTTGGCCGTTTCGCGAAACTATGGTAAATAAAACCAAACATTAAGAGCTCATAGCAGATTATTGTGCTATGTGCTATTTTTAGCGTAGCTTTGGGAATCGGCCAAGCCTTATAACTTGAATTAACCATGATGTCGACTTATTTAGGGCTTGGCGCTACATTAGATTTTAAGATAACTTTTTAAGAGTAAAATAGTTGCGAGTCTTGGCTAAATTTTTAACATGAAATGTTTTTTGGTGGAATACTTATTTCCGTTGCACTCTGTACGTAATCTTTTATACTGTACATTATCGTCTACATTATTATTATTATAAGTCCATGTATTAGACTGTTTAGCTCTGATAAAACCGTAATCCTTAAATACATACATTACATTTACAGTGTTGTAAAAGAAACATTACAGTGACTTTATTATTGTTTCATCATTGTTAGCATAAATCTTACCATACACATATTATTACGTGGTTTTGTTGGTATTTATTTGAAAGCCATAGTTATCTGAACAATTCATAATTTTAATATTTAAATGAACATTTCAGTTTACATTTACTTTACGTTTACATTTTAACTTTTCGTCTTTAATTCTAGATATACAGGATTTTGTTCTAAATAAGTCTGAGAAAGAAATTTTACTGTGCAGCACTGATAATACAGGATATCTACTATTAAAGAATTCCGGGGTTTCGTAGTTAGGTACTGTAATGAAATCAAACGTTTGGGATAATGACGTATCATATAGATACATTTTTTGAAAAGTAATACAGCTGAACCTTTTTTTATGCGGTCTTCTTTGTGCGGTTTTTTTATGAGACTTTTTTATGCGGTTTGTAAAAAATGGCTATTAAAATGCATAATATGAATCAAAATCAAGAGAAAGTAAGAAATTTAAAAATTTACTATTATAACTTTCTTTGATAAAAATACGTTTTAACGGCTTTTAAGCATTTAATCAATACATTGCATAAGAACATAAGTTATTGCATCATTTAATTTTTTTACAGATGTATTTTTGAAAATTTTCATGATATTATAAAAATGAAATAAAATGTTCCTACATGTAAATTAAGGCTTTATCTTGTTTAGGAAAGCAACTTCTATTAAAATTGTGAGGTTGTGAGCGTTTTGAGTTATGTGTTTTTGATGAAACTTTTTTTATGCGGTCCCGATCCACCGCATAAAATTTTTTTTTTACAATCTGGACCGAACTAATCTTTTTATAGCTATTTATGATATTTTTGAATATATTTTTTTTTGTGCGATTTTTTTTATGCGGTCCCTATCCACCGTACAACAAAGGATCAGCTGTACTGTTAAATTATTTTTTTACAACTTATTATATTTCAATATGCGCTCCGATTGTAGCACGGCATATAAACAAACGGTAGTCGACCTCTCGAGTCGAAGATTACGTCATGTTAAGGATTTTTTAAGGCTTTGTGTGCATGAACTGCAGATTCTTTCCACGTACTCTGCAAACACACGCAGACTACCTGGTGGTTATTATTTCTAAACACTTTCCGTTTCTTTAAACGCGCTAAAACGTTGACGAGCACTGAACTTTGTACTGTGTCCGAAATTGAACTACCCTATAAATACGAGTATCTTTATATAGGTTAGGTTTAATTGAGCAGCAAAATAAATACGATTTGATCAGCAAAATAGGCTAATTGAGCAGCAAAACTTGAGCGGCAGAATAAATAAATAAGTACGGTCAGCTGTAAATGTATAAACGGTCAGCTCGTAAATCAATTGAGCATCAAATAATATGGTTCAGCTAAAAAAATTAAGGAGCAGCAAATATGGTTTAGCGTTTAATATTTTTTTGAGCTGCAATTTAGCTATTTAAAGTATCTAAAATATACATATATAAGTCTTTTTAAAGTTTTTAAAACCTGAAATATGAAAGGATATGAAATAAACTTTTGATTTTCGGCGTTCCATATTGAATAACAGTTTTGCACACACGTATGTAGTTTCAAATTTCACAAATTTATTTTAAAATTTGTTTATTTAGTTTAAATTAGTATAATATGCTGGTCATTTAGCAATTAATGTTATGGACTTTTTTTAAAACTTTAAAGGCCATTTTTCCATATGCATACATGATGCAAGCACTGTGTAATGGTTTATTATGGTTATACAGAACTCTTATTGCGGAGTACAAAGTAAACCTACCAAATGTTATTTTCAACTCAATTGTTAGAAACTGATTTTCTTATTGTTAGTATTTATTGTTAATAACGATGAATTTATTTATTATTGGCATTTAGTAATAAAAACAAAGTATCTACTGTTAAAACATTAAAAACGTTAAAAACGAGTAAAATGAAAACACTCACGCCAATAATTAATACAAAATTCGACAAGTGTGAAGATGATTGCAAGCGCGTGTAAACAATCAAGGTTAGTTCAAGGTCGAAAGCTGATTTTTACTGTAATTTTTAATTTAGATTTGTGCTGTAACTTTTTTAATTTCACAGTAGGTGCAGACAGGCTGTTGACCGCCGCAGTAGGTGTAGTCAGGATGTAGACGTGCGCAGCAGGTTTAGGTAGGATGTAAACATGCACAGTAAGTAAAGTTGGTAGAAATAAAATTGAAGGAAGAATGAAAAAAATGAAATATTTCAAAATTACCTCATAAAGTTATAACCTTGAAACATATTAGACGGGCGAGTTAATAATCTATAAAGTTCAATTGTTCAATATTTTAAGGTTACAATTTTGTGAGGTAAATTTGAAGTATTTCATTTTTTGTATTCTTCCTTCAAGTTCATTTCTACCTACTTCACTTATTATGCATGTCTACATCCTACCTTAATCTACTGCGCACGTCTACATCCTAGCTACACTTACTGCGCACGTCTACATCTTGTCTGCAACTACTGCACACGTCAGAACTAAAAAATTACAGCACAAATCTAAATTAAAAATTACAGTAAAAACCAGCTCTTGACCTTAAACTGACTTTGACTATTGACCTTGAAATCACGATCAAGGTCATATCCGAATACATAATTTGCCGCTCTTTCCATTTCCACAGTCAAAAGAGAGAATTGCCTTTTAACAAACTGACTTAAACTTGATTCCTGACCTTGATTCCTGACCTTGATTCCTGACCTTGATCTCAAAGTCAAGGTCGTCTTCGGTTGCGCCGTTAAAAATACTGACTCACCTGTACCCCACCACTTAGCCCTAAAATGATTTCCGACTGAGATTTTTGACCATTTATTTACAAAAATTCAAACAAATCAGTTAATTTGCCACTCTAATTTTTTTGCAGCTTAATATTTTTTTTTGCTACTCAATTATCTTTTTTGCTGTTCAATATTTGTTTTTTAGCATGCCAAACCGGATTATTATGCTGATCATATTTTGCTGGCAAAATAATTTTTTTCGTTGATAAATTTTACTGCTCAATAAATTAAATTGCTGCTCAAATAATTTATGCCCTATGGGAACTAGATACGCTATTGAAATATAAACATGACTTCTTTAAAGCCGTTGAGCGTGTGGTAGGAAACACTATAAGGGACAGATTTTGTACTTGAATTCCCGAATATCAGATTTAAGTTTAGGTCAAAATTTTCCTTCAGAACCGTCGAAGTTGAAACAAATTAATCAGGTTGACGGATCTTGACAAATTTGTGAAAATTAGATATTGAAATATAAATATGGCTACTTTAGAGCCGTTGAGTAAGCGAAGCGAAGAACACTTTAAAAATTGATTTCGTTCAAAATTTTAGAATACCAAATTTAAAAGTATCGTTTACTATTGAGATCCTGGGAAAAGATGAAATTAAAATCATCCTTCAAAGCTTTGGTGCTCCAAAGATACTCCCATAATTACTACACAAAGGTCTTAAGGTGTGAAAATTAGCAATAATATTAAAATATAATGATGGTTAAAGTCATTTGATAAGAGGAGCCAAATAAATTTTGTTTATCAAATAAATTTTCGAAATCATTCTTGAATTAGACGGAAACTTGGTTCTTTTGAAGATTAATTGTTCTTAAAGTTAATTTAACAATAAAATAGAAATTGTTGCTTGTACTTATTATTCAATTAAATAAAGTAAATGTTTAACAAAAAGGTAATGTAATTAAAATTAATTGCTGTATTTATGTAAAATTAACACTTAAACAAATTAAAAACATGCAATTAAAATACAAATGAATATACACTATATTTACAATACGCGATATAGGTATATCTATTTTGTGTATATTGTGTTCATTTAAACCAGAACTTGATGTAATTATGTACAATAGACAAAATTAAATTTTATGAAATAAAAATAAAAAAATTAAGAAAAGAAAAGAAAAATCCTGAAAGTATTTGCAATTTAGAAAAATATGTAGATGGATAATTTAAAAAAAAAAAAAAATATATAAAGTACAAAAAAATATTTTTATAAAAGTGAAAATAATTACTGCAATAAATAACAAAAAAATCTAATAGACTTAAATGTGATCCGTGGCAAAATTTGTCGCCCCAAAACATCCGCCTGAACAGTTTTAGGATTTTTAGACAAAAGTAAGGTAAAGGATATGTATCTACAGAATTGGTTTTAAAGTGCCCCTTTCAGCCATATAATTCATATTATTACAAATCAGCACTGTCTAATATTATGTAATAAGTTCTATATTACATGTCCATGTATACAATATTTGGGACTAAATAAATTATTATTATTATTATTATTATAGACTTTTACGCCAACCTGGCGCTCACTACTCAGTAGGACAGTACTGGGTAACATTCACCTATACCGGCATTATGCAAGGTATTAGGCTCTGTGGAAGGGTAATGTGCCAAACCAATCCGTAAAAGTACCGTAGTACATTCACGGACGGGTTTGTCACATCACTCCCTATATTATTATTATTATTATTATTATTATTATTATACGTAAATATCGCGACTGCACTTCAAAAACCCCCAGGCGGAGGAAAAAGTGTCCGTGCAGCGTACCAGGTCAGGTACTTCTAGGTCAGGTACGTAATGTTCGTCATACAGCATCCCCTTCCTGGTCTTCCCTACCTAATAAATCCCCGAACCTCGCTGCGAAACCATAACAGTGGGAGATTCGAGGGCAGGTCCAATGGATGTTCGAGGACCCGCTCTAAACGGGGCATGGGGTTCAAAGGTGTTCATGAACTCCCGGAAAAAGTCGTCTCGTGCGACCGAAGCGTGCGGAGCGTCCCGATGATAACTGCTTTTTGCATTGACGCCGCTAACATGTTGGCGTGAGATCTACAAGCCGGAATGATGTTAAGATTGCGCACAAAGGAGTTATGCATACCCCCCAGACATCCGATTATAAGTACGACCAAGCGGACCGTATAGCCCGGGTACAGTTGTCGCAGCTCGTGTATTAGATCTTGATATTTAATCCTTTTTTGCTCCTCCTTTTCGACTATGTTAGTTTCCGCCGGAGCAGAGAACTCGATAACAAACATAGTCTGAGATGTTAAATCTTGGAGCACAACATCAGGCTTACTAGCGGTCAATTGCCTGGTAGTTGCAACCGGCATATTCCAAAAGATCTTGCACTTTTGGTTGGCAACAAAGGATTCTACTTCCGCAGGATCGTAGGGCAAGACTGGTGTTTTGTCAACTTCGTAATGATGACGAAGATAAAAGTAGAGCACACGCAACGCTGCATTATGGCGATGGATATAGGTGGATTTAGCATAATAAGAACAACCTGAAGTCAGGTGCATTAAGGTTTCCGGGTATGCTTTGCATGCCCGACACGAGGTATTCGAAACCCCTTTATTACCCATCACATATTTTTGGTGTGTTAAGGTGTTCCACACTCCATCTTGAGCTGCCATGATAAAGCCCCCCGTTTCCGATTTAAGTCCATTAGCTCTCAAGAAAGCCCAAGTGAGTTCGCTCGAAAGGCCAAGGTTGTCAAGATGACGGTAGAACATACCCTGGTGAACTTTGTCGCGATGCTGATTGAGCAGATGTTGTTGCTCGGCTCTCTTGATTGCCGACTTTTGGCGCGACTGTGATAGTGAAAGAATGTTATCATCACCGTCGCGATTACGCGGATCGAAGGCTAAGCCCAAGATATCGGCGGCACGTTGCGCTGCTGTGAATAAAAATGCGCCTACGCCAGCAAGCTCGTGATCCCTGACGAGTTGCAATAGCGGGTCTGAACTGTTAAGTACACGACAAGCTGTACCTAAGACTATACGGTCATGTAAACGTTCGACTGACAGGAGCCCCCTACCCCCTAGGTCTCGTGGGAGGTAAAGTCGTTGTGTCGATGCGCGTGGGTGCAAACTACGATTGATGTTCATTATTTTTCGCGTGTCTCGGTCTAGTTCCTCCAATTCATTCACATTCCACTTAATTGAGCCAAAAGTATATAAAAGGATGGGTATAGCTAACATATTTGTAGCGCTGGTTTTATTCTTCGCCGACAATTCGGAACTCCAAATTTGTCGGAGAAGGCGCTTATATCTACTACTTAAGGCGGCCTTCATGTTCTTCACGTCCTGGATGTGACTTTCGCCAACACCAAGGTACTTATAGGTCGCTCCTTCATCAAGATGTTCTATGATGCTTCCATCCACTAATTGGGCGTGTGAATCAAAATTCGGAACTACACCATGCTTACAGTGCACCACCGCGCATTTGTCCAGTCCGAACTCCATACCGATCGCGTGCGTGTATTTGTGTGTTAATTTTAGAGCGCAGTTGAGATCACTCTCCGACGAGGCATACAGTTTTAAGTCATCCATATAAAATAAATGTGTGACTTTATGCTCGCGATTTCCTACCGGGCCACACAAGTACCCGGGTTCCTTTCTCAGGCTGATTGACAGGGGCAACAACGAGATGCAAAACAAAAGTGGACTGAGGCTGTCTCCTTGGTATACGCCTCGTTTGTATGTCACCAACTCCGTTGACACAACGTGTTCACCGGATGTTATTGTGAACCTTGTTTTCCAGAGCGGCAACAGGTGTTCAATACATTTAATAATGTCGGGGTGGACTCGCAGACAATGGAGCAAATAGATAATGAGCTCATGCGACGTTGTGTCAAATGCTTTTCGATAGTCCACCCAGGCCATGCTCAGGTTGCGTTTGTGCTGTCTAGCGTCCTGACAGATACATCTGTCGACCAGCAAGTTGTCTTTGCAACCCGACATTCCTCTTTTTGAACCTCGTTGTTCATAGATCGAACTCCACACTGGTTCAATCGCCTTCAAGATGCGTTCGTATAGAATGGAAGTGAACGCTTTATACACAGTGTTCAGGCACGTTATCGGTCTGTAGTTCTGTGGTTGTGATAGGTCTCCTTTTTTCGGTATTAGGACCGTTCTTCCCTCAGCGAGCCACGATGGTATTGGCTCACAGTTAAATAACCAATTTGAAAATATACGGGCAAGGTGGTGGTGGGTACTAGTGAGCTTCTTCCACCAAGAATTCGTTATTCCATCAATGCCCGGAGCCGAATAGTTCTTCTTGCCTTTGAAAGCAAGTTCGACTTCCTCTTTATCAACAGATGTTATAATGGTATGAGATGGCACTTTGCCAAGCTGTTGTTTGCAGTACCATCTAAACTGGCTGATGGGAATACAGTCCAAGTCAGTCTCTTTAGTCGTCTCATATATCCCCCGCCAATAATCTTCTATTGCGTCGACCGTCGGTGGTTGCTCCACAACAGGGCTTTTAGATGCGAACAGGCGTGAAGGGTTCGAGTTAAAGATCTTATTTTCCCGAATACACCGTTCACGCCGGGCTACTTTCTTCTTGGCCAGGGCCAATGCGCGTATCTTATCCAAATGTGTCTGTTTGATGATCAACAGATTGCCCAAATTTATCGTGTGATAGCGGTACCTTAGTTCTCTGGCAAAAGCCCGTACCTTTCGCGTAAAACGCCTGTTGGTCTGAATATATTCTATCACACATTGGATACGCGATAACAGCTGTCGTAGTGCCCTCACCTTGGTGTCAATTTGTTTAAGACGAATACGTACCTTCTCCTCTGCAGTCTTTTCCTGCTTAGAACATGGGGTCAGGACACGCATCGCTGCATATACTGCGTTGTCGACGTCGGTGAGATCACTGGATGGGGATAAATGATCGTCCAAAATTTCGTTTAGTAGGGTCAGTTGTTCGCCCTTTACATACGTCCGTCTGTATTTGGGACGTGGTCGTTTATCAAAGTTTAAATCGGTATCGAGAAGATCGCGAAATTGTTTTCTTAAATTGTCTGAGACAGAAAGGGATTTATTTAGATCGGCATCATTCTGTGTGGGAGTTGAACTTGTTCTGGTGTTAGACTCTAGCACAGTATTTGTGTTGGCTTGATTTAACAAGTCCGTCTGTGCCTCAGTAACTACGCTGCCACCGAAAGTTACCGGTTGATCCCGCTCTATGATGTTATTGGTCGAGCTCTCACCGTTGACCGCAGAATCCTGTTCAACTTCCACCACTGCAGTTTCAGCAACCCTAGCATCTTCGCGAGCTTCTCGATTATCGTCATGTCCGGTAGGTATGTTTAATTTTATAATTCGGGCTACATGGTCACGCAGATTTTGTGGCGTTAAATTAGAGTGTTCGGGATGCATCTGGCACCATATGGCGTGCATCCTTGCCATGTACCCTCTCTTATTTGGCTCACTTTGTGTGCGGCACGTGAGCAAATCTCTCCTCAAGCTGTCCGTCCACTCCAGGCGCACGAGACGAGAAGATGAATTTTGACTGGTTCCGCCTTTATTAGCGGGCCCACCCGAGAGACCCGCAGCACGACCAGCCTTCCTAGTTCTTTTACCGTCTGGAACTAGTAGAAAACCTGTTAGGGGTAGTTAGCCCGTTAACAGAGACCACCATTTAGCGCTGGTTGACTCCACGCACCAGGTACCAGAAAGTACCTGGCCTTAGCTCGGGGACCCGGGAGCGCTACTTCCCGAATTGTCGTAGCAACCGACTACCGAAGCAACCGGGTGTTACAACAAGCCCCTGGGGGTTTATTATTATTATTATTATTATTATTATTATTATTATTATTATTATTATTATTATTATTATTATACATAAAACATTTAGTTCCCGGCGCTCTCACTATTATCTTTTATGTACAAAAATTAAGTTTTTTATTAATTTTTTTATTCAGTAAAGTATGTCTAAAAATAACAATTGAGCTTCGTCTTTAAGGTTTCATTTTTAACCGTTCTACCTTTGGGTTATTATTCAAATAACTAAACCCAGTGCACATATATAACATAGTGGTGAATCATTTTTTGGTTACACTGGCTTCAGTAGTATAGAGATAGCAGTGTTCCCTCTGTACTCTGTGATTTCGAGTATAGTTTTTTTTGTACTTGAATGTACGGCCGTACGGGATACGGTTTGTTGCGTTCGGGCGATAACATAATGGACGTATCACGTACCTTCTTAAACAAAATTTTTAAATAATAATAAAGTAGTTTTCATCTTCGCAAAACATACATAAAAATATTCTATTAGAGAAAACGCAATATGGACTTATAAAACAATGTGCACCGGCATTTTGTAAAAACTTGTCCCAAGTATAGTTAATTTGATTTTGGTTTTCAAATGATATGCGATTTATGTAGAACCGAGCCGCGCCGCGTTACCGACCTAGTGGATGCTCAACTTTATAAATAATAAACAACATTAAAATTATTCAAACTACACTCTATAAATCGGAAAACTATGGTTTTTTTGTCACGTAAATTCAAATACTTACTAATAACAATGTTAAATTCAGACTATTTTCAAACTGAATAATTTATTTTATTTTTTACACTATAAAAAACAAAATATTTTACTAAAATACCATTCCACTAGCCTTACCCTCCTCCATTTTGGACTTCGTCACGTATTCTGCGTTTGCGTCAGAATTTCATCACTTTTATCATATTTTTTTCGTCGTATAATCTTAAGTTTTAATCCAAAATCAATTGTCTGTAAAATTGTACTTTCGCTGAACAAGGAAAATGTTAGATATTTATGTTTACTTAAATTCAATTTAGCTAATACAATCAAAATTACATAATTATTTGAATATATGGACATTTTGTATGTTCGTAATTTTATTAAGATGACTATTAATTGCAATACAATTATCAGTTACCATAAAATCGTAACACATTAGGTGTTATCAGACGTATTAATATGTCTGATGTCTGTATAAAAACATTTTGTACCTAATTACGTTATTATACACAAACACACTTACTATGTTGTTCATATGACCAACTAATAAATAGAACAAAAATTACAGTAGAGCTTCAGTTAAGTTAATATCAGTTTTGTTAAGTGACGTCACTTTTTTCTCCCTAAAGTTAAGAGGGTTTTATAGAAATTAAAAGAAACAATATTATTACATTATACATTTTTAAGACAAAGATATTATAAATTCCATAAACGCTATATATATGTCGTAAAAAAAAAACCACTACATACACATATATAGTATGATTTAAAGAAATTGGTTTGGATGTCATAAGAGTATTTAAATTTAAACTTTTCTCTGTTAAATTTTAGAACTTCGTTTGTAACTTAAAGTTCACAAATATTACTAATTGTATTTATTCAAAGTGAAAAATCGAACAATATTACAAAAACAAAGGGAAATAATATTAGTTACATATTTTTCATGATATAACTAAAATTGCTTATGAGCTGAACTAATAAAATCATAAATTATAATATTTTAAAACATAAAAACGTAAACAAATCAGTGGTGTTTTTTAATAAAAATATTTCTCTATACAAAAAGAATTTTAGAAGATTATGTTAACTGGTTTATCAAAACCTTAAATTAAGAAACTAAGGAAATAGCTGCCATATGAATACGTCTGAATTTGCTTTAGTAACGAAGCAGATATGAAAAATATACACTTACCTTACTTTGTGAGCTATCGAAATATTTTTTACAGTTGAAAGTTAGCAACATAACAAAAACAGCAACTTCAAATAGAGAGTAAACAACACTCGCTTGACATCTAGTGTCAATTTTCAGAACTACCTAAACATAAACCCAGTGAACCTCAGTGCACAAAGTTTGACAACCGCTGCATTAGGTCAATGTTTTTTAAAGTTTTTACTTCGCATACCCTTTATTTAATCATAAACTCAAAATTGTATTCCCTACTGTAAATCTACCAAAAATAGGTTGTAGCGAATTATAAACGATGTCACATTCAACGGAAAAGCAGATAAAATGGATCCAATAAAAAAAAAATACCAAATCAGAAGAATTAAACGTAACTAGATACAGAATCGATCTTTAATGTAGTGAGTGACCTTATTTATATTGACAGTTATTTTGTTATACATATGCCATAACTTTTACATTTTATTGAAGAAATTCAAGAAACACGTTTTCCAGAGATCCGCTACCACAAATAATTAAAGCAAATTAATTGCTTTTCGTGACAATGGGGTATTTGACAAATTTTTAAAAACCATCTTACTGTGTTTATTACTTCTTACTAAACTCATAATACACATTTTTAAATTATTTTGTACTATATTTTTAATAAAAATCACCGATAAAATTTTAGTTTTTAAAAAGATCGCCAAAACGATGCTTTCTGTGACGTCAAATCGTATGACGTCATTGGCTCTAAAACATTGAATAGTAGTAGTAGGTCTAGTAATGAAAATTAATAATGAAAAATTTCTTTCATAGTTACCAAAAAAGTAAACAGTTTTTTTCCTAACTACAATATAATACCTACATATTCAACTATATATAATACCTATATATAACAACTACATATAATACCTACGAGCTTGTGACGTAAGCTGCTTTTGCTTGATGTTTTTAATTACGTCATTTTTAACGTAAATTTTGTAATTTTATTTAATTAAAATTTTTATATTTTTGAATGAAATAACTTGTAAAAAAGCAATATTCAGTATCATTATGACTCGAGCAATTATTTAAAAATCAAAATAGATATTTTTTCAACTACTGTCAAATACCCCATTTGAAAACTGGACTGACCAAAGAAATTATTTTGAATCGCCAGATATTTCCAATAATATTTCATGCTATTTAATAGCTAAACTTGAACTTGCACTTACTGTTAAAATCGAAAATGAATTATAATTTTCATACACTATCTCATTTAATATTCTTCAACAACTAATTATCTAACTAACTTCTCCGTCATTACATAAATATGACCGCGTTCGCCTACACATGACTGACGTACCCCCAGGGGTACTACATTTTAAGAAACACTGCATTGGACAATATTTGTCGTGTCTGCCGCGATACGTATCGGTGACGTTTAGTGTTTGTAGATATGAACGAACTTAAAACGGAATAATATGTATACCTACTCGATTTGATCGATTTCCGTCGAACGTCTCGTCTCAATTGCTGTTATTGACATCTGTCATAAAATATAAACTCTATGATGTATATACCATAAACTCTCTACGTATTACCGACAGTATATTGTAGATTTGCAATATTATATTTTGATCTATTTATGTAATATTATCTGTCTATCTACATATCTGTCTGCTATTATGCAAAGTAAAAGAGTGTACGAGTACCTACATGTACTGGGGTTATCGCAATGAACGTTACATAAGAAATTAATAAACAGTATATAAAGGTAATTGATAATTAACTTGTAAAATTGTAGTTTAATGTAACCAAATTGTGTGTGTCAGAAACAATGATAAAATTATTTTTCAAACAAAACATCAAATTTAAATTTTTTATAATTTTTTTTTTCTTTTTTGTAATGCCAGTACTAAAGTGCATGTTATAGAGCCTCGTTACCACAGAATACAGAAACGAAGTTACTATCTCTGTACTAGTGATACCAGCGCAGACAAAAAAATCCCTTCTACTTCTCCCCACTATAGTGTGTAGGAACACACTGTTTGTAGTTGTGTGGGTTTGATGTTTGCATGTATGTGAATGGTCAACACACAACTATACAACACGTATACGCGGAGAGAGCAACATGCAGTGTAACTTAACAATGATTTTAACCACAGAACAAATAGAACGAATATAACTGTCTCTTTTCTGCAATCACTTATGTGCAAGTATGTGCATCTTAGGCAGCTTAGTGTCAGTTGCTCAGTACCCGTCGCTCAGTGTAAGTCAGTCAAACAACAATAAATTTGATTGTTGAACCGGCACAAGTAGCGTTGTGGTATCACACACATCACACACATGTATGCCAACCAAAGGTCACGTGACGGCCACCACCATCTTCGATTACTCACACAAACACAGTTTACCGCACCAATACAAAGTAAACACCGTGCACGTATACAACATATTTTCTATCTCAAGTGGTTACGCAGGTTCCAGTAGTATAGAAATATGTATTTTCTCTCTAGTTGCTCCATGATTTTAACAATACATAACAATTGTCGTGTATTCGGTGGTCGCCACCGAACGACTAAATGCCTTAAGCTGTGACAGACCAACAAATGACTCCAAGCGATCCACACTTTTTTTTATTTTAATTTGCTTCTAGTGTTCTATGCTCATGACAAAGAATAAAGTATCACTTTTTATCTATATGGAGTAAAATACTAAGAATTGTTTATTTTTAATTTTTTTAGATGGTCCAAATAGTTAGAAAATTCTGTAAAGTAGTATATTATACGCCAACAACTAAAGATTGTCTTTTAATCCCGAGTGTGAAACTTGTTATCAGAGGGTCTCAATTATTCAATTTTCATGTCGAACACAGGATCGTTGGTGTAATGGCGAACACACCTGGCTAGTTACCGGGAGATCCGGGGTTAGATTCCCGGCCGATCTGGATAATTTTTTCAATCACTTTGTGATTTTTAATCAGAGGGCTTGGAAAGATCTAAGAACAACAATTCACATAAGGAGTTAAAACAAACACTTTAGCCCTGTGGCGTATATATTATTTTTTCCAATTCTGGATAATTTAAAATAATAAAAATTAAAAAAAAATATTATTTAAATATTATTCAAATTGTGTGAACTATTATTAGACATTAAAATAAAAATAAAAATTGAACAATACAATAAAACTGTTTGTCTTTATCCAAATTATCTAGAAACGCTATCTAATTTTAGTTATATTAGCTTGTTGATTGATGATGCACTATAAATTTTAAAATATTTTTTGGACTAAAAGTGACACGCTAGTCCCTATTATGTAGGAAGTTCTCCCGAACCTTCTGTTTCTATATGTTTGTCAAGCGTCTTTTATTTTTAAGGCCTTATTTAAAAAAAAAAAAGAAAGCTACCAGTGGCTAACCTAGACTGACATTTGGCGACTCCACCCCATTTTAGTCCTGGAATTGCAAAAAAATATAGAATATGGAACAATTAATTATTTTGTTTATTGTTTGTTAGATAATATGGAACATTATCTAACAAACATTGTCACATAAAACATACAATAAACAAAAACAAAAATTGGTACTTAGAGTGTTAAATTATTCACAACATTCGTTATAATACAAATCAGCTCCCAAACGTAACACATACTCTTCTTTCATAACCTGACGGCTGACTAGCGCATAGCGATAGAGACATGCGGGAATGGGCTATTGCTAACTAGAGATGTCGATTCTTCAAAAAAAAAAGATCGATTTTTGGATCGATTTAAATCGCAATTAAGAAAATCGATTAAAAAAATCGGCTAAAAAATATTGATTCTGTGAAATCGATCTAAAAAATTGAAATTTTGGAAAGTTTAATAAAATTAGCTGATAGTAGGTAGGGGAGAGGGGGGCTTGTTGTAACAATTTTCAGAAAAACTGATCTAATTAAATATCTGTTTGCCTTTTTAGCATTAAAAAGGTATTTGAACTTTAATTTGCCATTTTCCAAACTAACATAAAATTTTACATTATTAATTTATCAACAATGGAACTGAAAACTTATTCTACAAAAAAATCAACAATAACATTTTTTAGTTAGATAGGCTATATTTATAATCAACTTGATACTTTGAATCACGTTCATTTACTTATAAAACTATATAATTATCTAAAAAAATAATCAGCTTTCGAAAAAAAGACTTTATGTTATAATGACTAAATTCAGTCTTCATCGGAGTAACAAATAACATGTTACAATTTGCCCCAACATATTGTTACAACAAACCCCGTAACATAATTTTTTATATTTAAGAAAATTTTCATAAAATTATGTTGGTAAAAGTGAAATTTTTAAAGAATATTAAAACTAAGTACATTTTGAAACTATATGCAAAACTAAAATTTTTAGATTAATCGATAATAAACTCGAAAAACCAAATTTTATGAAAGTAATATTTTACGTTGCCTAACCAAAATGAAGCACGTGTATACCGCCGCTTACTGCGTCATCGGGCGAAATACTGGCTATGATGACGTGTGCCCCATGGTATAAGCATTAAATTGAACAAAAAATATGGGTTTAAAGTGTTCAGATTCCCACTAAAAATTGCGTGTTACTACTTACCTCTGTTACAACAAGCCCCTAACTCCCCTACATGGGTAATATCGTGTAAAAACGCTTTACATTATATTTGTCAAGGTGATGAGTAAACTTTTCAATTATAATTATAGCAAATAACGCAACTGAATATGTAGGACGAATACCACGAAATGAACTAAGTTTATTCAAAAATTGGACAATATAGTGCGTATATATGTAGTTATATAGAGCTACATAGGGAATTCGTTGATAACGAGTAAAAAGTGACAATTTATTAACAATAACGTTTTGGGTGTTTTATATTAACACATGCTTATTTCTATAATTACCATTAAAATGAAATTATTTTTGGAAAAAATCGGTTATCGATCTCTTACTTTTAATAATCGATTCATAAATCGATTCAAATAAAAAAAAGAATCGATTTTTTAAGCTTCGATTAATCGATTTAAAATCGACGTCTCTATTGCTAACTATAAAGAATGATCGACGTTATTTTTCATCTCACTGTCTCATTTAAATGCATGTACATACACACTGTATTTATAAAACGACAATCAAACCATGTCAGTAGTATCTACTTAATCTTACTATACGCTTAACTAATGATATTATAAACATATTCTATGTATATTAACTTTATAATCCAGTTTACTAATTTTTAGTAATCTAATAAACCGTACCTACTTGCATTCAGCATGATAACAAACACTGTCATTTTAACGGTGACATTTTAACATTTAATGTACGTGTTTATATGTTGATTTGTTTTATTACGTAAACCAAACCAAACAACGACATTTATTTTTTTCTTTCCATATGGTTAAGCTTCCAAATATCTATTTTTCATCCAGACAACTCGATTTTCAATTGCTAAATGACTTGTGTCTTGAAAGTCCAAGACTTCAACGTCTTTAATATATTTTAAATTTTCTATGTTAATATTCGTATTCTTACGGGTTGGGGGGGATAAATCTTGTTAACCCATGCACTGATTTCCAGTGGAATATTGTGCAATAATGTTAATTTTAATTTCTTTAGGTAAAGGATAATCTCTTATTAAAGACAAAATACGGGCACTGAAATTTGTCTATTAGATATAAAGTTGGTAACTCTTATTACAAAGATGGTAAAAAAAAAATCAGACCGTTTTCCACGAGCAACGATTTTATAAGCTCCATGAAAATAGAAACAAAAGTAAAATTAGTATTAACTGCATTATAAATATTACGGTAGAAGATTTGATTATGGGAAATTTTGTAATTTTATAACTAAGAAGTTCCTTTGTAAAAACCTACTTTTAATCAACTTGGTACTAAAATATATTATTTAACCAATAAAATACAAATAAAAATCATAAAAAAGAACATTTAAATCAAATAATTACTTGGTTCGGTGCTTGAAAAAAGTTAAAAATTTCTTTCTTTCATATTTCTGTCACACAAGAAAAAGTTATACATACATATACATACATATATATATATATATATATATATATATATATATATATATATATATATATATATATATATATATATATACATATATATATATATATATATATATATATATATATATATATATATAATAAAAGCATTTTATATGCTTCATACTTTTTGTTTAGCAATAAACCATGTTAATGGTTAGCGAGAAAAAAGTTTACGAAATTTCTTTTCTATCACAAAAAAAATTCTTCGAAAAAACTAACTTGACAATTCAAAATAATACAAATATATGTATTCGGTCTGTTGAATTTCCTTTTGACATACATTTCCATCTATTTCTTTTTTGCTGTTGGTTGACCCCTTTGTCATTCACATTTACGAAATATTTTCTTGAAATAATTTCAGGAATGAAACATTTTATTTTGACGAGTGCAAACAAAATAGAAACGGTGGAAATTAATTTAAAATACAAAATGGAAAGCAATTGTACAATAAAATTAAGAGGTACAGAGTTTGCTGAATAGATTGTTTATGGTGGTGAAGCTTTCTTTAATCATTTCGTTGAAATTAAATGAATAGCTAGAACTAATAGAGAACTAGAATCGTATTTTATGTTCCACGGCAGCCACTCATACATTTGTACCACTCCAAGGTGCTTCAAGCTAATCAACTACACATATTTGGTTTGAATTATTGCATCTCTTCAAACTGACGTGGATGATTCTGATAAATTCTGATATTACAAAAACGTTCATTTTTTTTATAAAATAAAGTTTATGAAATGAAAAAAAGTCGAGCTTGCACAATTAGAGTTCCATACAGTGACCACTCAATAGATCAAATTAAATTATGTATTTTTTTATTTATGTATATTTATTTAAACCTTATCCAAATTTTCGATCTCCTTAATCGATAAGGCTAGTTACGTTACAAGACTAAATTTTCTTATAAAGGTTGAGGTTAATAGAAGCAATTTTCAAACCAAACTTTATATGATTAGGTGCAACAGTTTTCGAAATACTAGTGTACGAAATTCACAGTTTTGGGAACTCATTGCCTGACTCCCTAAAAGATCATAAAAAATGTAGGGTGATGGAACCAAATGGAAATGGAACCAAAGCTTTGGAATTTGAAATATATATTGTTTAAGGCAATTAACTGATTAAAGAAAATGATTGGACTATTTCTAAAAAAAAATGTTTTTTGTAATTAACAATTTAAAAAGAAGAAAAAAAAGAATATTTCTCTCCAAATTTTCCACAAAATTAACAGATACATTGTCACTTTTCAATTTTAAAAATACGCACTTAGAAACTTGTTTTAACAAAATGTGGTTCTTAGCAGCTTCTGATCAAAAAAGTGATAACCATTCTTAATTTTAAATTACATTAAATACTAATACGTTAACTGCAAAAAAAAAAGGTATCAGATAGTGGTGTCAACTCAATTTTCCTAAAATTGCACTTGCAATTAATAGCTTCTTGAATTCAGGTGTTCAATTATTTATCTGGGCATTCAATTACAGTTATTAAAGACTATAATTAATGAATTAATAAACCATTTTTAAGCCGTCATTTACTAAATTTAATCTCTCGAAAAGAATTTTGTTAAAGGAAACTTCTTTATATTTTAATTATTTCCTAAACTTTCCCTTGTGCGTTATAGCTAAAGCTGAATAATTGTGACAAATTTGTTTTAAAAGCAATTAATCTTCTTCAAATATTTTTTTAACTAACTTTCTTTTTACCATTTTATTAATGTCACTTATCGTAAAATTTCTTTAAATTTTTTTTAAATAATTAATTATGTCACATTATATTATTCTAATTTTCTGGAAGTGATATTAGTAGTTATAAAAACGCAATAAATTAAGCTCAAGTATACAGTTAATGTAGGTACATTATACTTGTTTATTTACTAAATAAAACAAAGAACGTGGAAATAGATTTGTCAAACATGCGGAAAATACAATGGGAAATTTTTTTTAAAGATCAATGTGCCCTCTGATATTTTCTGATAAACAATGTTTCATTTTTAAATCGTATTATACTTTAAATTAACTAAAAATGCTATGACTTCCTCAAACAAAATTCACAAACAGACCAAAATTAGACATAGGTATCTAGAGGAATTTTATCACTTTTTTGTCATTTTTATGTTAGATTAATTTAAGTTTGTACTATCTAGTTTAGCTTCATTTGTTAATGGCGTCATATCATTTTTAATTTCTTTGGTAGACAATATTTCGATCGTTTTTAACTAAATTTTAAACTAATCAACCAATATGTCAGTACAGATTACTGAAATTGCAAATAATGGACTGTTATACCGCCTGTAGAAAAGAAGTTGCCAGGTGCAAGTTGTACTTGCGCAAATAATGTTCCATACTATCAATTATTGTTTATGAATTTCAGCAATTATTAATGAATCCCCCAAAACAGGAGCAAAATAGAAAGAATGGGTGCTTTTTTTTGCTCATTTGCTGTACTTTTTGAAAAATTTCCTTAATTTTCTTGTTACCTTGCCAGAGGTCTTTACAATAGTGCTCAGGGGCCTCGACAGAAATTTTCAGGGACTTCCACATGCAAAATGTTCAAGGGCCTTTCAAAGGTAAATCCGGCCATGGTTATGGATGGACACAGTAACAGTTTGTCTGAATCAGACGATTGTAAAACACCCCTGTCGCAGCATCCTGCATAACATAGCGAATTTCCGTTTATAAAAATCCGTTATTCTGTGATTTTTCACCCTCTTAAGTGATTTTTCCTCCTCTTTCTAATGGTGTAAATAAATGTCCCCAAAATTTTTTGAATTGAGGAAATTTTGGCAAAAGACTAATTTTTTTCACGAAAAATGACCAAAAAAAAACCGACATGGCTGGCTAATGAACTTGTCCAATGGTGTGGGACTAAATACAAATATATAAATTTTAGTGAATATTATTTTCGGTTTCTAGAGACCTTATAGTCCCGAAAGATTTCTTTCGGAGCTCTAAAAAATAGGACTTTCTTAGGAACTCCAAAAAGAAGGCATATTATAACATACAAACATCATATAATATACATATGTATGTGACTATACAAGCCATTATACGACAAGCTATATTATCGTGTTATGTACATACATAGTATTATCCATAATATGTGGTAGTATAAGTACCTACTTTCATATACATAATTATATATACCCCTGTCGCAGCATCCTCCATAACATAGCGAATGCCCGTTTATAAAAATTAATTTTTCACGGAAACTAGTTGACATAGAATAATAGTTTAAAGACCTTTTTTATGTAATTTTTTCTCCTCGTTTAAATGGTGTAAAAAAATTTCGCAAAAATTTTTGAATAAGAGGAAATTTTGGCAAAAAACTAATTTTTTGCAAGAACAAACACCATATTCCTGGCATCCGACGTGTCTGGCTAACGAACTTGTCCAACATTTTCACCAAATTTCGTAAACCTAGGACATTTCGTTCGAGAGTTATCGTATATATATATATATATATATATATATATATATATATATATATATATATATATATATATAAATTTTTGTGAATATTATTTTCTAGGGACCTCAAAACAAATTTCTGCCATGGTCCCGGGTGCGTATTTCCGTTTGCGTGTTCATTAGGAGGCACCGTTGCCTCGAAATCCGTACGATTTTGTAACACTCAAAAAACGTGTACAATTCAAGTCTACCGTCCTCTAAACACACACGGGTTTATAATGCAGACTGTTCTTCCAAACACGTGTTCAAGGGAACGCGATGATTAGCATACGAAAAATTTTGCCAAGAAACCAATAGCATCAAAGATGTAATTCAAATAGACGAAAATACGTATTTAATCAAAAAAAGACATACAAATACATTATTGACTGTCAAATGGCAATATGTGACTGTACACATGAAAGCTGGGGGGGGGGGGATTTTGTAACCACCTCTGTGCTGTAGAAAGAAAACATGGGGCAATGTTTACCATTTCGCTAGATTTAAATGACTCTGACCGTCAACAATTTGTGAAATTTGCTTTGGGTGATTAATTTTCGGCTGAGATACTAAACACATTTGAACTTCCAATCAATCAAGCGGAAAGCAGCATAGCTATCAACAATGAAAACTTTGAGACTGCTGTTCAAAATGTCAAGGCCCAATGGCAAAGAAAATTGATGCCCTAGAAAAAGATTCAAATGCTACGCATACAAAAACTTACAAAGTTTGCATCTGATTTATCTAACCTACAAACTCCATCCAGTATTACATCGTTTAGTTGTGAAAAAAGCGTTAAACGAAGATCTCGCAAAATTCATGTACAGCCTACATCGGTCGGCCGCCGTAAAGAAAGAGGTCTACCATGTAGTGGAAGGATTCAATCAGGTCGACCAGCCAAGTCTGAAACTGTAAAAGGAAAACGCGTTCACAATATTTCATCTAATATTGACAATAATGACCCTCCTGCCAAAAAACATTGATTTTATAAAAATACGTTCTTCAATTTCATGTATCTATATATTATGTATATTGATTGTATGTAATCCACTCATTTTTAATGTACCAATCTTTTTTCTTTTTAATAAACAGATAAATAAATTGCACCGTTTTTTTTTTTTTTTTTAAATAAACCATACTGATTATCCATACATAAGAATGATTAATCTATATTTTGTAATCTGAATAAATAATTAATTATTTTACTAATAAATATGATCTGAAATAATAATAATACTTTATATGACTTTTCTTAATTTTCCAAGTAAAACATCTTAAAATGAACACAGATTTATGGCGTTTAATCAACGTATATGTCATTACAAACCCGTGTGCGTTTCGAGGACGGCGGACTTGAATTGAACACGCGCTTGGAAAGAAAGTTAACGTTACAAAATCGTGCGAATTTCAGGGCAGTATAGCCTCCTAATGAACACGCAAACGGAAATACGCGTCCCGGGTTCAGGTCGCGTCATGACAGTGGCTGTAATAGCTGAATTCCATTCTGGAAATTCGCTAAAAGTAGGTAGGTATCTATCTACTATAATCTATTTTCAGTGTGCTAAAATTTAAAGAGAATAATTCAATCAAATTTGATTGAATAAAAAGAAAAAATTTAATCGTAAAAGAGCAAATAAATTTCTTGATTTCAATTTATTCGGTTTAACATCATAAAGAAGGAGCATAAACACAGTAACTTTTAAGTACGAGTATCGCATAGTTCAATGTCCCATATATTAAGGATATCGTTGTAATGAAACGGAAGAAAAATTTCCGAAAATCAAATAACACTTGATTGAATTGTATTACCAAAACATATTCATGTAGATATATGGCGTGTTATTTTAGTCGATATCATTAATTTTTATATGTCGAATATAATACAATTGCTTATTTCTTTTCTCATTTCTATTTTTCAAAATAATTTTAAAATACTGTGATCTCCATAAAAGACACATTGGCTACGTTACGAAAATCATTTAAAATTTTTATAGCCAAACGAACCGTTAATTTTGATCATTTTATACTTTCCAGGAAGGAAAGTTTTTTTCTAAAGCTCAGTTTCCTTTAAAAATATAATTAGAAAATTAGACGCATTGAATTACAGTAGAGTAAATATGTCTACTAATATTTAACCATTTGCCTTACAGTTCAGTTTCAAAGAAACGTGTGCGTACAGACCAGGGGCAATACAAAGAAAATGCGGGGGGCGGGTCCTTACCCTCTAAAATTACGTTAATCCCTCATAGAATTGGTCTACTGATATTCTTTATTTGAAAATCTAATTCTTGGACACGACTTTTTCGATAACATTTTCAGTGTTATCAAAGAATTCCATAATCAAAAATTGGGTTATTTAAATTTTTTTGGACCCCCCTCGAGATTTGTTGTTATTGCACCCCCGGTACAAACTAATTAATTTTAATCGAACTCTGTGCGCGAGGTTATAACAAAATACAACTAAAATATTTCAATTTACCACATAATAAGTTTTCAATTTATTCGTATGCATTTATAGAATTATTTCGTAGCTAAAAGTAAGAATACCCCTGTCGCAGCATCTGCATAACATAGCGAATTTCCAAATATTGGGCATTGGCAGATCTCATCTAAGACCTGTATCCATTTAAAATAGTTTAACCTTCTAACAGTGAAACAATTTTCAAAATTTTCAAAATCAGTTCAGTAGTTAATTTTTGGCGCTCTTGGGTCCGCAGGACCTTAACGGATCTTATATGTCCATTAAACAATATATTATTACATTACATAACTATAATTTTCGATTTCTTTTCTAGGTATATATATATATATATATATATATATATATATATATATATATATATATATATATATATATATATATATATATATATATATATATATATATATATATATATATATATATATATAAAAATTATATTTTCTCTCTAAAGGAGCACATTTTAAACTTTAAAGTGTGAATCATGTAGGCGCATTTTTCAACATAAAAATTTTTTGCCTGAAAACCACGCATAGGATCTGGTTCAAACTTTCGGTGGTTATTGCTAATATAGTAAGCTAGAAAACGCCATGCCAGCAGAAAATAGACGGCTAGCCGTTTTCGCGAAATTTAACATCGAATTATGTATTAAATACGCATTTTTCAAAAAAAAAATCTGGTTCTTCCCCTGCATATCACGGACTATGTTCGATTACTATGTTCACGTGTAATGTTAGCACGGGGTCAATATTCTGCATACTACCAACATAACTACATGGATTTTGGCATTTTTTACTTTTTGTGACTGATCGTTTATCCCCTGTACCCTTCATTTATGTAAGTTTATTCTTTGTATGAGTTAGTTACAATATATTACTTAGCGAGGACTTAGGTTTTATTGGCTACGGATGCAGTTTGAAAATCCAAGGCTGAAATCCGATCGATGATTCTTAAGCATTAATGGTCAAAAAAATAATCTTACGGACCGAGTATGAGTAAGTTATATTTTCAACTGGAAAAAAAAAATAAAATTAATATGTCAAATTAATGGACGGACAATGCAATTTTAATAAAAATGAATAGTATCTAGAAGAAAGAAGTTGGCTCCGAAAGTTGGAAAATCTTTTTGTTTGTTATATGGCTAAATTGCTCCTTTGGAATCAGTAATTGCTCCACTTGAAACTTAATTATTTAATTAGTTATTTACAAACAATAAAACTTTTGTTTCACTATTTTTATTACCAAAATCTTGTCAAATAATGTATTTTTATATAATTACTTTATATCAAAAAATTGCTCCCAATTTGCTCCATCTAACTTAAAAGTTAAATATTAATTTTTCTGAATAATAATTAAAATATATTAAAATAAAAAATATTTAGAATTAGGTTATGTCTTATTAAAACGTGCAGGAAAATCAACATACTCTTTAAGTCGTTTGCATATATATATTTAAGCATAATTGAATTTTGACAGTTAAATAACATTATAAAAAAAAAAAATTTAATAATTATTCAAAAAAATTAATTTTTAGCTTTTAAATTAAATAGAGCAAATTGGGAGCAATTTATTGACGTAAAGAAATTATATAAAAAAAGTGTTATTTTGGGAGATTCTGATAACATAAATAAGGAAAAGAAATTTTTTTCTTTATAAATAACTAATTAAATAATTAAGTTTCAGGTGGAGCACTTAGGCTCGATTTACATTAACGCTCCACTCTCACTCCGATATCATTATGCTCCCGATTCGGTATAATCTTGTTGTGTTCACATTACAGTGCTGATATCATGCTGGTACCTACTCGTTCTCCATTCACATTATAATGCCGCTCTAAGTACACTCCCAGTTCGGTCTCAGTTCGATACAAACATCTTTTCATAACAACTGAATGCAAGCGGAGTGGAGTGGAATCAAAAAAGTGTTTACACTATAGGTACAAGCCATAACAAGTCTGATATCGCTTCGATAAAATATTACCTGAATGGTATTGATATTGGAGTGGCATTGGAACGGGAGCAAACCGCGACTGATATCGGACCGATATCAGAGCGATGATGTGAATACACTCATTGTTTATTGTGTTAGAATATTTTATCGAACCCGGAGCGGAGTGATATCGGAGTGAGAGCAGAGCGTTAATGTAAATCCGACCTAACTGATTTCAAAGTAGAAATTTGGGAGCAATTTAACTATATAAAAAAAAAACGATTTTTCAACGGTGCTAACTTCTTTCCGGTTACCTAGGCGTCTATAAAAAAAGAATTCCATAGAAAAATTTACTGATTGACCATAAGCAATTACTTACATTCAATTTACTTACCTAAGAAGGTAAGTAAATTTCTATGACCTGTTATTTTTTGTAACTATAGTAATTAGACAACAGAATGGTAAATGTTGTTTACGAAACAAGTTACCTGCTATATAACTGCTAACTTCCGATTTAAGAAGTTAAAATATTTTTTATATTTGCAATTAAAACATGATGTATCGTTGAATTTATAATAACAACGATTGGTGAAGAATTTAGAATTTTTGTCGAGTTTTTCGTATTTCATAATTGACAGTTAACGTTTTAACAAAATGAATTCAAAAATTTGAAAACAAAATCAATTAAAGCAAACATATCTCTCTTAAAAATATTAGGTACATACTGTGTAGAGGTTTCCTTATATTTAAAAATTCAAAAATTTTCTAAAAAGAGAGGAATTCGAAAAAAAATTTTTTTTTTTAAATTGTTTATGTCAAGGTCTAGCCTCGTAAAACATTTCAAGTGTCCAGCAGTAGTAGAAGTGCCCTAAAAATATTATTACATCTGAAATTTGAGATAAGTCCCCCCTAAACGTTTTTAAGCTATTATTAGCTATATTTTTAATTGCAGTAAAAGCTCTGTTAACCGTACCTCGTTTTTTTCCACAAAACATCTAGAACCGTTATCTAATTCAACAATGAGAGGGTTGTGGACAAAAGAGTAACCACTTCATTTCCCCTCACTTCCACTTAAGGCGTTAAATAATTATTAAATATTACAAAAATCAGCAATTTTAATAAAATAAAATACAATGTAATCACAATTTTATAATTAAATATTTAAAATTTTTATTGTTTTAAAATTGTATAATAAATTTAAAATCATGTTTAGCTTAATGAACCATTACATTAATTACATTTGTATGTATATTTCATGCTTTTTGAAAAAATATGATTAAACGAATAAAGGGATAGCTAAAATAATATTAATTAAATATTTCAGTTGAATAATAAATAATTAAGAATGTTAACATTCACAGGGCCGGCACAACCGCCGAACTAGACGATCACCTAGGGCGCCAAAATTCAGAGACGTAAAATTTTATCTGAAACTTTTTTAAACAATATCAGATCCTTCGTGACACAAAAAAGCCTGATGGGCCTTAAGAATAAGTACAAATCATTAACCTTAACGAACTAGTTGTCACATTTTCGAAGTGAAAATGTAATTAATTTTTTTTTTTTTTTTTTTTTTTTGATAATTCTAGTGATCAAATTTTATATGTTTATATTTAAATTTTTTCGGATTTTCCCACTGTGTAATATACTTATTAATAAATAATTTATCGTAAATAAATTAACATTAGGTATTGATTTAATTGTGTTTTTCATTTTTATTTTCGAAAGTATATTGTGTCTGAGAAATTTTTAATATTAATTGTACGACTTTTGACTGTTATTATATTTAAATAAGTGTTTACCAACATAGGGAGGGGGGGTGGCGAAATATCCTTACGCCGGCCCTGAACATTCATTTTAATCAGAATCGTGGGATTAAATTTTAAAATAAAAAAGAGTAAAATGTTAATAAATAAAAATGTAATTAAATAGGCATGTATTTAATTAATTTAGTTATTTTATTTAAAAAAAAATTCCTTTTTGTCTGGCAGTATGTAGAAAATTGTAGATTATATTTTATTAATTACGATTGTTAAAAACTATTGATTTTTAAGCAAATTTATTATAATAATTGAAAAACATTATTTTCGTCTTTCATTCTTTTCATTAAAATTTAACCACATTTAAGCTGTAAAGCTCGTTATACAATTGCACCTCTAAATGCTTAGATGGATAAGTTAAAAAGTAGCTATAAAAATAAATAATTTTCCCCCGACTTGATTTATAAATATTGCAATTTCTTACTTAATCTATTTTTTTTTAAAATTAAATATAGTCGTTGTATTTTTTAAAAATATTTCACTTTCTAACACTAAAAAATTTTTAAAATCGATTCAGTAATTTTTCAGTTTACTTCTTGCATATAAAATAAATAAGTATCACTATCGAGCTCAAAATCTTAGGATTCCAATTCGGCTTTGGCATATAATTGCGCATAATATGTGTATTATTTACACAACTAACACATAAGCAACCTAAATTTAAATAAAAGTAGCTAATATTAAATTAAAATGCAAGTACTTATATATAATATAGTTTTTAACACCACCCATATTTTAACAGGTTCCCTGTCCTGAGTGTCCCGTGAATCATATATGATTCACGGGACATTTTTTTGTACCCATTTGCACACGTTCATGAATCAGATATGATCAGATGCAGAGACAATTTTGCTACCAATTTTTTAATGGACGTGGACGAACAAATACGATTTTTGATATTGAGACGTGTGGAGTACATAATTTAAATAAAAAAAAAAAAAACATACACTCACTCAACCTTTAAAGATACAAACAGAATGTTAATTGAGAAAAATAACGTGGGACGTACATGGTTCCATAGACTTGGTTGATTGGAGACAGGGAACCTGTTAAAACAAATAGTATTTACTTAAGCTTGGTTGTGATTACCAATGTTACGCAAGCGCGGTTACTTTTGATGATGATAATAATGTTAATTTTCAAAGTTCAAAGGAAAAAAAATTGGCTAAGTTATTATTTGCACATACACTCAAAGGTCCTTTTCTTTAAAATTCACGCGCTAGAGATCTTCAAAAGTCTTTAAGTTACTATGTTTGGAATTTGATCGGTTCAGTTTAAATAAATTATTGCACAAAAATTTTTTTTCGGTTGGTTCTTAATTGCTATTAGTTATTAGTGAATTTAACACAATGCTAACATCAAAATTGATTGAATAGAGTGTTTATTGCAGTACCCATATATTATAAGGAAAACCTTAACCATTCGGTGACACTAAGCTAAGGGGAAAGGTGGCGTTAACATATACCTATGTATATGTTTTGCACTATAATGTATGATATATTGAAAATTGAAATTAATCTATTCATGAAAGCAGAAATACACTAGTTCAATCTTTTTTCCAACATTTTGGCTATGCTTACTCAATGCAAAAGTAAAAGCAGTTAGTATTTAATTCACTTATAAATAGCAAAAATTCACTAGCAATTTTAGAAAAACACATAGTTTAATAAGTTTTTAACCTTTAAATTTCATTTTTTCCACATTTAACATTAATTTTGTAAAAAAAAAAACGAATCTGCACATACGTGGTTATTGCGCGCCATAACTTTTAAAAACATAAGTTTTTATTTAAACTTTCATAGAACAGGAAAAAATTTAACAATAATATTTCAATTCAAATTTTTTAAATTAAAAATAAGAAATAGCAAAAAATCACTTACCATAACAAAGAAAATAATTAACAACGTTAAGACACTCCGTAAAATCATTTTCGGCGGAAATAAAAGTGACAGCAAACAAATTTTTTTTAAATGTCTTTTTTTAAAAACTCACACCAAACTTTTTTATACAGAACCTAAAAAAAGCACTCGACTCAATAAAAACTCCTGTTGCTCGACAATTGTTGATGTACTAGTCGAGACGGAACTTAATAGAAGAAAGTTTATTTTTCAAAGCTAGATAGTTGTTAGAAACATCGAGTTAAGACAACGCTAGCGGGATCGGTGCGTCTCTTTATATAGCGACGCGTTGGCTAATATCGTCGTTCACACCACTTCGAAAAACATACATTGTCTATAGGGTGCCGGCCGCATTCACTCATTGGGGGTGGTTATATGGCGCAAGTCTATACAACTGTTGCAGAGTACACCAGATGGAAACGTTATATGCAGTTTCGATAATGTTAGTTACTATGAAATATTTCATTTATATTTTTTTTATTTTTCTTTTTTAGAACCATTTATCATTTATGATTAAATGATGTCTCTTTTAACGGTAATATAATATTTTTACATCGTTGCTTTTACTACATAAATCTTATGTAAAGTTATGAATTTTATTAGACCATCATACAAGCAATGTTAGCTACAGCGCTGTAAAAGTGATTGCATAAATTATATTAATAATAACAGCATCCCACAACATTTTAACAATTACTTTTCATATGTAATTTTAATTTTTAATTAATTTCAAGCACATTTTTGTTGCTCTTAAAATTCTTAGCATTTTTTCAGAGAGCTAACACTGTCAAGTAAAGGTCTTGAAGTGATAATTCACGATTTTGATGAAACTTGATAGGCGTGTAGAACACAGAAAAATAACAGACCCGTATTTTTTTTATCGGCCAAAAACGCTATTTAAGGGGTGAAATCCAAAAAATTCTCTATTTCGTCTTGTTTCCACCGTTTTAGTTTACTTTAAATGCAGTCGGGTTTTTCGATTTTTTTAATTAATTTTCATTTATTATGTGATTTTTTCTCTCCGTTTCTATGGTGTAAAAAATGTCGCAAAAATTTTTTAATACGGGGAAATTTTGTCAAAAAACTAATTTTTTCCACGAAAATTGTCAATTATACATGTTCCGGGCATCGGACGTGTTTGGATAACGAACTTGTCCAACGGTTTGGGACTTCCAATATTTTCACCAAATTTCGTAAAAATAAGACGACATTTCGTTCGAGAGTTATCGTGTGGACACACACATACACACACACACATACACACACACACATACACACACACACACACACACACACACACACACACACACACATATATATATATATATATATATATATATATATATATATATATATATATATATATATATATATATATATATATATATATATATATATACATAAATTTTAGTGAATATTATTTTCGGTTTCTAGGAACCTCAAACAAATATCTGTCATAGTCCCGGGCTTAAGTCGCGTCATGACAGTGGCTGTAATAGCTGAATTCCGTTCTGGAAATTCACTAACAGGAACAATTATGATGTGATTTCAGCATTTTCATTTTCATTTTCATTTTCGTCCTAAAGCTAGTAATAAAATCAATTTATTAAGGAATTTTTGTTATCCGTCAACATAATTCGCTTAACCGTCACAGTGTCGGCCCCAACGGTGACGGTTAATCAAAGTTCTATATTGTTTTTGAAATTGAAATAAATTGATAACATGATAGAACTTTGTTTAAGAAAACATTGCAAAATTTATGTACACAAATGACATGACAAATGATGTCTTGCTATATAAATATGGTCCTGTTTACTGAATAATAGACAGCATGTTATGTTCCTTATGTCATACCTCCCTATGTGCTTCAGCGAAATAGTACACAAACTGGCGTTATGTGCTGTCGATTCACTATAATAGCATTCATTGGTCCAAAGTCTTAATCTATAATGTTCCGTTTTATCTTACGAAAGTTTGGTTTTGATAGACAGAATTCACAAGTAAAGGTCTTGAAGTGATAACTCACGATTTTGATGAAACTTGGTAGGTGTGTAGAACACAGAAAAATAACGGACACGTATTTTTAGTCGAATTTTTCCTTGAAGTAGGAGAGTAGGGGCGCTATCCGTTTTCGGACCCGTATAGAACACGAATATATAGAAAAAAATGTCTGATATATATATATATATATATATATATATATATATATATATATATACATAAATTTTAGTGAATATTATTTTCGGTTTCTAGGAACCTCAAACAAATATCTGTCATAGTCCCGGGCTTAAGTCGCGTCATGACAGTGGCTGTAATAGCTGAATTCCGTTCTGGAAATTCACTAACAGGAACAATTATGATGTGATTTCAGCATTTTCATTTTCATTTTCATTTTCGTCCTAAAGCTAGTAATAAAATCAATTTATTAAGGAATTTTTGTTATCCGTCAACATAATTCGCTTAACCGTCACAGTGTCGGCCCCAACGGTGACGGTTAATCAAAGTTCTATATTGTTTTTGAAATTGAAATAAATTGATAACATGATAGAACTTTGTTTAAGAAAACATTGCAAAATTTATGTACACAAATGACATGACAAATGATGTCTTGCTATATAAATATGGTCCTGTTTACTGAATAATAGACAGCATGTTATGTTCCTTATGTCATACCTCCCTATGTGCTTCAGCGAAATAGTACACAAACTGGCGTTATGTGCTGTCGATTCACTATAATAGCATTCATTGGTCCAAAGTCTTAATCTATAATGTTCCGTTTTATCTTACGAAAGTTTGGTTTTGATAGACAGAATTCACAAGTAAAGGTCTTGAAGTGATAACTCACGATTTTGATGAAACTTGGTAGGTGTGTAGAACACAGAAAAATAACGGACACGTATTTTTAGTCGAATTTTTCCTTGAAGTAGGAGAGTAGGGGCGCTATCCGTTTTCGGACCCGTATAGAACACGAATATATAGAAAAAAATGTCTGATATATATATATATATATATATATATATATATATATATATATCCCCGCTACCTTTTAATATGTGTAGGGCCCCCCTATGGAAGTTAAGAGCTCACATTTGGTAACTGGGTTTCATTCCGATGCACAAAATACTATCAAAGTGTGGTCAAATTTTGGGCAAATTTTGGATCCGACCCAACGTTTAAGGGGGTGGTGGGGGGCGGAAAAGCAATAAAAATTATCCAAACCGGTTGGAAATAATTTTCAATTATCTACAACATATCCAAAATTCAGTTTCCTAGGATGATTTGGAGGGAGTAGGGGGAAAAACGATTTTCGCTGGATCTAACACGCCCCCAGCCCTCCAGAATTAACGTACGTGGTTGAAATTTGGTGTGTTGATAGAGTTCATGCTTAGGTTGTGCTTTTTGAAGGTTTTAATATTTTACCCCACCCCCCTCATTTTTAAGCTACAATTTCATGCTTTTTTGACGTTTTCGAACTTTGTACCACTCGCACAGGTCACCCGAATAAACCTAGAGGGCTGAAATTTTGTATTGGGATTGAGTTGGTATCAAGGGGGTGCCTTTTGGGGGTCCCGACTTTTAACCCCTACCCCACCATTTTTATACCCAAAAGAACATGATTTTTCTTGTTTTTTAACAGTTTCGTTCGGGTCAAAATCTCCCCAAATAAACCTAGAGGGCTGAAATTTTGTGTACAGGTTAAGCTAATAGCCAGATACTGTTTTTTGGAGGTTTCAACTTTTAACCCTTACCCCCACGATTTTTACGCCAATATTTCCTTAATTTTTTTGCTTGTTTTCTAACACGTCTAGAGACTCTCTAAGGAAACCTAGAGGGCTGAAATTTTGTACGTGTATTCAGTTAGTATCCAGCTAGTACCTTTTAGGGAGTCCACATTACTTTTCCCCCACTTCTCCCATTTTTACATCGGAATTGAATGCTATTGTTAAATGTGTTTTAAATGCATTTTTTTATTCTAAATACAAGTAGGCGAATAGTAATTTTAAAAAATTTAAAAAAAAGTGATTTTACTTTTCTAACAAATGAAATGCATACATATTAAGTAATTTAAAAATGTTATTAAAGTCACTGTTTATTTATAAATTAGGACTTTTGGATTTTTATTATTTATAAAATAGAAATTTTTGATTTTTTTGGAAAGAAAAAATATCTTCATAAAAGCCTTCCAGTTTACTATTTAAGTTCCTTTTTTAATATTTAAAAATAGAACACGAAAACAATTGGCGGATAAGCATGGGTAGGAATGCCCTCGTACGAATTGTGTTGGCTTTTTCCCTGTTAACTCCTATCGGCAGAAAATTGAAATTTACTGAGATTCAGCCCTTAAAAACTTAAAACCTTTTTTTAAAGCCCCGATCAACCGGACACTCATCATCAGTTTTGAAACCACCAAAATGACAAATCGCTTGTGGACTTTCAATTACATTTCGCTTGTAGACACTCAATACCGACGATGAAACGGAAAAATTCGACTTCTGTGATGGGGCACCGCTGCTTACGGCGTTTTTTTTTATCGGCCAAAAACAAAAAATTTACGGGGTGAAATCCACCCCCAAAGTTCGGGTAAAAATTTAATTTTGTCAAATTACTCGAAAACTATAACAGATAGAAAAAGTTTAAATTGACACAACTTTTTATTTTTAAAGATCTTTCTACTGATGTATAATAGTTTAAATCAAATTTCTTCATTAATGTTAATCAAATCCCAAATTCGTATTGACTTACAATGGTTTCAACCAAAATTCATCATGAATATTCAGAAAGTCTAAAATATGTTGATCTGTAATGGGTGAAAATCAAATATCTTCATTAATGTTAATAAAAAATCCAAATTGGTATTGACTTGTAATAGGTGAACTCAAAATTCATCTTGATTATTAATCAGTCTAAACTATACTGACTCATAATGGGTTCAATTAAATTTATTCACCAATGTTCATAACAATCCAAATTACATTAACTTATAATGGTTTGACAGTAATATTTATAAAACTCAAATTATGTTATCATCAGCATTTATAAAAAGTGTCACGTAGGTCATCTTAATTCAATGTTTAAAAATTTTACTGACTTTTGTTTAATATATATTAATTTGTTTATTATTATTTGTTTAATAAATTTTGTACAAATACAGTCGACATTTAATTTGTCGTCAGGTACAGTAACGGTCAGAAATCCGGATCTTTACAAACGATTAAATTTTGCATGATCAATAAAGCTTTTAACAAAGATAAAATGGTATTATATTAAAATCTTAATTGTTACCCTGAACTCCCCTATTTTTTACAGCAAGAAGTTTGTTTCGTTTAGCTATAAAAGTATTGAAAAAAATCTAATGATATTAACCATTCTAATTAAAAAGCATATTCAATGATACACCCTGTATACTAAAACATTTATTAAAAATATCAAATATACACCTGTTATATATGTTTTATTATATAATATGTGTGTTAATAATAAAGTAGATCTATATTCAAAATGTTCTAGTAGGTATATAGAAATTTTGATTTTTCATATGAATTTTCTAATATAGACACTAATCTATAAAAATTTAGCAACTCAATAATACGTTATAATTTTTTATGTTAAATAACGTGTTTAAATTATAACAATTTAAAACTAAAAAATTTGAAATTTTATTCTGTTTAAAATGTTAATAAATACGTAACCTGTATACTATTATACTTTAATATAAATATGAATCAGTATTAAAATGATATACATATAATAATTTCTCTTGATTAAGCAAATTTTTGGCAATATTTATAAATTATTTTATAATTAGATTCTGTATTCAATCTAATCATAAATAAGAAATGGAATGATGTTACATAAAATATATATTATTAATATACAGGGTATATACATAATATACAGGTGTGTAGATATTAAGATAATTTTAATTTGATTTATAAATTATCCTAGAAATAGTTTTGTGTTATTCTTAAATGATGTTTTACAATCTGCTTTCAAGGTCTGCTAAAATAAACACTCAGCTAAAACAAACATTTAGATATTGGTTGTTTGTTTATTTTAAAACTGATAAAAATTCCTGAAACTAAGAAGATTTTCCAAGGTTAAATATACACAAAAATCCCCTGAGGTACAGTCGACATCCAATTTCCGACAGTACAGTAGCGGTCTGAAGTCTGGGCTCTAGACCCCAGAGTCTGAAGTTAGTTTTAAAATCTTAATCAGCGTCCAGCGCTTGGTACTGTGCCCCCATAAAATTTAGCGGCCTCCCGATTTTCGTTTAAGATGACGCAATTAAGCGAGGTTAAAGGCGAAGGTTTGCACGTAATAAGCACAGAACGCTTCAAAAAATGATCGGATACCTTTTTGATCCTTGGGTTAGGGTAATCCCACATTTTTGACGTGGTAGTATACCTTCCGTTTAAGATGACGCAATTAAGGCAAGCGCGTGTTGGGGTCAAAGGTCAAAGTTTGCACGTACACAAAAAACAAGTACAATACGCTTCAAAAAATGATCGGATACCTTTTTAGTCAGGGGGTCTGCACTTTTGACACGGCAGTGTACCAAAAATTTAAGTACAGTACTGTGTCAAAAGTTTGGGGCCACCCCCGAGTTAGGGTATCCCCCACATTTTTGACCCGATAGTGTACCCCAGCTATCAATTTATAGTCTAAAATCCAGTCTGCGCATGCGTCATGTACTAAAATTCAGTCTCCGCATGCGTTAGGTTTGTATTCAAAAACTTTGTTAGAGCTGGTGGGTAATGGGTTAACACAAATCTAAATCGTGATGACGAAATTGTGATGACGCATAATGGGTTAACTTGAATTTATTTGGTTGTTGAGGTTATGACTCATTTCTTAGGAATTTCAAGGCCAACAGTATGAGCGAGTGTGGGGTCAAATGTCAACAACAAATTTTGATACGGTACGTGCCGGGTCAAAGGTCAAGGTTTGCACATCGATACAGTTTGATGACTCATAAGTTTGAAATGTGTAGTACCGTAAAATGAGTGCAATAGGATCCTAAGTCACACGCTTTGAAACATCGTCAAAAGGGTTCAAGTTACTCCGTTTTGTGGTGGCCCAGAACCCGTACAGCTCTTCTACTAAAATATGTGTATCTCTTACTAAAAATATATCTTTCCTTTTTGTTGGACTTTCATACCTCAAAAATTCTGCATCTAGTTATACACTTCTCCTGATGCAGTCGGGTAAAAAAGGTCTTTAAACTTTTATTCTATGTCAACTAGTTTTCGAGAAAAACTAATTTTTGTAAACGGAAATTCGCTATGTTATGCAGGATGCTGCAACAAGGATATTTTACTTTTTTTGCGGGAACCTAAAAATGCAGTTGTAAAGTGCAGTATAAATATTGTTGTTGATAAATTAATTGGATTTGTTTAAGGAGGACCGCCTGAAAAAAAGGTGATTTTTGGGAATTTTTTTAAAGAAAGCTACTGTATAGAATGTTTTAATATTTTAAGGATATATTCGTTGATATATAATAAATTCATGATAAAATTTTTGGACCAAAAAATTGAAAATTCAGTGAGTTATTCGCGATCACCCAAGGCACCGAAAAAAAGTCCCCCACTGCTGCAGCGATAGCAACCTTCACAGTGCCTTTTTTTGTGAGGGAGAATATTCAGTAATACATCCAGCTAGGTGTTTTTGCTGGACGAGTTGGACTCTTACCAACTAAAAACCCCCACTTGTGCCCCTAGAGAAAGATCATATCTGGAACTATCCGTGGGGACATGTCGTCGGATATGATCGGGCTGAGTGACACCGCGCTCCTCTTTTTAAACCTCTTACCAAACACGCCGCCTACTTCAATTAAAAGTCAGAAGATCTATACACTTAAAAATTTAAAACGAAATCAATAAAAAACAAAACGACGAACAAAAGGCCTAACAAGAAATACAACAACGGCCAATAACAATAGAAGCAATAAAAACACCATATATATCACAACATAAAAGGGCCTAACAAGAAATACAACAACGGCCAGAACAATAACAACAACAAAGGAAAAAACAACAATAAAAATAAGGATTTGACTGGTCAGAACTCACTGCGCCCTTTGTGCCCTGAGTTCTTCCTGCTCTTTGCAGGTCATGATTCCGGTCCATGTCCAAGTGACTGCCTGCCAAACGGCCTGGTCACCAGTCAAAACTGGTGATTCCCACAGGGGCGATTTCGCATTGAAATCACCCAGAATGATATAGTCGACTGGGACTGTCATCGCTTCTTGCATGACCTGGTCTATTTGACTCTTATATTCAGTCAACGAAATGTTTGGCGATAGGTAGCAACTATAAATGACTAGGTTCTCCAGGTACAGTCCCACCATCCCATTGCCAATTTTCACCTCGTTGACCTTAATGTTTCTATTGAGCAGTAGTACTGCCACGTCGTGTCTGCGGTCTTTAATCCATTTGTTACTCATGGTCTGTTTTTTATTAGGTTCACATGAGATCAAAATATCGATGTTCTTGGCTTTGGCGATAGCGAAGGCATTTCCTGCGCTGCTCGGGCTCGCATAGTGTTAGTTTGTAGGATTCGTAAGCAGTTCATGTTTTTCGCTCGTCTTCCCTCTTCCTTCTGCTAGATTTTTGTACACGGGACAGCGTAGTTGATCCGCTCTATGTCCCTCCTTCTTGCAATTTGTACAGTAAGCTTCATTCGTGCATTTTTTTGCTTTATGCCCATTCTGTCCGCACTTGAGGCACTCTCTTCTTCGGTCGACATTTTCTGTACATTCTCTTGCTTTGTGGCCAAAGCCAAGGCATTTGAAGCACTTCACTACTGTGGCCCTCTCTTTGATTTCAGCATTGGTCCAACCAAGGGTAATTCTGCCAACCATCGCAAGTTCTTTAGCCGAGTCCCTCGGCAGCTCTAGAATTGCTGTTTGGCTGTCGTCTTTATTGCGCCTGAGGACCTTAAACTGGCACGTCTCCTTCCCAATCTTGGCTAGGTCTACCACCCCCGCTATCACTTCCTCTTCCGTGACATCCGCCTCTATGTTCGTTATGAAGACCGTTCCAATCCTATATTTAGAAGCTACAGCCGCTGTTTCCACTTTTCCCGCAATATCCTCCTTCAACTTTGAGGCCATGTCTGCGTTCTCTACCGTTATTAACATCTCTCCTTTCTCTGACTTTTTAATCCGTTTTACCTTGATGCCTATCTCTGTCACGTTGACTGAACCCTTGACCTTTTTAACAAGATCGGCATACGTTCCCAGCTTAGGCTTGACAACGATCGTCTGCTCGCGTACCTTCTTCCCTTTCGGCTGCTTCTTTGAGGTCTTAGTCTCGCCCTGTTTCTTTTGTGTCTTTGGACTCATTACACAGAATGACTGTCCACTCCCTCTATATACACATTCCAGCAGTTTTCTCAAATATGCTGAGTCTAACCCCTCTGAAGTTATTACCGTGATGCCTCTATTCCCTTCACGCTCTCCTATCCCTTTCTTAGCTTCCTTAAGGTATCTACACAACTTCTCCATGTCATTTACCCCGTTCGTATCAATCTGGTATGGAAGCAGGTAAGTTTATTGGGTCATATCCCTGCCCTTGTCTCTACTAGTGTCGATTCGTGTTTTGTTAGTGAGGTATTCCAACTGACCTTCACTTAACTCCTCGTCTAGTATGTCCGAAAGACTCGAGTATCGTTCTAGCAGTTTCCCAACCACTCCTTTATCCCGAGGTTATTTGGGTCGAAGATAGCAAAAACGTCCTCGCCCTGCCCAATATTACCAACATTACCTTCTTTGCCTACAGTTACTTCACAGTGCCTGAAATCAAAAAAAAACAAAAAAACAAAATGCCTATTAAACTAGAAGATATTACCCTGCCAGGAACCTCAATCGAAAAAATAAGTTGAAATTTAAGTTATTGAAAGTTAAGTTTTTAAAAAAAAGTTTCAAATTTGACGCAAAAATTCATGATTTTTGGCCTGCAAAAATTACATTTTTTATGTGATGGGAAAAATGAAGGTTCATGGCACGAAGAAACATATATAAAATAAGCTGCAATAAAAATCAAATCGATCGGATGATTTGTCTTTGAGTTACAACTGTAGCAAATTTGAAAAATCTAGTTTTTCTTTACCTTATCTTTTAGTTTTAATCACTTAGAATTTTTATTAAAATTATTTACGATGTACTCACTCTAACGGTCATACTAAAACTAGATGAGTCGTTTAAATGTGCCAGGGTCTATCTTCTCCACAACATGTGACTGGCAGCCACGTCCAGAAACTCCCGAACTATCAACCTTCATACATTTCTAAATACTTCAAAGTAAACAATGAAAATCAGAATCCGCTCTTCGAATGACTGTAACTCAAAAACTATTTGAGATATGCACTTGAAATTTTAGTATGTTATTTTTAAAGGTATAGACTATCGAAACATGCAAAAAAAATTCCCAATTTTTTTTAAAGTGTCACACTAGTGGTCCCTCTTAAACCAAGTTTGTAGCTATCCAACCAAATTTTTGCTGCCTACTACAAATTTCCTGAGTAAAATGCTCGCACTAGCTCTTAATTTTCTTATTTATTTTATGTAAATTTGTTTAATTATATTGAAACAGGATTTGCAAAAATATATGTATGCCCATATCCATGTCAAATATATAAAATATATTGTATTTCATTCTTATCACAAAATTATGTTTTAGGTACCAGCCTCTTTTCAATTGTCAAAGCACGCCAATCATATTACATTTTAAAAATAGAATTATAATTCATAAGTCATAAAGCGGACAAGCAAAATATATGTTAAAAGAAGAAAACTAGAAAATTTATAGACTTACTATGAATAGGGGAGAACAGGGCCAAGTATTTTCTACATATGATTCGTTATTTTAAGTACCTGTTTACTTAGAAAAAAATCAAAATCCCATCGCCCGTGGGTAAGGGGGGAAGAAGCAGCTGCAGTGAAAAACTGAAAGACGGAAGTTAATCAGATACTTGTACAAACCTCAAAGCTTATCAAATTTTCTCTTTGCTAAATAATTGTAGTTAAAAAATTTGTACTACTTTTTTGGGGAATATAACTTATTTGTCAAGATAACCAGCAAAATTAGTAACGTAAGTACAAAAGTATTTTTGGAATGAAAATGAAATCTAAATAGTAATAGTATCTAAACTTAAGTAAAAACTCTATCCATGAAGTAAGTAATTTCAAAAAAACATAAATATGTATACCTTTTGAATTATAATGACTTATTCTTAAAATTTTAGTACCACAAATCGTATTCACCCCTTATTTATTCGTACTAGCCCTTGTTACGTCCCTATAGATATAATAGATTACAATATTTATCCCTGCAGTCGCCCCTATTGTGGCGACCACTTAATGAACATCTCCTTTAATTAATATTAATGAATAAAACCCATATACATTATTTACAAATTTATTTCCTCAATTCGGCATAAATTTATTGAATATTAAATGTTGCATAGAAATATTTACTAAAAGCTATTGATATGTGCTTCCTTTATTGCACTTTCATGAATTTATTGAAGTTATGAATTCAACAAAAGATTGAATATTTCACCAATTTTTAATAATTTCACTCATTTCTAATCTTGTACCTGCAATAAGATATTCCGAAACCGCGTGGTATATATACAACATCTATAGCCAGTGGCGAACCCCGATATTTCATTTGGTGGCTGTATTAAGGAGAGACCTGCCGGAAACATTGCATCTTGTTTCGGTAAGTACCAAAAGTAAATGTTGACATAAGGCTACTCTATTATCATAATCCCCTTATCATACCTACCTGTTTACAATACACTATTCATCCCCTGTTGACATCAATTTACGCTTGCTTGTATCCCTACCACTCCCCCCCCCCCCCATTATATACGTATATCAGTTTGTCGCAGAATACTAATTTAGATAAATATGTCGAATGTTGACAAAAAAATTAACATAATTTTTCATATTTTTAAAAAATAAAGAAAAAGCTCTGAAATTTACCTTGTTTTTGAACATAAACACAATTTAACTAGATTCCAAAACACTTTAACCTATTTTTTACATTGGTTCACCATTAACTTTCACATTTGTTTAATATATATAGCAATTTCCAAACTATTAATTTTATTGCAATAATCATAAAAAATTATGGATTTTGTTCCTATTCACTGAATTGTCTCTATGACTCACACTGTTAATTTTGTTCCCGCTCTCCCCTTTCTATGTCATATCCGTTATCAGATTTGAATGGGATTCAATTAATATATATACCTACTCTAGCTTACATTAGAACTTCCACACGTGCTATACAAGAAAATAAATATTGAAGATATGGAAAAATACAGTAACTATTATAATAGATACTAAAAACATAATTATAAATTCTCAGAATTCAAATTTCTTTGAAACTTCGCTCACTGAACCGTAACAATGATTCAATTCAGGAATCATAAATGCTTGTTCGTCTTAAAACGTAGGTATATGTGTTATATCGAATGTTCATCTTTTTGATATTAAGTTTCTTCGAAATATAATTATGTATGTAAGCTACGCAGAGTTTATTTATATTTTCAAAAGAAATCCAAGGATACTTGTTTTCCTTTCGAGCTTCATTCATTTATAAATAGTTTGTTAAGTCATTAAATAAATTCGGTATAAAAAATTTTCCTGGTAATTTTTACGTTACTGAACGTATTTAGTGATTTAACTGATTTATGATTAATATAATGATATTGATGACGTCTAAATTCGTTTCCGCCACTAATTATCCTATTTCTTGGAACAGCTCCAACGTTGAATGCCACTCAATATCGACCCTGCATTTAATCAATACTTATGCCCACACAACACAACCCAATTGTTTGATTTTATGGCTTGCATATAATACCAAACAAAGGTAGTCAGAGAATCAAAAAATTTTAACTGTACTCGGATGAAACACCAAACAGTTCCTGTAAGGGATATCTAACAACATTATTGTAAAACTTATTTTACTTGTACTTTAAAGATATATTGTTTTTTAAAGACACTCAGAAAGTGTGCAAGGGGTCAGTATCTAAAATAAAGTCGGGTAGCGATTTATTTGGAAATAATTCAAGAATTATTTAGTTATAAATGTCTATCAAACTGAAAAATTCGTTATCTATTTAAAAAGTGGATAAACCTGAAGACCAAAAGCAGATTAATTAATTAAATTTTTTTAACAAAAATACTACACAATAGACAGTAGCTTTGTAAAACCAGAGTCATCTGTACAGCTTTTTTTAACTTGCATAGTATGCATGACAGTATGTATATAATACAGTATCAGTTTTATGAGAATTGCCATTTTTATTACGACTAAGTTATTAATTAATCAAAAAATTGTTCTAATAAGTGTTGTAGATACCGATGGGAGCAACGGGTTACTTATGGTTTTCGAGCTATGATGCAAACTATCAGTAACATTCTTTCTGTTATTTTATGTTTTTAAGTAATTGAGTTTTACAAATCACATGTAAAAATCACATGTATTCACAACAGAACTGAGATTAAGTACCGTAAATGCGGCTTACTTGAACCCGGATTTGCAAATCATCTGATAATTTCAAAAATTGAGCGTAACTGTTATATTTATTTGGGAGAGAAAATTCAGTATATTAATCTATATATGACTACGGTTAGTTTATTAAATACATAATATGGATCTTTTTCTTATGGCTCATAAATTTTATAGCTTTTTAGATTTTGGGCTCAACCTCAAGATCGGGTTACTTGAGCCCAAACCTAAATTTCTAGGTGATTTTCATTTGAAAACAGTTTGAGACCATGTAGGATGTTGGTTACTAATTAAGACATTGTACAAACATATAAGAAACTTTATTTATTCAATAATCCTATCGCAGCATCCTGCATAACATAGCGAATTTCCGTTTACAAAAATTAGATTTTCTCGGAAACTAGTTGACGTAGAATAATAGTTTAAAGACCTTTTTTGTGTGATTTTTTCTCCTCGTTTCAATAGTGTAAAAATTTTTGCAACAATATTTTTTTGGGATATATAAATTTCACGAAGAATTTTTTCAACCTTCTCCCAAATTGCGTGGACTAGCTTTATAGAAGGATGGACATAATGAAACCAATATCTTCTATTTCATAGCTTTTCTTTATTAAAATTGCCAAAATATTTTCGATATGTTTAATATCATCTTCAGTGGCTAAACATCAAAAAAAAAAAAAAAAAAAATTTTTACAACGTAATAATAAACAATAACATCATTTTTATATATTTACAATTCTTCGTTAACTTATACTATTATTTTTTAGGTTATAAGCTACATATTGGATAGGAGGATTATTTATTTATTTTTGTAAACAACAAGAATTTGTGATTTAGTTGATATATAGGAAATTTTATGTTTGGAAGAATATCTATTTGTGTTAACGAAACAAACAAAACCTATTTTTTAATATTAGCGGATTTGAGACAGGACAAACTGAAACAGTATGTATATTAAAATATTAAAAAAATTTTTTTTATTACAATCTTACTCACCAGAAATTTAGATAATTTAGATAAAATCTGAAATTTAGATAATTTCTGGTGAGTAAGATTGTAATAAAAAAAATTTTTTTAATATTTTAATATACATACTGTTTCAGTTTGTCCTGTCTCAAATCCGCTAATATTAAAAAATAGGCACTTTTTTGTTTTTAATATTTTAATATACATACTGTTTCAGTTTGTCCTGTCTCAAATCCGCTAATATTAAAAATACTGCAGATCTGCCGGTTGATGAAGAAAATACTACTGCAACATTTGCTGATGATACTGCTATCCTAGCTACTGATAAAGATCCAAATGTTGCATCACAAAAGTTACAATCTACTATTTGTCTATGAGACGACGATCTCTAATAGCAGGACGAAGGGAAGAGGAGAATTGACACGAACTGTTATGCTAAAAAGAGACAGACAGAATACATATTATGCTAAAAAGAGACAGATCACAATGATGGCAACGACGGCGTCAGAGATCATCGTCTCATAGACAAGTTGTAGCTTCCGTCGAATACAGGAATGGTTACATAAATGGCATATTCGAGTAAATGAAACGAAATCAGTGCAAGTTACATTTACTATGAGAAAAGGAACCTGCCCTGCAGTTAGTTTAAATGATGAGGTGTTATCATTAGCTAGTGAAGCTAAATATCTAGGTATGCATCTAGATAGAAAACTAACATGGCGTAAGCATATTTGGACTAAACGCAAAGAACTAAATGTTAAGTTATCTAAGTACTATTGGCTTCTAGGTCATAAATCAAAGTTGTCTTTAAGAAACAAAGTGCTAGTTTATAAAAGTATTATCAAACCAGTATGGACTTATGGTATTCAACTTTGGGGTACTGCTAGTGTTAGCAATATTGATATATTGCAACGTTTTCAATCAAAATTGCTACGAGCCATTAGTGCTTCCCCGTGGTACGTGCCCACAGTGCGTGAGGAAATAGTACGACACAGTGATGAATACATTCATCGCCTAGAAAATCACCCTAATGTGTGTGCCCTTAACCTATTTGACAATAGTGACTCTTTGTATAGACTCAATAGACGGAACTTTTTAGAATTAAGATATCGATTTATTTAGCTTTTAATGACTAGTATATATTATATTTAGTATATAATTAATTTTGAGTGATTACCAGTGGGTAATCACCATTCCCGTTATCTTCTATCCGATCCAATGTTATTTTTATAGGCTTCCAATTGAGCGACCACTTCAAAAAAAAAAATTAAGTATCTGTGCCCTAATCCACTTAATTACTACACCAAGTTTCATCAAAATTCAATAAAGTGTTGTGTCTCATAAAGTGTTTTTTCCTATCTCCTATAGTTTTCGAGATAATCAAGAATAATCGAAAGAGGTATTTTAAGTTATAGGTTATCTGCCCCTGATAGAAAGTCCCAATAGTAACTGTATTGTCGTTTATGTGACACTGCAGGTACTTCATATGTATAACTTCCCTAGATCAAAACAAAACCATTGTAGACATATAATAGAAAATTGTCAAAAAATGTGGTGTAGTAGGCATTCTTTAATATTCTACATGTTAAAAATGCCTACTACACCACATTTTTTGACAATTTTCTATTATATGTCTACAATGGTTTTGTTTTGATCTAGGGAAGTTATACATATGAAGTACCTGCAGTGTCACATAAACGACAATACAGTTACTATTGGGACTTTCTATCAGGGGCAGATAACCTATAACTTAAAATACCTCTTTCGATTATTCTTGATTATCTCGAAAACTATAGGAGATAGGAAAAAACACTTTATGAGACACAACACTTTATTGAATTTTGATGAAACTTGGTGTAGTAATTAAGTGGATTAGGGCACAGATACTTAATTTTTTTTTTTGAAGTGGTCGCTCAATTGGAAGCCTATAAAAATAACATTGGATCGGATACTATCCTTGTTATTATCCTTAATAACGAGGACTGATACGATAATAAATATGTCTAATATTCTTGAGAGTGTTTGCCTTCATGTGGATTTGGAATTATTTTCCTGAGTTGAGTAGTTACCAAGAAAAAAATTTTGTAATTTTTTACAATTACTCAACTATTCAGTTTTGGCCGCCAAAATTATAGCTATCAATTACTTACAGCCTTACCATACCGATAATATAGTTATTAAAATAATTCGTCACGGGGCAGATTTACTATGCTTATCTTACTATATCCTTACCTCTCTTTAAAATTATCCAGTGAATATCATATTATATAGCTGTTGTGTGTGCATTATGCATTTCTCGAATTTCGAGAAACCTTTTTCCCCGAACCCTTTGAGATACAAACGAAAAAAGGGGTAAGTCAGGTACAAACGATTCTCTTTTGAATGCAGTTTTCATATTTTGAATAACTTCAAAAAACAACGAAATTCACTATATCTTGAATTTCGAGGATCCTTTATCTCCGAACCCATTGAGGTACAAAGGAAAAGAAAAAAGAAAACAATTAGGTGCAAACGATTCTCTTTCGAATGCCGTTTTCAAATTTCGAATATTCAAAAGTCAGTTGCGTAGTTCACATAGCTCTATGCATATGTATTATCTACCACCTGCATAGTTTCTGTTAAAATAAATAAAAATTCAAATTTTTTTTTTAATTAATTAATGAATAAGCTTCAAATTCTTAAGTTAATAACTTTGAGTACCAACTGGAGTAAATAATTACTTCAGGTAATTACAATAAAACGAATAAATACATGAATGCAGACTGGTTCCAAATGATCTACTCGGGCTAGAAATCGTTTACCGAATGAATAAATAATTCATTAATATAAACGTCAAGGGAACTAGATTTTATACTGTGTAAACTCTATACTATTAAGCAAACTTCCTAGAAAAAAACACATTTTGTTAGGAATTTTTAATTTTCTAATAGATAAAGGAACTTTTTTTGGGAGGAAATAGTATATTGCTATCTTTCATAAAAAATTCATATTCCTCTTACGAAATCTCTGTATAATTAGGGAAACTCTTCATATAGTATGAAATACTGTTTATTAAAGAATTTTTATGTTTATAAATTTATGAAAAAGTCGAACAATATTCGAAAGAATTTACTTTATGTTTAAAGAGACTGGTACTTACCAAAAATTATTTGGATACTTCCCATGTGGTATTTACGTTGCAAAACAGTGCAATTAACGTAATTTATCATTAATTTATCATAATGTACCTACATAATTCTGAACAAAAGAAAATTAAAACAGAAAATATTTTGTATGATATTTTATCTATGATTTCAACAAATCCTTTGTTCATATTAAACTACCATTTATTTTCTAGCTTACATTATGTTGATAACAAAACAAAGTTCTCGCAAAAGAAAATTTATTTATTTAAATAAATATATAGGAAACAACATTTACCAAAGAAAATAACAGCTCTTTGCCTCAAAACTTTTTGTATCAAAGGATTTTAAATTTTTTACTGTTATTGTAGGTAATATGTGTCGAATTATCTATTTTGTATTATGTGAATCATAAGAAATATATGTTCGATAATTTATCTCGAAAGCTGTAGGAAATTCTGGTACTAAGGAACCCAATTTATCCAACACGCACTTGACGAACTTTTTAATCCCTGAAGTTCTCTTTACATTCTACTTAAAATACCAAAAAATATATTTTCCACCTTATACGCTTACTTTTTAGGGTTCCGAAAAAATAAATTTCGGAACTCTTATAAATTTATCATATCTGCCTATTCATCTGTCACACTCCAATACTTCTGACATCTTTCAACCTGTAAAAATGAAATATTACTTGTATATTCTACAGGTGGAGATCTCAATTAATATTAGGCAAATAATGTTTTCTTAGTACGCAGAGATGTTTTTCTGTGTTGGAAAGTTGGAATAAAAAATTTTTTCGCGCATCACATCGTGTTAGATATCATTAAAACGAGCTCTTACAATGACATTGAAGTTCTATTTACCATTTCTCAGTTTGAAGCCTTGTTTGAAAAATATTGAGCTTTAAAGTGGCCGTTTGTCGCCTACAATTTGTCATTCACCCGTAATATTTAAACTGTTAAATCAAAAATTTTGAAAAAACTACAAATACTAGTACTAATTACAAAAGTCAAAATACCTATGTCGCAGCATCTTGCATAACATAACGAATTTCCAAAAATTTACGGGCGAAAATTTTTCAAAATCTGTTAGTTAGTTAATTTATTGCGCATTTGAGTCACCAGGATCTGGTTGAATTTCATATAAAATAACCCGTGTTTATCTAAATTACTTTAGCTCTCTTACAGTAAAAAAAAAATAGATCCGCTTGACCATAAGATAGCCTACATCCAACTAAAATAGTTGGATGAAACACTCTCTCGCAATGAAATAATTTTCATAATCGGTTGGGCAGTCTATTTTTGGCACTTTTGGAACCCAGGACTCTGGCGGATCTCATATAACATAGTCTTTGTCCATCTAAAGTAATTTATTTCTCTAACACTGAAAATGTTTTTTAAATCGGTTGAGTACACGGTTGAAAATATTGGTTTAATAAGTAATCTAACAGAGGTTACATATATGGCAACATCTAGATTTTATTAAAATCTAATCGGTTCCGCATATTAAAAAATTTATTGTAATATTATGACTGATATTAAAAATTAATTGGACTTGGGTTAGAGTCACAAAACCAAATTTTATTCCAGTTGTATTGCAAACTAATACTATGAATATTACAATTCTAAATTTAAAAGATATTAAAAATAACTAACGGTGGATTATATTTTAAACCAAATATGTATTAAAAGATAGATTTCTTTGGTTTAAAATTTTAATATTGTCTGTATTTAAATCTAATATTTTATTTACTAAATATTGTAATGTGAAGGTTATATTGGAACTCAATAGCATTTTTGTATTAGCAACATTTTATTAATTTTTTTCACAATAAACAAAAAAAAACGTGAATTTCTAAAAAAAAAAAAATAGGTCTTCCGGGCTTAGCTCATGGTCTGTTTCTTCTTGAACGTTTTTAGTAGTAGATCTTCTAAATTTTTCATAATAGTAGAATAAATTCTATAAATAAAGAGGAGAATAAGTGGAATTATTGTCAGTTAAATGTTAGTTGCAAAGACTTACCACATAATTGATAATTAAGTGCTTAAATTCTATGCTGACTGCTACATTACATCGCCGAAGTTGTCCGGGTAAATAATTTGAATTTTAATATAAATAAAAATCAGAACACTTCGCTCTTGTCTGATAGATCTTGAGTTCGAAATCAAAATGGAGAGATACGTCATCTACATTACCATACCGCTCATCTATCAATAGTCTTTCCAATATCAAAATCAATTATGTATTACACCAAACGATGCATACAAACATAGTAGTTGCGCACCTAAACAATAGATTAAAAAAAAATCAGAATATTTTATTTTTTCATATCGTTCAATACTTAAAATGGATATTACGTACCTTGTATAAAAACCTGAGTTAAAAAATAATTTGAATTTTTATAATAATAAACTATATTGAAAATTATTTCAGTAAACCATGTCGGTTGTACCAAAATTTCAATAAAAAGAAAATATTTTGCGGATGAACGGATTTATTTAATAAGTAACCGAAATGACTTTAAACAAACGTTAACAATTGAAATTACATTTTTAAATATTTAAGTATTTTTATATTTAAATGTTTTCAGCCCAGCTCCGAAATTTCGAAAATAAACAAAATGGTTAAACAAAAGCAAGGACTTAATTGTTTATGTTGACTGGTGAAGCATTTACAGGTAAGGTAAAAGACCCTGTTACTGACCCTGGCCCAGTTTCTAATATTTTCAACTTTTTTATAAATTAATAAAAAAAACTACATTTTAAATAAGAAAAAAAAATAAATTCTTAATTTTAAGTAATTTATTCTGTGCCTAATGAATAGTATTTGAAAAAGTATAAAATATATTAACTAAATAAAAAAAAATTTTAAGTTTAAAATGTATGTGAAAGCTATTTTTTAGTTGTTTTCTAAACGGCTTACGTTAAAAGGTCCGTCGTTTTGATCTGTGCAACATTCACCATGTAAGTATGAAAATTTAATTAAAAATATATGAGCAGGTTAATATTTATTTAAAATTTTTTTTAAAATATTTATAAAATACCTTAGAATGATTTTTATTATTGAAATATGAGGGTCAATATTACTAGGCTCAATTCTAAAGGTATGACCCAGTTTTTCACCCTAAAATTCTAACCTAAAACAAGGGAGGTTATCTGTTTATTGACATGTGAATAAAATGTAAAAATAGTTATTTTAAATTAGTTTTTGTTAGTTATTTTGTTATTTATAGTTATCTTCGATTAGTTTTTGTTATTTTTCATAACGTAGTGAGAAGTTAACACAAACATTCATTTTTATCAATAAAAAATTATATTGTCTTGAAAGTACATTTTTGAAGTGATACAATTATTGTTAAAATAATGTCAATATTTGTAAATTAAATTTTAAGAAACTGTATTCTTTTATAATAAATAAGTATTTAATTTATTAATCTAAGTAATGATTTTAGTTTAGTTAAGCTTAGTAAGTACTTCATAAGCTAATCATAATTGAATTTAAGGGTCAAAAACTAGGCCACTGTCAGGGTCAGAAACTGTCACATGAGAAATTTTGAAGGTCAGAAACTGGGTCCTTGGATGTCAATTTTTAAAACATTAATTTAAATTATTAATTCAATTCAAATAATTATTTTACGTATATGAAACTTGTTGATAAAATTATTAATTGTCTCTTAAGTTGAAAATTATGTTTATTACTGTCGTTTAACTTCGGCCGTCACTCTTCAAAGGTCAGAAACTGGGCCACTTACCTTATATATTTTTTGAAATTACGAGAATATTCCATGGTCTGATGGTCACAAGTTGAATCACCAGGCCAGACTAACCGGAGAAAACTATATTATAAATTAAATAGGTTGAAGTGAGAATGACTAGTAACTAAACAGAAAATCTTTATACAACACCAACAAAACCGTCAACGTACCAAGCACAGCGAGGCAGCGAACATGGTGCAAAATGTGACGGTTTATGGCAGATATGACGACTGATAAAATGTAAACTATTTTGGATTATATCTAAGACGTATTCTTAAGTTTGGAATTAAAAAAATTACATATTTTGTATTGCTTTTTAGTATTTTTTTTTTTTTTTTTTGTTTCATTCTTGTGATCTAAATAATAAAAATTGGTTTAAATTATGGGAAATAATATAAATAGAGATTAAATTTGAATACTAAAAAATATTGAAAATATTTTAATATAAAGGGGAGAATTTAATTTTAGTATTTTAATATTTAGTTTTTCCAGTAAGCTAAGGTTGGATTAAAAAATTAGTCCAAGATTTTCAACTGTGTAATTTGGTTTTACCGGTTTTAAGTCCGCAGGACCCTGACGGATCTTATATAAAATAGCCTATATGCGTTTAAAATAGTTTAGCTCTCTAACAATGAAAAATTTTCAAAATCACTTTTGTAGTCTATTTTTGGTGCTTTTGAATCCCCAGGACCCTGGTGCACCTCACATAACGTAACTTATTGCGGCCTGCCAGTTTTATGGGAACCTCATTTAACATAAATAACTAAAATAGTTTGGTTTTCTAATGGTAAAAATAATTTTCAAAATTGCACCCAAGATTATTGATTACTAGTCAGGTACAGTGAGGCGCTTGGCTAATAATCAGGGATCTTAGGTTCGAGTCCCAGTTATTCCTGTTTGATAATTTTTCAATCACTCTGTGATTATTAATCCATTTGATATCATAAATCATAAAATATGTACTAAACGTCCTGTGTTTCATTCCGAAAGCTTTGAAAAAAATTAACTACTGAAGAACCCTAGCTTGATGAGTGTCTAACTTGCACTTGGCGAAATTTTTAGTTGGTAATATCCAAGCCATTTTTATTATGTTTGACATCTTTATACTTACTGTAACTGTACGTAATTCTCATGACAGTAAATTGGTTTTAAATTATGAGTTCCTAGTCCTTTGTGTAATATTTAAAATGATCCTGTACTTTTGTTTAATAAACTTACCTACATTACCATTTAAATAATTAAAAGGATTTAATTAAATTTTAGATAAAATTATAGCATATGCATTTTTCACAGGCACCCCTAAAAGCAAGTACAGAAAAATGAAAACTCTAAAAACTGTGCCTTGTTCTACTATTCTTTTTCTTTCTATATTAATTTAATATGTTATAGGAAAGATTGATACTGAAGATAATTTTACAATTAACCGGCTAAAGTTTAATTTTAATCATATCATAGGATCTAAATTTCTGTTGGTGGCTTTTTTAGTATATCTACCCCCTAATTTAATAAGTCTAGAATCTCTTCTTCATATATTCCCACTTTAAAAATCATCTACCTTCAATTGTGTGTGACCAGGTAATCTCAAGCTTATATTCAGTACCAGTATTGACCATAACATTCAGAAAATTCACAGGAATTTCCAACCTTTCTAGAATGTGACATTTTTGTTATTATTTGATATTATTTTTGTTGACACTTTTACTATATTAAAACCATTTAACAGATATTTAATCCAAACACCTCAAAACTTTCGGGCAGTGTCTTTGATCCACTCTATTTTTTAACTAAATTTTTTGTATTTACTCATTTCTTATTTATGAAGTCATTTTGTACTGAAATTATTGTCTCATTGTAGTATTAGATACTCGGGTAACATAAGTATAGATTTATCTACTTACATTTTATTTATAGATTTAGTTTATTATAGATTTATCAAATGTTTCTTCATTTTAATTTTAAAATTCCTTTTTTTTTTAAATTTACCCAAATTCCCACTCAACTTAATGTTAATATAATTATGAATTAACATCTTGACCAAAGAAAAATTTGTATCAAGCTTTTATCTACCACGGAAATTATTATTGTCTACAAAAGTCTACGTTTTGAACAGGCATTTGATATCCCAGAATATATTCTTAAAAAAATTTATTTTTTAACTCACTTCTTGAACCTTTGAAATCAGCACCTCCACAAGCCTAGCCGCCCCAAAAAGAAAAATTTGCGAAATCCAAAGAAACTACTAAATAAAAAATAGGTGTATTTTAGGTGTAAATTAGGTGTGCTAATAAAAAATTAGGTGTTCTTACCGTTTTCGAGAAAACGTGAAAAAGAAAAGGGACGGCTAGGTTTACATAAACCTAGCCTAGATGTTTTCAGTAAATTAAAATATGGAGAATTAGGTGCAAATTAGGTGTTTTTCGACCAAGCTGACAAAAATTTTGTAAAATTTTTAAGAAAAATCTGAAACCATGGAAGCTCAATGTAGAACGATAATAACGTTATACATCGAGCTTTCACTGTTTGTTAAATATTATATACACTAGCGGAAAAAATTAAAGGATCAAAAAAAAATTCCAAATTTTTAGCGATTTTTCGAATGGCTGTATCTTTGTGAAAAGTGGTCGTATCGGAGTCGTAAGCAAAGCAATTTAAAGCTGGAAGTTTCTAGTTTCGAGATCTTGTGATAAAAAAATTTTCAAAGCAACGTGTATCGCGTAATCCTAATAAATACACTGAAAAAAATATTTCCGAAATTTTTTCGGTTCCTTTTTTTGGTCTACAGATTTGGAAAAAATTTTTCCGACTTAATTACCATATGAACCGGATAACCTGTTCATTAGGCTTTAATTTTTCCTTTTTTTTAGACCTTTATACGAACACTTCTCGCTGAGATATCGAGCTTTGAATGGAAATGGACCATTTCGTCTTTGACCATCGATATTTCAGGAACCAATGAACACACAGAAAATTGAAGATGGGTTTTAGAAACTCGAATAAATTCTCTACAAGGATTAGCCATTGTTTTTTCGGAAAAAAATGTTTTTGCATACTCTACATGAATTTGAAAAATCAAGAAAAAACGAGATATTGGTGGTTTTTGGAAAATCAAGCGCTAAATTAAAAATATCGAGCAAACCATTAATGTTAAGTGTGCCTTTTACAGTTCAATGTACCCACAAAAACTTTACCGAGTTTCAATCAAATCCATCCAGGCGTTTTTTTGTTTCATTCGATTGAATTTTTGAAAAATTTAAAGGATGGTTTTTTTTCTCTTAAACTTTCATAATCTATAACAAAATGAAAAGAAAATTTTTCTCAGCTTTTTTCACATTTTTATCAATAACAGTATTTAAATTTATAAGAAAAAGAAAATTTCTTAAATAATTTTCAAAAAAAAATTTTCTTTCTAAAATTTTTCAAAGAATTTTTGAAAAATTCTTTCGAAAAATTCTTTCGAAAAATTCTTAAAATTTTTTTTTTTTTTTAATATTTTACCCCCACCTCCCTCATTTTTAAGCTACAATTTCATACTTTTTTGACGTTGTCAAAGTTTGTACCACTCACACAGGTCACCGAAATAAACCTAAAGGGCTGAAATTTTGTATTCGGATTGAGTTAGTATCAAGGGGGTGCCTTTTGGGGGTCTCACCTTTAACCCTTACCCCCACCATTTTTATACCAAAAAAAACATGACTTTTCTTGTTTTTTAACAGTTTCGTTCAGGTCAAAATCTCCCCAAATAAACCTAGAGGGCTGAAATTTTGTGTAAACGTTAAGCTAGCAGCTAGCCACTGCTTTTTGGAGGTTTCAACTTTTAACCCTTACCCCACAGACGGCTGACATTTTTTTTGTATGTGTATTGAGTTAGTATCCAGCTAGTGCCTTTTAGGGGTTCCACATTACTTTTCGCCCCACTTCTCCCATTTCTACATCGCAATTCAATGGTATTTTTAAATGTGTTTTAAATGCATTATTTTTATTCTAAGACAAGTAGGCGAATAGTAATTTAAAAAAATTTAAAAAAAAAACTTACTTTTATAACAAATGCAATACACAAATATTAAGTAATTTAAAACTGTTATTAAAGTCACTGTTTATTTATAAAGTAGGAATTTTGGATTTTTATTATTTATAAAATAGAAATTTTAGATGAATTTTGATTTTAGATGAATGAAGATTATTTATAAAATAGAAATTTAGTGATGGGGCCCATCACGGAAGTTAATGGGGCCCCGTTTTTTTCCTTTTAAGAAGGCGTGTAAAGTGTGTGAAAATGTCAAGTCCGTAACAAAAGAATGGCTGTGTATGTATCAGTTTGAATATTTTTAAGTAATTAATTTTACCTGTCAGTAGATAACAAGTCGGGAGCGAACTAACCTACGATTCTTTTTCAAGATAAGATTAAAATCTGACCGCGGGAGCGAACTAGTATGAGGCAATTTGACTACAAGGTGTATGTTTCAAAAGAATGGCTGCAGTAGCATTTAAAAAAAAGTATGTTATTCACCAAGGAAATAAAGTGTGACTTTAAATCCTGAGTGTGAAGTTTGTTGCCAAAAGGCCTGTAAAGACCCGATGGTAACAAATCACACGAGGGATCAAAATAAAAAAAAAAAAAAAACTTTTGTCCTGTGGGGTAGATATTATTTTTTGAAATTCGGGTAATATAAAATAATTATAAAAATTGAGAAAGAAATTAACTTCATTCGAATTTGTCACTCGCTTATGTAGGTATATCATATACTAACAATAAATATGCCCTACTTCTATGCCGCTGATGTGTGTGCACCTACGTTTTAATTGTATAAATTTACTGGAGGATGTGTTGTTTTTATTTTCAATGTCTTTTGTATTTTCTTTAAATTGTTCAGAATGACAATACAAACACTTACTTGTCGTATGTTATACCACACTCTGCGTTGCAAGCCAATTAAAAAATAAATACCCTGTCGCAGCATCCTGCATAACATAGCGAATTTCCATTTACAAAAGTATGTTTTTCTCGGAAACTAGTTGATACAGAGTAATAATTGTAAATAAAAAAACCTTCTTTATGTGATTTTTCCGCCTCATTCCGCCAAATTTACGATTGTGTAAACGTTTTCACGAAATTTCTTAAAAATAAGATGTTTCGTTCTTAAGTTATCGTGCGGATGCTTAGTTAATATATATATATATATATATATATATATATATATATATATATATATATATATATATATATATATATATATATATACATATATATATAATATATATATATATATATATATATATATATATATATATATATCTATATATAATATATATATATATATATATATATATATATATATATATATATATATATAGTGAATATTATTTTCGGTTTCTATGGACCTCAAAACAAATTTCTGCCATAGTCCTGGGCTAAAGTCGCGTCATGACAGTGGCTATAATAGCTGAATTTCATTCTGAAAATTCGCTAATAATAAATTCAGTTTATATAAATTTAGAACAATAAAGTTCAGTTAGGTTAGAAAAAATTTTGTTGGGTTCTGTTAGGTTAGAAAAAATTTCCCTAGGCTCGGTTAGGTTAGATCAAGTTCCGTTAGGTTAGAAAAAGTTTTCATTCACATTACTTCACCTACCTCCGGAGGTTTCTAGAACCGCCCCGGTAGCGGATGGTGTGTCCAGAACTATCTAATCCTGCTACTGACATTTTTTTCTTATTTCCTCAAAAACTAGCTAACCTAGAATAATATTTCAAAAACCTTTTTTATGTGATTTTTTTCCGTCTTTGCAATGGTGTGAAAAAATGTGGCAAAAACTTTCAAATTATAACAAATTTTGGCAAAAAGCTAATTCTTTGCAAGAACAAAAACCATGTTCCTGGCATCCGACGTGTCTGGCTGAAGAACTCATCCAAGATTTTTGGACTTCCAACGTTCTCACCAAATTTCGTAAACCTAGGACATTCGAGAGTTATCGTGCTGATACATAAATACATATACGTATATATATAAATTTTAGTGAATGTTATTTTTGGGTTCTAGGGACCTCAAAACAAATTTCTGCCATAGTCCCGGGCTCAAGTCGCGTCATGACACCAGCTGTAATAGAATGGATGGAAATTCGCTAAAACGCCGTGAGCAGCGGAAATCATCCTAGAAAGCTGAGTTTTGGGTATGTTGTAGGTAATTAACCGAAACATTATTTCCAACCGGTTTGGAAAAGTTTTATTGTTTTATTGCCCCCCACCACCCACCACGCCCCTAAAGGTTGAGAAAATTTTGGATCCGAACCAACTTTGATAGTATGAGGTGCCTTGAAAACGAGCCGCACTTACCAAATTTTAGGGCCCTACACATATTAAAAGGTGGCGGGAATATATATATATATATATATATATATATATATATATATATATATATATATATATATATATATATATGTATATATATGTATCATATGTATATATATATATCAGACATTTTTTTTCTACAGAATCGTGTTCTACGTGTCCGAAAACGGATAGCGCCCCTACTCTCGCCTCTCGCCATTCTTATCGTATAGGCTGTATAAGTCTAATTTTCAGTTGAAAAATTCGACTAATAATATTCTAAAGAATAATTATATTTTCAAAATAATTTTTGCGCTTTTATAATAACAATATGAAAACAGTGAATTTTTTTTTACTTTTCTAAAGAAAAATTCTGCAGAAGAGTAAAATTTCTCTAAAACGTTTTTAGAACAAACCTTTTCTGTTGGGGACATTCCAGATATTCGAATATTTACGTTTAGTTCACTGAATATTTACCAGTTTTATAAGTATTCGTATTCGCTGTAATTTATACAAAATACTGAATATATTATCTATTCGAGTAGTAAAAGCTTAATGTGAATAAGTATAGAATAGTATGTTATACACCAACGGACTAAAGTGTGAGTTTTAATCCCGAGTATGAAGTTTGTTGCCAGAGGACTTGTAAAGGCCGAGGGCAACAAATCACACGAGGAAGGGAAAAAAACACTTTAGTTCCTTAGTGTATATACTATTTTTTGCAATTTTGGATAATTTAAAATTACAAAAATTTAAAAAAATTACTCAAATGTCATTCAAATTGTATGTGATAATAATCCATCAAGTATACTTTGGATAAATCAATCGAATTGTACAATACAATATAACTGTTTGTCTTGGTCTACAAATTTGAATTTGTCTATTATTTTCAATTACGTAGTAACGCTATTTAATTTAAGTTAAAGGGTATCCCGGGATAAGAATAGCAGGTTGGCCCCCAGACGAGATTTTCAACGACACTTTGGCTACTATAAGGGCAGCTGATAAGAAGTCTTGCGTAGTTTAGAAGTTTTGGCCTCATATCTTGCGTAGTTTAGAAGTTTTGGCCTCATATCTTGCGTAGTTTAGAAGTTATTTGTGATAATAGGTATAAAGGTCATGATTTTTTAAACCTTTATATCTCGTAAACTATTACAGATATTGAAATGAATTAAAAAACATTGAGTGGGTCTTAGTTAGTACTATAATATATATTTCTTTCAAATTCTTTCGTTTGTGAGCAATCATAGAAAATTCGAGAAAAAAAAATAGAAAGATAGTAGTAGGAATATGGGCATTCTGGAGCCTCCTTCCCTCCTGCCGACTTTTTGAGTGACCTCGGCAGGAGGCAAAACTACCGAGGCGGTTCTAGAAGCCTCCGGCGGTGGGTGGAGCAAAACTTGGTCTCCAACCTAACGATATCTAGTGAAATTTTTTTCTAACCTAACAGAACCCAATGGAACTTGACCTAACCTAACGAAACCTAAGCGAACTTAGCTTAACCTAACAAAATTTTTTCTAACCTAAGAACTGAAAAATTCCCTAACAGATGGCGCAGCCACCTTCGAGCCCTGTGAATTCGCTACTAGATGGCGTTGCTAGTCTGGATTCCTGTGTGTAAGTTTGAAAAATTGTCAACAGATGGCATCGAAAACCTTTTTTTGATAGTTAAACTAGCTATTAAAAGATGGCCTTGCTTTCATAATTTTATAATATTTTTATCTGAAAACAGGCTTAAACTGTCAGCTGACGTCACTAAAGGTAAACTGATATCAAACAGCGAAGATTTCTCTCTAATATGCGAAAATGAATTTTATCATATGATTGTATATTTTTATCTGAAAACAGGTTTAAACTTGTATAAATTGCCAGCTGACGTCACTAAAGGTAAACTGATATCAAATAGCGAAAATTTCTGTCTAATATGTGAAAATGAAGCAGCAGGTTTTAACCTGTATGGCTACATAAAGTGTGACAGCTGACGTCACCATACTATTTTTTCTGCTATAAAAAGGGCGCGACAGAATTTCATCAATTACAATTTTGTTCGAAACTTTAGTGGAAAAAACATTAAACCTTATTGTTGTGAATTTTCAATTGTTGTGTGTTAAGAGTTAATTGTTGCCAACAATGGAATCCATTACTGCTGGTGCTTCATCTGGAAACAGAGACTTAATTCAAAAAATGGCTGGAAATTTTGTGGATGAATTGAATCATCTTGGCGCTGTTAAACGATGGATTAAACTTTCTGATATGCAAATTGGAAAAGTATATAAAATAATGGGAGCCAGTCAACTACCATCGAAATTCGATTCATCGAAAATGAAGACAATATTGGAATTGGAAATTGGATACATTTCGTTACCAGCGAGATTTGACAATTTGAACGAGCAGATGCTGGCATGGCTGCAAAGCAATCCAAAATTGGGTATCATAAATAATGGACCAATCGGACTAACTCATAAACTGGAATTCAGAAAAACGTTGGATCTTCTTGAAATCGCAATTCAAAACGTTGGATCTTCTTGAAATTTGTAAATTTTCAATTGTTGTGTTAACAATTAATTATTGCCAACAATGGAATCCATGTATTGTGGAAATCGTTCGTATTCATCACATAGCATTTCAGAGTTGTTGATAATTTGTTTAATAATTTCCTCTCGACGCTTCGCTTTACTTAGTTCTCTTAATTCTGCATTGAAGAAAACTGCATTGAAGAACATTGAAGAAAATTGATGTAATGATCCGTAAATTCCATACAACAGAAATATTCCGATATCTCAATATTCCCAATATTTCGTCTATAATTGCGCTTGAAAAGTCTACAAACCACCTCTATAAATTCAATGGTGTTTGTTGGATAATTTTTCACTATTTTAATACACAAGTCGGTAAATTGGTGATCTTTGATTCCTCACAGAGCACTTTCTTGCATATGCACAAATTTTTAATATAATTATAAATTTTACAAGTTAAAAAAGTGATCATTGTGTACCTATTTTTGTTTAAAACTATACTTAATAAAATAAATTTAAAAAAAAAAAAAACCGATCTTTTGATTTACACCGATCCCCTAAAAAGAAATCAAACTAATTTTTGATATTATAACTTAAACTTGATGTATATATAAAAATTCCATTTACAATTATGGTACACCATATATACTCGTAAATTTTACAAAAATGTATCACTCTGTACATTTTTTTTAAATCTGTGTGCATATTCTTTGATGTTATTTAATCAGCTAAATCTTTAATCAACTAAATCAGCTAAAATTGTTACATACTTACGTTATAAATATCTAAGTGTGTATTTTTCTTTTAAATAAATAACTTGTAAATACTCACGATTACTTTACTATATAACTGTAATCACGCGATATCATGTTATAAAATACATAAGAATTTACTCATTTAATGTAAAAATATTTGGTCATCAACAATTAAATAAAAACGAATTTTTTTTAAATATATATAGTAATATAATATTTCGTATATATATACAGTACTCTGTTAAAAGTACGGGCTTCTACACCGTTAAAAAACATATATTTTACAATATCAATATATTGTAAAAAATCATATTTCTTAATATTTTTAAAACTGAATATGTAACATCAAGAATTTAAAACAGTTTTGAAACATTAATTTCTCCTCATAATATTTTTTTTAGTCTTAAATTAATAGCACAATGTTCCATATATTTTAAGAAAATTTTTCTTTTAATATTTTATAACTTATCTAAAAAATTTATAGCTATTTTTATCAAAAAATTTATTACTTGCTATTGTTAAAAAATTAGTTAAATATATCTATAGGTATTAAGTGACCCCTACTTTTTGTGAAAGACGGTAGTAATAGCAATTCATCTTAAATACGAAATTATTTTATCAATGCTAAATAAGCGTTTTTTTTTTCTCATATTATCATACTCCAATATATTGTATATTATTATAATTTATAAAAATGTGTTTTATTTATTAAAAAAATTAGCAAAATTTTAAATAATATCGCGTCAAAATAATATTCAGAAGTCAATAAAAGACAATAGCAGTAAATTTATTAAGATAACTATAAATAAATATTAATCTAATGTTGAAATATTTATTAACAAATAGTACTGCTTAGTAGAAAATTAGGCACCTATTGTTTTGTTTTCAAATTTACCTTTTTTGCAATTAAAGAAAATTTTAGTAACTATCGATGCCTATATAAAACGATACCCATAAAAGACAAGCATGCTCTGATCTCAACAATTTTTTCCCATGTTAAATTTGTATGTTCTTACTTCGCTGAAACTTATGTTTATATATTCCCCGCAATATTTTCTACCATAAACAATAGTTATAGCAAGCTAGGTAGGTATTGAATAAGTATTTTTTGTTTGTTAATTTATTGATGATAGAGAAAAAAAATTTATGATTTTATAGACAGTGAAATACATTTAAACTATTTTTTTTTGCAGTTTAATTTTGTAAAAACACCTAAAAATTATCAGTCACAGACAAATATTTCTAAGCAAACGAATTGAAAATGTAGTTTTATATCATAAGAATAAATGCTTATATATAGGGTGGACAGTAAATAACTCTCATAATTTTTAAAGAGCGGATGAAAACTTTAATTTTGGATTACGAAATTTTATTTTTTTTTCCGGAGTTAAGCTGCATTCAATTAATTAACCCTTTCCTGCACAGCAGTTTTAGATCATTACTGTGCAAACGATACTTCAAATTAGCAAATCATTAATAATATGGGTGAATACTTATTGGCAAGAATTACATAGTTTACACATATGTTCTATCGCATCAGAATGTTAATAGGACAATGCGATTTAATTGCCTATATTCAGGAGCAAGCAAAAACATTACCTATTTTAATAGCTTAGAAAATACACATTACATAGTTCGTTGTAAGAACAATCATTTCGGTGATCTTTTTTTTTAACGAATTACTAGAATTAAGGACTGTGGTATGTAAGAAATAACAACACTCATATAATTTTAAAATAATTAACATATAGCTATTGGAAAAGTTACAAAGATTTTTTTTAACAACTTATTAAATTCTGATAGCTTATTTTAATATCTCCTATAGGGCCTTAAGTATAACCCTTCACCCGAAATTTTTTCATCACCATCGTTGGCGACTGTATTCTCGTCATCATCAGCTTCTCCTTCGCTCGCAGTATCTTCGCTATCGCTAGCAGATTTTTTTTCATCATCATTGGATACATATTTTAACACTGGTTCAATAATATCATGCTTTTCCAATTCCCTAGTTACTGAGATAATCCGCTTTCCAACAAATTGCACACAGTATTAACCATTTCTTCTCCAATTTGCGTCTGAGTCGCTAAACTTCTTAGTTCATCAACTAAATGGTTCGGGTCATCAAAATATTCTTCTTCTTTATCAACAGGTTTCGAATGGCCATTATGAAGGTTAGCATTTTCATCATCATATTTGAAACGTTTAGCTCCGCCATTTGTTGAGTTAGATGTCGAAGGTTGTTCCTTTTCTCCTGAATTTTTATTTTCTTTCTCTTCATCCTTTGCGCATGCGTTCTGAAGCTCTTTGACCATTAATATGTCTAGAGCAGTTTGTAAGAGACCAGCCATCTTTGGAGTAAAACTTGTTTCTTTGTAGTTATCAGGCGATGGTAAATGCTTTTGTTCATCAGATCGATTATCTTCATCATTCGCCGATTGTAGAATATTATGCGAGTTTTTTAAAGCGTGGAATTTACGTCTGATTGCTTCTGCTGCAGCCATCATACTTTGATTAAAAGTATTCAAGTTTCTTGTAGATAGATCTGTATCATCTTCCTGCTGATTTTGAAATACTGGTGCTTTATCTTCCTTTTCTTCATTTCTTGCTTCAAATGTTAAATATTAAAATTAGTTTGTAAAATTTTGTATATATCTAAGTAATCTTGTAAGTTTGTCGACGGCCACGCTCCCGTATCCGGACCACTTTCCCAGCCCAGGAGTGCTGATTGATTGGTTTCACCTTTTTCAATGTTGTGTGTGATCCACTTCAACAATTCGGCGTCTCCTTCTACACACTTTGGACTGAAATATAATCGTAGAACGCCATATTCTTCCACAAGCTTCAATATATGCTGCAGCAGTTTCGGACGAGCATACTCTATCGCTTTCCGCATCCACTTCGTAAGATAATGCGACAACGTATCAAATCCATCTAGGCTGTCTTCACCAATGTCCCATTCATCGAATGTAAGGTTGAACAGAATATCGAAAGTTTCCACAGATGAGCCCCATTCAACCGCTAATTTTATTTTTTTAGGATGAAAAATTTGACGATCTCTTGATCCTATCGATTGGATCATCTCCAAATCAGATAATCGGATAGCTTTATCCAACATCTTATTCAACAAGCGATTTTTGACTGTGGATTCCTCCATTGTTATAAGCTGTTGAAGATCTTCACTCATTGTTGTTTTTTCACTTGGTGTTGCTTCGCCGAAAAAAAATTCAAACTGCTCCGGCTCACCGTCATCATCATCATTATATGCTGCTCCATGTTGGTGGGGGATACTGCAACTGCTCCGGCTCATCATGCGTATTCGCTGCTCCATGTTGGTGGGGGATATTGCGACTGCTCCGGTCCACCATACGTATTCGCTGCTCCATGTTGGTGGGGATATCATACCAAGTCTTTGCTATCAATCCAGCTCTTGACACTACTTGGGAAGCTGAGTTTAAACACCAAAAATACACCAAATTTACACCAAAATGCATCAAATGACACCAAAGTGCATCAAAATGACACCAAATGACATCAAAGAGCCACTCTCAAAAAAGAGCCACTCCCAAAAAAAGAGTCACTCCCAAAAAAGAGTCACTCCCAAAAAATTATAACCTAAAAAATAATAGTATAAGTTAACGAAGAATTGTAAATATATAAAAATGATGTTATTGTTTATTATTACGTTGTAAAAAAAAAAAATTTTTTTTTTTTGATGTTTAGCCACTGAAGATGATATTAAACATATCGAAAATATTTTGGCAATTTTAATAAAGAAAAGCTATGAAATAGAAGATATTGGTTTCATTACGTCCATCCTTCTATAAAGCTAGTCCACGCAATTTGGGAGAAGGTTGAAAAAATTCTTCGTGAAATAAGGTTTAATGTTTTTTCCACTAAAGTTTCGAACAAAATTGTAATTGATGAAATTCTGTCGCGCCCTTTTTATAGCAGAAAAAATAGTATGGTGACGTCAGCTGTCACACTTTATGTAGCCATACAGGTTAAAACCTGCTGCTTCATTTTCACATATTAGACAGAAATTTTCGCTATTTGATATCAGTTTACCTTTAGTGACGTCAGCTGGCAATTTATACAAGTTTAAACCTGTTTTCAGATAAAAATATACAATCATATGATAAAATTCATTTTCGCATATTAGAGAGAAATCTTCGCTGTTTGATATCAGTTTACCTTTAGTGACGTCAGCTGACAGTTTAAGCCTGTTTTCAGATAAAAATATTATAAAATTATGAAAGCAAGGTCATCTTTTAATAGCTAGTTTAACTATCAAAAAAAGGTTTTCGATGCCATCTGTTGACAATTTTTCAAACTTACACACAGGAATCCAGACTAGCAACGCCATCTAGTAGCGAATTCACAGGGCTCGAAGGTGGCTGCGCCATCTGTTAGGGAATTTTTCAGTTCTTAGGTTAGAAAAAATTTTGTTAGGTTAAGCTAAGTTCGCTTAGGTTTCGTTAGGTTAGGTCAAGTTCCATTGGGTTCTGTTAGGTTAGAAAAAAATTTCACTAGATATCGTTAGGTTGGAGACCAAGTTTTGCTCCACCCACCGCCGGAGGCTTCTAGAACCGCCTCGGTAGTTTTGCCTCCTGCCGAGGTCACTCAAAAAGTCGGCAGGAGGGAAGGAGGCTCCAGAATGCCCATATTCCTACTACTAAAGATACTTTTTTAGTGGTTCCTTCAGAGTAACAATCACGAAAAAAGCCTCAAATATTGTACATTAGGGCAAGTTTAAGCAATGCAAGTTTCGTTAAAAACAAAAGGGTGGAACATTGTCAAAGAGGAGAAAACTCGATCGAAGCCACTATCGAAAAGATGGTTTTCATCATTTCGTTTTGTGTTTATGCCATGCGCACAAGATTAATTAAAAACCTGGTGGTTTTTTAACGATATGTACCGAGATACCGATCATGACCCCCAAATATACAATGTGTTCAAGGTAATATTTCGTAACCAATCGAGCCGAAATTTGGCAATGCAACTGTTTAACTTAAGTTCTAGACTAACTTCATAAATGGAGTTGATTGACAATATGGGACAGTTTCAAAATGTTGAGAATTTTAAGTTTAAAATTGTTGTCATTTGAGAAACTATTTAATCAGTTATACCTATCTACGAGCTAAATTTCAGTTTTAATATTTACTGATCATTAACTCTAAATAGATATACAATCATAGTATAGTAGGCAAATACCGAAATGTATACTGAAGTATGAGAGTTGTGGAAGCGGTTACGTTTCTCGGATGACAGCTTAATTTTGTTATAATTACAATCGGGGTCAAGGTTTAAGTTGTTCAAAGGAGCTCCTTTCCTTGAATCCTTTCAAAATGACAATAATTTAATAAAATAATAATAAATTCATTAATAATGAAAAGTCGCCATTTTGAAACCGTCCCATATTGACGATCAACTCAATCTACAAACTTAGCCTAGAACTTGACGTAAGCAGTTACAATACCAAATAGTAGCTATGTCGGTCAAGAAATATGACCGTTATCGTAGCAAAAATTTTGTTACACATTTATATATCAGCCTCACCTAGCCTTGAACACATTGTATATTTGGGGGTCATGATCGGTATATGGGTAGGTATCGTTAAAACACCACCAGCTTCTAAATTAATCTTGTGCGCATGGTATAAACACTTAACGGAATAATGAAATTCATCATTCCGATGGTGGCTTCGATCGAGGTTTCTCCTCTTTGAGAGTGTTCCACCCTTTTGTTTTTAACGGAACTTGCAGTATTTAAACAGAACCTAATGCGCAATATTTGAGGCTTTTTTCGTGATTGTCACTCTGAAGGAACCACTAAAAAAGTATCTTTCTATATTTTTTCTCGAATTCTATGATTGTTTACAAACGGAAGAATTTGAAAGAAATATATATTATAGTACTAACTTAGATCTACTCAATGGTTTTTAATTCATTTAAATATCTGTAATAGTTTACGAGATGTAAAGATTTAAAAAATCATGGCCTTAATACCTATTCTCACAAATAACTTCTATACTACGTAAGATATTAGGCTAAAACTTGCACGCAAGACTTCTTATCAGCTGCTCTTATAGTAGCCAAAGTGTCGTTGAAAATCTCGTCTGGGGGCCAATCGGCTATTCTTATTCCGGGATACCCTTTCTGTAAATTGTGCTTGCTGATTGGCTTAAAAGCGGGAGCAAAATAATTTTTTAGTCCCTTGGGACTAAAAGTGAATTTTTTAGTCCCAAGGGACTAAAAGTGGCATTTTACTCCCTATTATGAGGGACCAAATCATGTCTTTTAGTCCCGGAATTACAAACACGATATAACTTTTCAATAAAAAGAAAATGCTTTTATTAATTAACGTTAATTTATAAATTATAATACATAGTTACTTACTTATAACTGAATAAGAAAATCTGCTATACTACTAGAAATATACAATACTTAGTTACTAACATTAGTTAGTTATTGAATTTGAATCAAACTTAAGACTTAGTTTATCGGATTTAAAAAAAAAAAAAAAGGATTATAATATTTTTTTTTAAAATAAATCGATACTGAGTATAGTATAAGGTATTTTCCGGTCATTCAGTATTGATTGAAAACTTTTTTGTTTGAGACTATTTTCATACAGGGATATTTTTGGTAAAGGATATTTTGAGGAGGATTTCATTACCGGGATGTAATTGAAGAAACGAATAACGACGGTAAGTAAAATTTAGAGCGGACAGTTCTATCGAAAATATTTGACACTAACAAAGAAAGGTTCCCAGGTGTCCACCCCCGATTTCAATGCCGCTGAAATATGTTATTCTACGTCGAAATCTAAAAGACACGTATTTTGCTTTATCGGCGCAAAAAAAGGTTTGAAGGGGTGAAATCGCCCTTCAAAAATTTGGGTAAAAATTTAATTTTACAAATATCTCGAAAACAGTAAGAGATAGAGCAAAAGTTTAAATTAGCGATATTGCTCTTTTTTAAAGAGCTATCTATTGATATTAAATTTGTTCAAATTGCATCAACAGGGGTGGTTGGGGGTTAAAATTTATGGGTTAATTTTGCAAAAAAGGGGTGAAAATTAAACTATATAAAAATTTTGTTTACAGATTTGAAATCTACGTCAAAAAATCTAAGTGACCTGTTTTCGCTCAATGTCCTAATATTAAGTCTAGGGGTAGTTAACTAGGGGGTGACTGTGTCAAATAATCGTACTACTTGGGTAGTTCAAGAAGTTCTTCTTGATGGAAAATAGTTTAAGACGATTAGAATAACGTAAAAATGAAATTTTCGGTTTCAAAATTCAGTTTGAGCAACATTGGAGAGGAGGTGAATCACCCTCTTAAATTACATACTAGTTTACATACACTCATTTTTAATATTAACAAACTGACAGTGGGTAATAATGTCACAATAAGTTGTTCTGAAGTTGAACTATCGTATGTAAGGTTTTTATTAGGTTTCCATTCATTTTGAAAATATCGTTATTTTCGGTATCGATAATTTTCGATAACGAAAACTATAACATCCCTTAAAAAACAAACTTTATAAAAACCTTAAATACGATAGTCCAACTTCAGAACCACTTATTGTGACATTATTACCCACTGTCAGTGTGTTAATAGTAAAAATAAGTGTTAGTAAACTAGTATATAATTTAAGAGGGTAATTCACCTCCTCTCTAGTGTTGCTCAAACTGAATTTTGAAATCGAAAATTTCATTTCTGCGTTATTCTAATTGCCTTAACTCGGGAATTCCCAGTGTCACCTGTAGGTGACAGACATTTTTAATTGTAAAATGTATGAATTTGTTTGTTTGACTTATAATGTTGTCACAAAAGAGAAACATAAAATCACTTATTGGCCTTTTGATGGTGGTAGCAGAATGTAAATATTTAATTATCTTGTAGTTGAAAAAAATTAAAAATATCTGTCGTCTCCAAATAACTCTGGGAATTGTCGAGTTAAACTATTTTCCATCAAGAAGAACTTGATCTACCCAAGTAGTACGACTATTCGACACAGTCACCCCCTAGTTAACTACCCCTAGACTTAATATTAAGACATTGAGCGAAAACCGGTAAATTAGATTTTTTGACGTAGATTTCAAATGTGTAAACAAAATTTTTATATTGTTTAATTTTCACCCCTTTTTTTTGCAAAATTGACCCCCAAATTTTAACCCCCAACCACCCCTGTTGATGTAAATTGAACAAATTGCATATCAATAGATAGCTCTTTAAAAAAGTGCAATATCGCCCATTTAAACTTTTGCTCTATCTCTTACTGCTTTCGAGATATTTTAAAAATTAAATTTTTACCCCAATTTTTGAAGGGCGATTTCACCCCTTCAGACCGTTTTTCCGCCGATAAAAAAATACGTGTCTCTTAAATTTCGATGTAGAATAACATATTTCAGCGGCATTGAAATCTTAGGCGGACACCTGGGAACCTTTCCTTGTAAGTTATAACTTATAAGACAAGACTCTATTGAAAAGTTTTTAGGCATGAATGAGAAACTTTATAATTACATATACATACATATCTATGTTTACCTGCATACATTAACCGTATTACATACAAAGTTATATAAGAGAAAGCTCAGGTGCATTTTGTAAAATTGAATTTATTATAATGAACATAAGTACAGGCACGAGCACGTAAAACACGCGGCAACATAATCAAATAAAAAAATTTCCGCTTATTTTTCGTTCCTTGTAAATGTTTTTGAAATTCAGCTATTGCAGCGACTATCATTGTAAGACTTGAACGCAAGGCTGAGATAGAAATTTGGTTTGAAGTCCCTTAAGGTACCACCACAGTGTTGAATTTTGAAAAAAATAATTTTTTTTTAGTCTTATCTTAAAGTACATACAGTTTTGAATGTTCTCTCAAAAGGACAATGGGCAAAATTGCCCCCCAGCGCCCACTGGTAAGATATATATTTTCTGAAAGCCCCTTCCTAGTAGGTGAAAAATATACCCATCTTAGGTATGGAGAACCTGCCCTTCAAAAGTTCTGACGTGCAGTAGGTTTTGCATACTCCATGTGGCCATTTCTTAAGGAAACGATGTGTGTTGACTTGCAGCGGGCATTAGAGTCCCCTTCGGGAGGGTGCACTTCGGACTATTTTATTTCGACAATCTACCAAGGAGTCTGCCAGAAATCGCTACCGATAGGACTCCCAAACTTCTCTTCAGATACTCCCAATGTACAGGTTTGAAGCGGCTTGGTACGTCTTCTGCCATAGGTCACGTGAGAAAAATAGGTTAGGCCACTTACCAGGAAAGTGGTTTTACACAGTGATAGGCCGGCCCACGATATGTCTCATAACCCATTTGTACCTATACAGAATATCCCGTTTGGATATGGCCACGTACAGACTTTTTGTACATTTGACGCCCTATAATTTTGGAAGGCCAGGTTCTTCATGAACGTGTCCATTGACAAAGTTGGACTACTTGACCAGGGCTATCGATCGGCACCGGTCTCAACCTTGGGCGCTAGGGGGCAGCTCCTCATAGATCCATCATTTAAATTTGAATTATTACAGTCGCTACGACCACGGATCAATGGATTCAGTCTAACTACTCTGTGGACTGCCTGGTGCCTTTTGACGGGATGTTACATTTAGTCTTTCTACAACCAATGAACGTATATCAGTTGTTATAAGCACAGTATCAAATTTTTTTGAAACAATAATTTGAAATAATTTTGAAACAAACTTTAAACGGGTATGTCTCGAAATGTCCTATATAAAAACGGTAACCACTCTCAGAAGGAAAGTTTCCAAGCTATAAATTAGAAATTTTGACAGAATATTTTTATTCCATTCACCATGTACCTATGGAAGCTTTTATTTTTTTAAGTCTTTCTATTTTTTCATACGGGCAACTGTTAAAAAAAGGTAAAAAAACTGTAATTTTGAACTTTCGCCGCCATTTTTTCAAATTTCAAAAAAAAAAAGAAAATACCTCCATAGGAATATGGCGGCTTACCTACAGATTAATAATCTATTTAATTTTGTTTTGGATGAAAATTTTCATGGACACCAATAGCCGCCCTTTTTTAAAGACACTTTTTTCAAAAGATTATTATAATTATAAAAAATAAATAAAAATCAATAAAAAAATATTTATTGTATTGTTAAATAGTGTTATTAATTGTAAAAAAAATTCATCCCCATTCCCCCATTCTATCCGTCCGAAAAAAATCGCGAAAATTGACTATTTTTCGGCCAATCACACTGTGATGGTACCTTAGGCTGATCGTCCATTGGTTGCGGAAACGTGCGAAATTTAATTCGGACGATTACGCACGTTTGTCTTTCGTGCGAAATGATATGTCTGCTGTTCGTCCAGTAGCCCAATATTCGTCAATCTTTTTCTTTTTAATTTTTTTTTTTCTCAAGCTATAAACGCTATAAAAATACGTAAAAAACAATTTATGGTACGTAATATGTAAAGATACACAGTTGAAATTGTAATTTACCTTCATTTTCATCTCAATAAAAATAATAAAAAACGCCGTGAGCAGCGGGGCCCCATCACGGTAGTCGAATTTTCCCCTTCATCTTCGGTATTGAATGTCTACAAGCGAAATGTGATTGAAAGTCTACAACCGAATTGTCATTTTGTTGGTTTCAAAACTGGTGATGAGTGTTCGGCTGATCGAGGCTTTAAAAAAAGGTTTTAAGTATTTAAGGGCTGTATCTCAGTAAATTTCAATTTTGTGCCGAAAACAGGTAGCAGAAAAAAAGCCAACACAATTCGTACGAGGACATTCCTGCCAATGTTTATCCGCTAATTGCCTTTATGTTTTAGTTTTAAAAATTAAAAAAGGACCTTAAATAGTAAACTGGAAGGCCTTTATAAAGATATTTTTTCTTTCCAAAAAAATCCAAAATTTCTATTTTATAAATACTAAAAATCCAAAATTCCTAATTTATAAATAAACAGTAACTTTAATAACATTTTTAAATTACTTAATATGTATGTATTTCATTTGTCATAAAAGTAAGTTCACTTTTTTTTAAATTTTTTAAAATTACTATTCGCCTACTTGTATTTAGAATAAACATAATGCTTTTAAAACACATTTAACAATAGCATTCAATTCCGATGTAAAAATGGGAGAAGTGGGGGGAAAAGTGATGCGGACTCCCTACAAGGTACTAGCTGGATACTAACTGAATACACGTACAAAATTTCAGCCCTCTAGGTTTCCTTATGGAGTCTCTAGACGTGTTAGAAAACAAGCAAAAAAATTAAGGAAATATTGGCGTAAAAATCGTGGGGGTAAGGGTTAAAAGTTGAAACCTCCAAAAAACAGTGTCTGGCTATTAGCTTAACCTGTACACCAAATTTCAGCCCTCTAGGTTTATTTGGGGAGATTTTGACCCGAACGAAACTGTTAAAAAACAAGAAAAATCATGTTCTTTTGGGTATAAAAATGGTGGGGGTAGGGGTTAAAAGTCGCGACCCCCAAAAGGCACCCCCTTGATACTAACTCAATCCGAATACAAAATTTCAGCCCTCTAGGTTTATTCGGGTGACCTGTGCGAGTGGTACAAACTTCGAAAACGTCGAAAATGCATGAAATTGTAGCTTAAAAATGAGGTGGGTGGAGGTAAAATATTAAAACCTCCAAAAAGCACAACCTAGGTACGAACTTTATCAACACACCAAATTTCAACCCTCTACGTTAATTCTGGGGGGCTGGGGGCCTGTTAGATCCAGCGAAAATCGTTTTTTCCCCCTCTACTCCCACCATATCATCCTAGGAAGCTGAATTTTGGATATGTTGTAGATAATTGACCGAAACATTATTTAAAACCGGTTTGGAAAAGTTTTATTGCTTTTCCGCCCCCCACCACCACCTTAAAGGTCGGGTCAGAAAAAAAATTTGCCCAAAATTTGACCCCACTTTGATAGTATGAGGTGCCTCGAAAATGAGCCCCATTTACCAAATTTTATCTCTTAACTTCCATAGGGGGGCCCTACACAAATTAAAAGGTGGCGGGAAAATATATATATATATATATATATATATATATATCAGACATTTTTTTTTTCTACATATTCGTGTTCTACGGGTCCGAAAACGGATAGCGCCCCTACTCTCGCCTCTCGCAGCTCTTATCGTATAGACTGTATAAGTCTAATTTTTCGGAGAAAATTCGACTAAAAATCTCACGAAACGGACGTCTTCGCGCGAAAAAATCCAAACAAAATTGGATAACCTATGTACTAATACACATAGGTGATTGAATGGGTGTCCGGCTCGGCCGCACCGAGCATGGGATCGTTGGCGTAGAGGTTAGCACGTCTGGTTAGTTACCAGAAGATCCTGGGTTCGATTCCCGGCCGATCCGGCTAATTTTTTCAATCACTTTGTGATTTTTAATTTTAAAATTGGATCTGTTCGCACGTCGCAATTATACGCACGGAAACGGACGAACGAGACGCTTTCAATGGACGAGGATGTATAGCTTCACAGCTGTTTAGATCGTTCGTCCGTTTTCATGCGTATTCGTCCAAATCAAATATATCACGTTTCCGCATCCAAAAGACGACCAGCCCTAAATAAGATTTTATAATTCTTTTTTAAGATAAGAGAAAAAATAAGATTTTTACCAAAGTTTGCAAAAATTCGAAAGTTTGCCTTTTTTAAAATGTAATTTTTGTAACCGGAAATTCGTTCCGTTATGTAGGATGCTGTGGCAGTGGTATTTCTAATAATATGTATTTTACACTGTTCTCTGTTCATATTTTCTTCCTTTGTATATACATACGTACAATTTTTATCATATTTTTAATTAATGGGGGGGGGGGGTATGTAAGTTCGGTGTTGAAGAAAAATACGAGAATAATAATTTTAGAAGTTAGAACACTGGGCTGAGCCATATAAGATGATATTATAGGAACTCTAGTAGCCTTCTCTTATGACAATGTCTAAACCGATTTATACCTGTACCACAACAAACAATATAAGTTTTTTTAGTTCATTTATACTCACGAATGCAATAACGTATTTAAAATAATAAATAATTAGACAACAAGTTACATAGTAGTTCAATATGAAAAAGAAGAAGGCTTCTAAATTGAAATACGCAAAAATGTTATTTGAAAAGGAGTACAGCCATTCTTTTAAAACATACCCTTTGCAGTTCGCTCCCGCGGCCAGATTTTAAATTTATCTTTAAAAATGGTCGTAGGTTAGTTCGCTCCCGACTTGTTATCTACTGACAGGTAAAATTAATTACTTAAAAATATTCAAACTGATACATTACAGCCATTCTTTAGTTACGGACATGACATTCTCACGCACATATTCACGCCTTTTCATAAGAAAAAAAATTGAAGTTATTGTTTTCTTATAAATTTTCAATACTAAACAGATAGACAAATGTGTACATAATATTTGTACTGAATATAAAATACAAAACATTGTTAGTTTTAATGCTAGAGATATGTTACGGACGCGACATAAGGGTACTTTTTGTCACGTCCGTAACACAAACTCTATTAGCTCTAGCATTAAAACTAATAATGTTATGTATTTTATATTCAATACAAATATTGTGTACACATTTTTCGATCTGCTTAATATTGAAAATTTATAAGAAAATAATAACTTCTATTTTTTTTTCTTATGAAAAGGCGTGTAAAGTGCGAGAAAATGTCATCTCCGAAACAAAAGAATAGGAACTGTATTTTTGTGAAAGTACAATTGGAACAAAAGAATTGCTTAGGTGGATGCCTATTGACGTCATTTCCAGTTTGATTGTAATTAAAACAAAAAAGAAAAAAAAAACTTTTTTAATATCGCAATTCAACAAAGTAAGAATATTATTTTCAATTTCCTTTCCTTCTAAAGTAATATTCAGAGCCGTATTTCTAAATAGGCAAAGTAGGCAAAGTAGGGACCCTCGCATCATGTAGGGGCCCCTGAGCACAAAAAAAAATTACGGTAATTCTCGAAATCTGTCTTTTTATAATAGTAGGGCACTACGGGCTTGTATATGTAGTATTAAAAAAAATAATTTCGAAATTATACGGAACTCGATTTCAGTGGAAGGTAAATTATTTCGGCCATTGTGATATTAATTATGTAACGCAACGTTTCTTAACCGTTTTTCAGTCACAGGCCGGTAAAATCTAAAATAATTTTGTGTGGTCACATTTAAGATTATACACATATGACGATTATCAATTTTCTATATTTACATTTATATTTATTATGAAACGTGTTTTTTCGACCACTTGGTCGACTATGTAATTCAGATAAACATCGACACTTTCTTAAGCATTACGGAAAAGTTTGAAAGTAATTCTTCAATTTTAAATAGAGATATCTTATTTACCGGAATCATTTCCACCATTAGTTGGGATAAAAATTAGTCGTGTAATATGAAATGTCGTTTTCAGGCCAGCTAGTCTACAGTGAAATTCAGATAAATATTGACATTTTCTTAAGCATTTATGAAATGCTTAAAAGCAACTCTTTAACTCTGGAATCATTTTCGTTATTAATTGAAATTACATTTGGTCTTGTAATACGAAATATCGTTTTCCGACCACCTGGTCTCACATGTAATTCAGATAAATTTCGACACTTTCTTAGGCATTAGAGAAATGTTTAAAAGCAATTATTTTATTTTTAGTATAGTTCATTTGATCTAAATAGACACACAGTGCGGCAAAAATATTTTCATTGTGGCAAAAATAATTTTATTGCGACGAAAACGAATATATTGGGGGGGGGGGGGGGGAATTAATAATGCGGCATAAAAATGTATAAGTTGGGCGTATAAATTTAGATACGGAATAAAATATACAGTATAGCACCGATAATGGAAACATCAGTTTCGGAAATTTTTTGAGAGCATCAAATTAGTCAACATCACTTTTGGAAAGTTGCATCAAAAATGTCAAGTCCATAAATAGTAAATCCATGTGCAATAGACCATGACGCATGATTTTATCAAACGAAACAAATAAATATACCGGTAAAGGAGTTTCCACATTCTCGCCGAGGTTGGACAAAACGAGAATGGTCAGGGTCATTTCGTTGTGTCTCGTGGTTGGTGTTTTAATGCTATTCATATGGCTGAGCCAACCTCAGCGAGGAACTCGACGAGGAACTTCGTCCAACCTCGGCGAGAATGTGGAGACTTCCTAATAGAAGAGGCAAACAACAACAGACCTCAAAGCGTGGGAATGTAGATTTTAATTACTGTACATAGAATGTTTATCTATATGTATTCTGTTCTGTGGCAGTTTTTATCATACGTAAAATGTAAACAAAATTATTTCAAAACAAATTAATAAAACGACAAATGAAAAAATATTTTCTAAGATAAATAATTTTTATTTCTTCACTTCTTTTTTTCTTTTATTAATATTTAGAAAAACATAATTTTAATTCAAAACATAATCTTACGATATTTGTGAATCGCCCTTGGTCAAAAAGCATCACTTTTGTCAAGCACCACTTTTGGAGACTACTTTTTCTTGACAAAACTGGTGCTCTACTGTATAAGTTGTGTATATAGGCAGAGTGCGAAGTACATGGTGGGGACAATTAAATCGATTGCAGCGTGAGTAGTGGAGAAAACAAGCATTAATACGGGCTCATATGTGTTTATAGTATAATAAAAAATATTAAATAAAAATATTTACATTGATTCACTTTGATTATAAACGCAGTTGCAACTAATATGCCATTCCTTATTTATCTGTCAACAGTATTAACGTCTACACGTCAATCCATAAATACAGAATTAAAAATATTTGATGTATTTTAACTCACATAGTCACATGCAATAACGTTTCATAAAGAGTTAAAGTTATTGATGTTTGTCTTATGACTCTACATTCAACTAAATGACATACCAGCATTTCTTAATTCTCGAATTTCCCTGACGTGCTTCACCGGCACCAGCAACTTTTTCCTCTGCCAAGTCCGAGGTTGGACGGAAATACTGTCTTGATAATTATATCCATATTAACGTCGAAAATTGTTTAATTACTTTTTTAATATAACTGTTATACTTCATCCAGTATTTTATGTTCAAATTGAACAAATCAAATTGTTCAAATTTATTTATAAAAAAATTAATTGTAAATAGCAAATATTTGTATTCAGATTTTACGGTTTGTTTAAAAATATTTTAAATTTATTTATTTCCAGGGTTACCATTATTTAAATTCGTTAATGAGCCCGGAAAAATGTATATTATAGATGTCGTTGCCATCACGCACCCAGCCTATAAGAATTCTGGTTGCGTGCTGATGCAGTAAATTTTCTTTAAAGAATAGATGGGTTAAAGGGTAGTTGGAGTTCAGAGTGGCGCAAAGGATGTGGAAGCGTGTGGTTTAGGTAGCGTTAAGGATTACGAGTGTAGATCATCAATAAGGCAAAATTTTTCGTTTTAACAATATCTTAACAGCTTTATTAAACTAAATTTGTCCAGAGAATAAATCCCCTGGCCTAGTCACGTGGGCGACTCACAAACAGCTAACTTATCACTATAACCTATACTAAAGTTACACTATTGACAAAATACACTAAAATAAATCTTCAGCGGAACCTAAATGGTGTTAAGTTAAATTATTCTGACCTATAACTACTGTCCATTAACGTAATGTGAGAGATGATGATGTCGAGTAAATTCAAAACAACGGACTGACATGAAACACAAAATGATTACATGCAAAATTGGTATGAAAATAACATAATGTACTTATAGACTTGTTAAAGTGAAATATGTAAAATATAAATATTCAAATGATAAATAAGGACAATAGGCGTGACTGAATCACGATATTTAAATGGATGGAGCCACGTTTTGCAAATTTTAAATGAAAACATTAAATGAAAATTGCAATATTAAATTTTAAGATTAAAATGCCTACACTGAGAAAAAATTACAATAAAAATTACGGAGCTGCCTCCGGTAAACCAGGCTCAAGTGACCAGTCGGTAGGAAATTATCAAGCAAAAATATAAAAAATACGATTCATTTGAAATTTTTTCCTGTAAAGCTTAAGAATTTTTCCTATACTGCTCCGTAAAATTCGATGGGCTAGTAAAATTTCAAGTGGATACCAGGAAAATTTACTTAATTTTTGTTAAATTATACTAGAGATAGAAGAATTTTTACGGAGGCACAGTGTAATTTTTACTAAGCTGATAGGAAAAGTAGAGGGTAGACACTATTTGTTATCTCTATTTTCTACTTGAAACCTGTCTTTCGGCATCTCTCTCACACAAGCATCGCACCAACGGCAACGTAACGCTAGAAGACTATGAAATTTTTACGGAGTCACAGTGTAATTTTTACTGTGCAGTCAAATTTTACAGAGCCATAGAGTAATTTTTACTATACTCATCGTACTTTCTCCTTTGCCTGTCACTTATGCCCGCATTACCAGAGAGCTCCGTAATTTTTTACTAGAAATTTCCGTAAAAATTACCGTATTTTTTTCTTAGTGTACTATGAGGCGTGGCTCCTTGACTCCTTCCGAGTATGAAATCCAGATAAAGTTTAAAAAAATTAAATTACAACCTAAATTTAGACGTTAGGCATTTATGCCAAACGCAAAGTAAAATATGAAAGGAGAAAAAAAAATCCTTAAACCAGTTAACAGAATAATTCAAATAATCACATGTCAAATACTACATGAATCAATTTAGGTTAACTGATAGGTACAGGTAAATTTATTTAAGTCCGCCAAAAAAAATTTTACATCGTAAAAATAAAATGAATGTAGAATAAAGAGAAACGTCTAATTAATTTGAACTACAAAAAAAACATAATTAATTTTACGATAATGAATTTAAAATAAACTACATCTTTATCTACTATTATGTAAGCCCAAAAAAATAAATTTAAAATGATATGAAAAACTTACGTGTATACTTCATGGATTCAATACTAAAAGTGATATATGTTCCGTAATCGAAACATAAGCAGGATTCTGGTATGTTCTATTAAGTTTTATTAAGTTCTACATACCATACAACAACGTCACGAGTGGCCAATTTGACAACAAAATTCAATGTATAATATTATCTGAGATCATATCGACTAGATTTCTATTTATTTTATGATTTTAAAAGTTTCATATTATTTCACTAGATGTCAATGAATTCGTATATTGATTAATCTATTTGGTAGATAGATTTATGTAATTATTTTGCAACAGCCATTCAAAGATGGTATGGCAACAGGTAGAAAGACTAACAGACAGAATTAAAATTATTCAAGAAGTTCAGTGAAAATTTTAATTTTGAAAAACAAAAATCGTCACCTTTCAAAACTGATTAAGAGGCTTATGTACCTTAGTAGACTTAGAAGCAAAATAAAACTGCCTAGGGGCCCCTACGTATATAAATCCGGCTCTGATAACATTTCTACGGATGAATCGACTTGAAAATTTATGAATATTTAATTTTAAAAATTGTCAAAATGAATATAAAATTTTTATAAACATATTTTTACCAACCACATAATGGTTAACAACTTTTAGTGTGGTTTTTAAAGCAAGTGTGGTTCTTTGATCAAGATTGAAAATATGTACATAAGAGATAAAGGTAAATGTTCACTAGGGCAGTAAAACGGTACGATTGCGCTCTCAAGGAAAATAGATCTGAATATATATATTATCCATCCACTATACCCAGACGGAAAATAAATTTTATGAGAAAATCCTGTAAATTGAAATTTCTATGGATTTTAATACAAAAACCCTGTAAATAGGACACTCATAGAAAACTAAAACAAATCTTATTTGTTTATCTTTTATTTAGGTAGGTACATTTGTTTGTTGTCACTGTTGTTAGTGATTGTTATTGGGACTAGTGTGTGGTAACTTTTCCTATTTATGCTGCATCCATTAGTTAACTTTTTGGACGAAAAATTTTTCTTTTACCGTTTCTTTTTTCTTAATTCTTTTAGTTAAGTAAAAAAAGAACCTCGTAAATTGTGGAATATGTGTAAATTTAGATGTGTCCATTAAATCAATAGAGTAGGAAAGCACAGCGCAACGTTCCCCTAATAATTTTTCAGACTTTCAGTCCAAAAAATAATCGTACGTATCAGGGCCCGCTCTAGCGTTTACGCCGCCCCGGGCAAAAGGGAATAATCCCGCCCCAGTGAAAAAAAAAATCGGTCACCTTTTATTTTTCGTCGGGTATAAAAAGCCGGCGTTGTTGTCTTTTTTTATACTGACGACCTTTTTTTTTTTATTTTGCTCGCCGGGTATAAATTGCCGCCCCTTTTTTGTAAAATTCCCGCCCTCAGAATTTCCTACCCCGGGCAAATCTGTTCGTCACTCACAAGAAGCCACCGTCTTTTTACCAAAATTTACAAAAATCCCGCCCCTAAATTTTGCCGCCCCGGGCAAATGCCCGGGTTGCCCGCCCCTAGAGCGGGCCCTGTACGTATGCTTAACGGTATATTGACCTTATCCTTAATGTGTAAAATTTTAGTTAATTATCCACGAAATTATTTTGCTGATTTTGGAAAACATATTTTTTCAGTTTCGTCAATATACCATTATAGATGTGAACAGAACTGCCCCGACCAAGAGCAGAGCCTTGTGCAAAATTAACACTTAGCACTTTTAAACAAATTTCATACAACAATATAACAATTTATTACATTTTGCTACTATTACATTGCACAAATTCGTAGGTGCACTCAAATGTGGGATGATCTACATCGAAACGATTTATCAGTTATGAATAAATGGTAGGTCTTTATGTGACTATGGTTGTTCAATAAAGCTATCGGTATAAGATGTTTTCAAAATATACAAAATTCTTATATACAAAGTTTCAGCTCAAAATAACTGAACGAAATTCATGGTTACTCTCGTATTATATTACGAAGTTATTGTATTATATTATAGTTAAATTTATTTACATTCTGCAAATCTTCTTGTACAGAATCACTGCAACCTTACTACTTTTGGTACAAAACCGCTGTAATCTTACTACTTTTGGTACAAAACCACTGTAACTTTACTATTTTTTATAGAAACAGCTATACTCTTATTACTTTTGGTAGGGAAGGGTTATATAATTTTGCTACTTTTGGTATAGAACGGCTGTAACCTTACTACTTTTGGTACAGAACGGCTGTGACCTTACTGCTTTTGGTATAAAACTGCTGTGATCTTATTATTTTTGATAGAAACAGCTATAATCTTACTACCTTTGGTAGAGAGTGGTTATAATTTTACTACCTTTGGTATAGAACGGCTGTAACCCTACTACTTTTGGTACAGAACTGCTGTAATCTTACTACTTTTGGTACAGAACCGCTGTGACCTTACTGCTTTTGGTATAAAACTGCTGTGATCTTACTATTTTTGATAGAAACAGCTATAATCTTACTGCTTTTGGTAGAGAATGACTATAATTTTACTACTTCTGGTATAGAACGTCTGTAACTTTACTACTTTTGGTACAGAACCGCTGTAATCTTACTACTTTTGGTACAAAACCGCTGTAACCTTACTATTTTTGATAGAAACAGGTATAATCTTACTACTTTTGGTAGGGAATGGTTATAATTTTACTACCTTTGGTATAGAACGGCTGTGACCTTACTACTTTTGGTATAGAACTGCTGTAATCTTACTACTTATGGTACAGAACCGCTGTGACCTTGCTACTTTTGAAATTTGATGGATAAAATTACTGAAGAGATATATCGATCTTGACTAACGGTAGCTGCAAAGGAATATTTAATTTTATTCAATCTTTAAAAAAAGGTCTTTCTGTAGATACGATGGTAATGGTATAAGGTGATGGTAACTGATAAAGCTTATATGATTTTCAGAATAGTAAATAAATTTGCTTACAGTTCAGATGAGTTACAAATTTTTAAATAAATATTATAATAAATATCTGTGTGATTCTGGAACGCAAAATTCGACAACAAATTTTGCTTTCATTAAATAAATTCATGTCATCAATAATGACTAAAAATGACTAATTTAGAAATTCAAGAAACCATGAACTGAACTGAACATTTTCCATTGTACCTATTTGTCCCACATTCGATAATTCCCCCTTGTATATATACAGTTTGTGCAATATGAAAAATATAATCATTAAAAGCTGGACAAGAGATTATAAAGTATATACATATGTATTATTATTAATCATTTAAATTTAATGAACTCTAAATGAGTATCATATCCCCAGATTACAGCCACGCGTATGAGTAAAAGAAAATCCCACACATTAAGTACAAAAGCATAATTATGTACTTACGTAGGTATAGATCAAATCATCTACAAGTGGTTTGGCGTCATTAACAAATGAAGCAAATTTGGACGAACAAACTTCAGTTACTATAGTTACTCTAATATAAAAATAACAAAAGGAAAAGAGACCGAAAACTATAAGTTCGTTTAATTTTGCTCCATTTATTGCATTTGTTTGATGACGTTAGACCATTTTTAGTTGATATATATATATATATATATATATATATATATATATATATATATATATATATATATATATATATATATATATATATATATATGCCAGGTGTCCTATTTGGACGTATACATACGATTTACATGTTAATTTTTAACATTGGATTCACATAAGAAAAAAGTTATGTCACAAGAGTGCTTTGAACAAACTAATAATACTAATTAGTCGAATTTTTCCTTGAAAAAATTAGACTTATACAGCCTATACGACAAGAACAGCGAGAGACGAGAGTAGGGGCGCTATCCATTTTCGGAGCCGTAGAACACGATTCTGTAGGCGTATAGTAATTTTAAAAATAAAAAAAAATGAACTTATTTTTTTTTAACAAATGCAATACATAAATATTAAGTAATTTAAAAATGTTATTAATGTTACTGCTTATTTATAACGTAGGAATTTTGGATTGTTATTTATAAAATAGAAATTTTGGATTTTTTTGGAAAGAAAAAATATCTTCATAAAGGCCTTCCAGTTTACTATTTAAGGTCTTTTTTAATATTTAAAAATAAAACACAAAGGCAATTGGCGGATAAGCTTGGGTAGGAATGCCCTCGTACGAATTGTGTTGGCTTTTTCCCTGCCAACTGCTATCGGCACAAAATTAAAATTTACTGAGATTCAGCCCTTAAAAACTTAAAACCTTTTTTTAAAGCCCCGATCAGCCGGACACTCATCATCAATTTTGAAACCATCAAAATGACAAATCGCTTGTAGACTTTCAATCACATTTCGTTTGCAGACATTCAATACCGAAGATGTAGCGAAAAATTCGACTTCCGTGATGGGGCCCCGCTGCTCACGGCGTTTTTTAATATTATAACTACTGTGTTACTACAGCTTTAACAATAATAATGCAGTAAAATAAAGAAATGAATGTCGCAATTTTCAAGCAATTCAAATTTTTATATAATAATATTTGTGTCATCTGCTGTAAATTCAGAAAGGCATTTTTTTTATTTTCTTGGAAATAAATATTAAAATAATAAAAATACGAAAAAAAAAAAATTTGTTGAAGAAATAGTGCAGATAATTTGGTGGAAAAAAATTATTTTATAAAAGAAAATTACCAAAAATAGGAATATGTTTATCCAAAGCACTCTTGTGACATAACTTTCTCCTTATGGGAATCCAATGTTAAAAATTAACATGTAAATCGTATGTATACATCCGGCCGGGACACCCAGTATATATATAATGTAATAAAACAAGGGTGTTCGTGTACGTTAGATATGATTCCTAGAACCTGTTAATCTTATTAAATTTATTATAACAAAACAAAATTATATAACCAAATAATAAAAATGTGTTGACTGTTAGTGGGAGATTATATATAAATACTTGAATACAGGCCGATTCACAGATACCGTTAAACAGTTGTATCAATAGCAACTTGTAACTGTAGTGGAGCAACTCAAATGTCAATAAAATTGTTATTTCTGGTATAACGATGTCATTCTTTCGGCTCCATGATGCTGGCACACCATCTAAAAAGTTGCACATTGAAAAAATTTTGTCTAATAGGTCACAAATTGGTCATAATTGGTCACTTAGTCCCACTAATTGGTCAGCAATAGAAAATTTTTAAATAAATTTTAAAAAATTTGTAAAAATTTCAAGGTCACTCAAAAATTTTGGCACACCATCTAGAGAAAAAAACAAAAATAATAAGAGGAATCGATAGAATTTTAAACCTTGATAATTGGTCAGTTAAAATATAAAGTTGGTCAAGTCCCAGAATTTACAAAAAAATTAAAAAGGCTTTTTCATTCTGTGGCGCATGCGCAAAATCTCTACTGGTAAATCTAACTGTCAGTAAATCTAGTCGATACGTTGAATTTTTCAATAGGGTAAAGCCACCGGTATTCGACCAGCCTATATTAGCATTATTTTCATATATTAAGGCATTTTAATGAAGAATTAAATTATTAAATTAAGAAAGAATTTTCTATCGCTGTCTAATTAATCAAACCAGTTGACCTTTTAGGACCAATTTCTGACCTTTTAAATGATCTAATTGGTTATCCGAAATTTCACATATGAGGTGCTAAAATTTTTTGATTGACCTTGGAAGAACTTTAAGCCTTAGTAAAAAATTTTCTATCGCTGACCAATTAATCAAAGCAGTTGACCTTTTATGACCAATTTCTCACCTTTTGAATGATGTAACTGGTCATTCGAAATCTCATATTTGGAGTGCTAAGATCGCGGAGTCCTAAAAATGGGTTATAAGGAAATAACGTTTATTTTCTAAGAAATATAGTAGGGCGAATTTGTGTGGATAAACATATTCCCATATTTCTTAATTAAAGATCTTATAGTATGGTCCATTTCGCTTAAATTTAACCATGCTTCATCCCTTTAAATTTAAATAATTTCCGGTTTTTTGGCTTTATCTCTTTCATTATTGCATGTACGTAAATTTTAAATTTTCAGTTTGTTTTTAGAAAAGAATAGAAGATTGATTTGTTTCGAGTATAAGAATTATTTAATTTTTTAACGATGACTCATGATCACTTGTATTTGAAATGGGGTATACTTAAGAATGTGTATAATAAAACAATTGATAATTAATTGAAAAATTAAATTAATTACCAAAAAACCAAAAAATAAAGTTGAAATAAAAACAATAAATATATAATCAATGTTTGTTGATTATTTTCAATTTTATTGAAAATTTTAATGAAAAGAAATAAATACATAATTTACATAGAAAAAAATGATACTTTAATTTTGATTTAAAATCAATTTTTTTTTAATAAATGCTTTGATATACAAAAATAATGCTAATATAGGCTAATAGGCTGGTCGAATACTGGTGGCTCTACCCTATTGAAAAATTCAACGTATCGACTAGATTTACTGACATCTAGATTAACCGGTAGAGATTTTGCGCATGCGTCACACTATGAAAGAGCCTATTTTAATTTTTTTAAAATCCTGTGGACCTGACCAATTTTTTACTTTAACTGACCAATTATCAGGGTTTAAAATCCTAACGATTGCTCTTATTATTTTTATTTTTTTCTTTAGATGGTGTGTCAAAATTTTTGAGTGACCTTGAAATTTTAACAAATTTTTCAAAATTCATTTAAAAATTTTCTATTGCTGACCAATTAGTGGGACTAAGTGACCAATTATGACCAATTTGTGACCTATTAGACAAAATTTTTTCAATGTGCAACTTTTTAGATGGTGTGCCAGCATCATGACGCCCATTCTTTCTCCAGTTTCTATTTTGTTCTGCAGTAATTGTACGTAAAACCATATGTATGTAATTTGCATATACGTATAACTAATTTTATGGTACACGGACCGTTCATGACGAGCAAGTGATCTGAACACATACATACTTAAGAAAGCAGTGTATGTGTGTAGGCAATTTATGGATCGCCCCTCTCACTTGATGTTTTAGTTGCACTTCTTGGAGTGAGAAAAAAGTGGATTTTTTTCTGTATCTATTCTTTCGATGTATATTGCTGTTTTCTCCTGAACAACTTTTCTTAACGGTTACTGAGAAACTTCTTCTTTTAAATAATTTTTGAAATTCTATCAAAAACGAGATTTATAAAACTCATTTTGAAATTTCATAAACTAAAAATATGTTTTACCTCCCTAATATCGTTTATGACTGGAAAACCTCTATTATCAAAAAGTACATTACTCCTAGCATTTCCAAACCTTTAGGTTTTAACGTTTAGAAGAAAACTTATTTCTGTATTTCTGAACGTTTATAAGTAGATATATATATATATATATATATATATATATATATATATATATATATATATATATATATATATCAGTACAAGTACCATAATGAGAAATAAGATTAGGGTCATATAATCTTAACTCTTTTAGCGAATTTCCAGAATGGAATTCAGCTATTACAGCCACTGTCATGACGCGACTTGAACCCGGGACCATGGCAGAAATTTGTTTTGAGGTCCCTAGAAACCGAAAATAATATTTACCAAAATTTATATATATATATATGTATATATATATATATATATATATATATATATATATATATATATATATATATATATATATATATATATATATATATATATGTGTCCGCACGATAACTCTCGAACGAAATGTCCTAGGTTTACGAAATTTGGTGAAAATGTTGGAAGTCCCAAACCGTTGGACAAGTTCGTTAGCCAGACACGTCGGATGCCAGGAACATGGTGTTTGTTCTTGCAAAAAATTAGTTTTTTGCCAAAATTTCCACTTATTTAAAAATTTTTGCGAAATTTTTTTACATCATTTAAACGACGAAAAAAAATTACATAAAAAAGGTCTTTAAACTATTATTCTATGTCAACTAGTTTCCGAGAAAATTTAATTTTTATAAAAGGGCATTCGCTATGTTATGCAGGATGCTGCGACAGGGGTATACCTATATGCATAATTATATGAAAGAATGTGTTTGTGGTACAACACAGGAAGATAGATTGTATATAAGTCATATACGTCATACATATGTATATGTTTGTATGTTACTTATATGCCGTTTTTTAGGGTTCCGAAGAAAGTTCTATTTTTTAGAGCTCCGAAATAAATCTCCCGAGACTATAATAGAAATTTGTTTTGGGGTCCCTAGAAACCAAAAATAATATTCACTAAAATTTATGTATTAAATTTATATTTAGTCCCACACCGTTGGACAAATTCGTTAGCCAGCCATGTCGGATGCCTAGAACATGGTTTTTTTGATTATTTTTCGTGAAAAAAATTAGTTGTTTGCCAAAACTTTCTAAAGTTAAAAATTTTTTTGACATTTATTTACACCATTAGAAAGAGGAGAAAAAATCACTTAAAAGGGTGAAAAATCACAGAAAAACGGATTTTTATAAACGGAAATTCGCTATGTTATGCAGGATGCTGCGACAGGGGTATTTATATTTATTTTAAAATAGTGAATTTGATTTCCACTAAAACACAATAATACCACAAAGAAGATAATTCGTTTTTTAAATCCATTTACAAATTACATTAACTAATTTTAATTTCCTTTTGGTGTATAGAAAACAGTAGAAATTTAACATTACTTTTTGGAGTGAAAATTTCTATAGCGAGGGCAACTATAAGTGAGAGTGTAATGGAATCTGTAATATGAGAGTATAATGAAATCTGTAATGATCTTGAATATAATTAAAACAGACGCTAGTGTTAGTTGATGATATCTAAGTGATTAATCAACATATATATATATATATATATATATATATATATATATATATATATATATATATATATATATATATATATATATATATGTATATATATATATATATATATATATATATATATATATATATCTATATCTATATCTATATATATATATATATATCTATATCTATATCTATATATATATATATATATATATATATATATATATATATACCGGATCAAATTGTAATGCAATTATATCTTCTGTAATATTTGTAGGTATTATAGAGATTATTATGTAGGTATTTATAGTTTTGGAGATTTTGTGATAGATGAGTGAGTGTATGAGTGGTATTTCGCATTCATATATCTATATCTATATCTATATCTATATCTATATCTATATCTATATCTATATATATATATATATATATATATATATATATATATATATATATATATATATATATATAGATATAGATATAGATATAGATATAGATATAGATATAGATATATGAATGCGAAATACCACTCATACACTCACTCATCTATCACAAAATCTCCAAAACTATAAATACCTACATAATAATCTCTATAATACCTACAAACTTGAAATTTGGCACGTAAGTCCCTACTGGGTCGTAGGCGCTCGCTAAGAAAGGGTTTTGCAAAATTTTTTTGTCTAACCATCGAAATTTACGAAAAACCGCAAAATATCAATTTTTTATTACTGTATATACCAATCTGTAGACGATTTATAAAAAAATCATACAAATTTTAAATAGTTGCTAAGTATTTGGAAAAATATAATTTGTGTAATTTTAAAAATTAAATATTTATGGTTACTACTTATTTGTACATACTCATTTGTCCATTCTCTCTTGAATGTTTTTTATCTGGATTTACCTACATTTAATTAATAATTTGCTAATATTAATAGATTTGAGCGTTACTTTATGGTATTCCATATTTCTAAATAATAAACAAATATTTTACTTCGCGAAAATACGACTTTTATTTTGAAACTGCGATAATATTCTTTTGAACCGTCAGTTCATTTTTAAACAGAATGAATGAAATGTTTAAAAATGAACTGACGGTTCGAAACAATATTGTCACAGTTTCAAAATAAAAGTGGTATTTTTGCGAAGTAAAATATTTGTTTATTATTTAATAATTTGCTGTTATCGGTTCTGTAAATCATTAATGCTATTTACTGTTTGCCAACAAAAAAAACAAAGTCAATGTAAGGTTAAGTAAGGCTTGCTATTTTTATATTATTAAAAAAAATGAATTTTCAGATACATAATTATAATATCTTTAAGCGAAACAGACGAAGATATAATTGCATTACAATTTGATCCGGTACTAAAGAAGCAGTCACAAAACAAGAAAAAAGATTAAGTAGCATCGATGTAAAAACGATGTCCGCGATAACATCGACACATCGATGTTACGAGAATAATATCGAAACATAGATGTTACGAGAATAATATCGAAACATCGATATTATTCTAAGCTATCCAGTAGTTAAAAAGTCCTGTAGCTGTTTTAAAACAAGATCCATTACTTTCATGGCAAGTTCTAGGATCCACTTATCCAAACTTGAAAAAAATTGCCATTAAATATTTGTGTTTCACAGCAACTTCAACAGCTTCAGAGAGACTTTTTTCAAAAGCTGGGCAGCATTTGTATCAACAAAGGAACAGATTAAAAGGGAAACTTTTAACAAAGTGAGTTTTTTTGCAATGTGTCCCAAATAAATACTGGCAATGTTAATTTTTAATAAATAAGATAATAGATTATAACGATTGTTTATTTTGCTACATAAACATCGATGTTTTCGAACATCGATGACTTTCTTTCGATATACGTATATCGTATATCGATACTCTTGAATCGATGTTAACATCGTGTCTATAAAGCTAGCCCCGCCAAGTTATAACCCCGAGATCCCATTTAGGCCATATTTCTTTGCTATTTTTTTAACCAACGAATTGATTTTTTTGCCACAGCCGTTACCGAGATACAACGGCGGGGATGACTTAAGTCTAAAGTCAACCCCGCCACCCCTATATCTCCAGACCTGCTGTCCTTAATTAAATGAAATTTACGGGATATTTTTTTGCTATTTTTTTGCTATTTTTTTTACCAACGAATTGATTTTTTTGCCACAGCCGTTGCCGAGATACAATGGCGGAGCTAACTTAAATCTGAAGTCAGCCCCGCCCCCTATATCTCCGGACCCGCTGCACTTATTCAAATGAAATTTACGGGATATTTTTTTGCTATTTTTTTGCTATTTTTTACCAACGAATTGATTTTTTTGCCGCAGCCATTGCCGAGATACAATGGCGGAGCTAACTTAAATCTGAAGTCAGTCCCGCCACCCCTATATCTCCGGACCTGCTGCACTTATTCAAATGAAATTTACAGGATATATTTTGCTATTTGTTTACCAACGAATTGATTTTTGTTACCGAGATACAATGGCGGGGCTGACTTAACTCTGATGTCAGCCCCGCCACCAGTATATCTCCGAACCTGCTGCACTTCTTCAAATGAGATTTACGTCATATTTTTTTACTAATTTTTTTGCTATTTTTTTGCCAACGAATTAAATTTTTTGCCACAGTCGTTGCTGAGAAACAATAGTGCTGCTGACTTAAATCTGAAACAGGTGTAGCCAGCACAATATCTCCTGATCTGTTGCACTTATCTAAATGAAATTTGCAGAATATTTTTTTACTAATTAGTTGTTCTTCTAACAGTTGATTTGGCATTGCGAATTCCACTCCCTTGTATGCTATACTCCACTCCCGTTAAGTATTATTATAAGCTTTTAGTAAAACTATCCGGCCTAGATCTGAAAGTCGATTCTCGAATACTTACCGATATCTGGTTATGCTGAAATTTTGCACAGACCTTTGATTTTAATGGCAGTACAAAGTAGTGCTTTCGGTATTGTGGTGGATTCAAACATGGTGGCCATTACGGCAAATGACGGATTACCTCTTTTGCAACTCTCTTAATATGGATGTCAAATAAAAGGGTTTTACAAGTAGAATACAATTAGTTATGTGCCGTCATTCTAAATTCAATTTGGTGGGCACCACAAGATAGCGAATCAACTATATCTTTGAAACGTAACTTGAGTCTGTAGAATTTATTCTAAAGTAATTCATATCCAAATTTGTGTTACGAACCAAATTTTTTAGCCCGATGAAACCAAAGGAACTTTAAATTTTGATTGAACGCATCGAAATACGTTTATACGTACGTAATAAACCTGCTTATTTCTGTTAAAAAGAAGTTTTCAAATATTCATCCGCTTATTATGCCGTAAATGTTCTTATGATCTTCCTAAGATTATGATTACACTTACTATTATAACAATTTTTTAAACAATGCATTAGTATTTATTTCTTGCGTATTTGATATAATGCGATGTAAAATATATAAATTTTAAATTCATTGAGAATTGGAAGAGGTTTATTTCAATTATTTAAAAAAGTACATATAAATTTAGAAAAATTTTAATGGTAAAGCTTATAAGTTACACAGTTATTCTTCTATTTTTAACATATAATAATAATCTAGGCACGATCTTGAATTTTTCAGACCTATATAATGAATGGATGGCAGTATTGTCAAATTCCATCCACCCGGTGTTACCTCTTCGATATGCAAAAGCGGTGTAATGACCAGAAGCTCCATATGATTTCTCATTTTCACATTGCAGTTTTCTACCGCCCATACCATGATATGCAACTGCCCCAATGAGCAACAACTCTTCTTGCTCATTTAGCGGGTTGCTCAAAGTTTTTGGCAATTCTGATAGCTTAAATTCAAAATTTGCTTCACTTTGATTAGCAGATGAGAAGATACAGGAATGGCGGGGCTGACTTCAGACTTAAGTCAGCCCCGCTATTGTATCTCGGTAACGGCTGCGGCAAAAAAATTAATTCGTTTGTAAAAAAATAGCTAAAAATATCCCGTAAATTTCATTTGAATAAGTACAGCAGGTTCGGTGATATAGGGGAGGCGGGGCTGACTTCAGATTTAAGTTAGCTCCGCCATTGTATCTCGGCCACGGCTGCGGCAAAAAATCAATTTGTTGGTAAAAAAATAGCAAAAAAATATCCCGTAGGTTATGACTGGGCGGGGCTACATGACGGTGCAGAAATTAGCCATGTTCTTGAAATATGAATATGGTTACTTTAAGGTCGTTTGACAAGCGGGACCAGACAAAATAATTAATTATGTACAGAATTTCCGAATATTTAATTTAAAATTTATCCAATAATTTGACTATAAATTCAAATAAATTTATGCGAGTGAAACCGAGGGTCGCAGCTAGTATTTTATATTATTTAAATTATTAATTTATCCACGAAAGTGTTTGTGTTAATTTTTCAATTAATAAATTTTGATAGATGTCGAAAACTAGTTCGTTATTGGCATTTCTCTTTGTCTCAATCAATTGAATGGTTCTGTAAAGTTGCAGTAACCATACTAGTTACTACGTGCGAGGACAATAAACAGATTTCCACGTGTATTTATTCATTATGGATTTTTAGTGCTGGTCTGCAAGGTATATTCGTCAAGATTACATCGTCATCGGTAACATCACACCGTCATTTCCATATAACATACATTGGTCCTATGGGGTACCGCGGCTTCTCCTACACTTGGAAATCTCTTTATTCATCAGTGAAAATCGGAACAAAATACATTCAAAAATACAGAGAAAATTTTGAACATGAAATTTTTGTCGAACACTCTATTTATAAAGTACAAATATTTATTACGTACACAAAAGTAACAAATGTGTTTTTAATTAATAAATTTTTATGTTCCACAAAATGAAATATTTTGTCAATTTATTAACTTTTATGTAGTAAAAAGAAACCAAGAGTGGATTCCTAATAAACAACACGTTCAAATAAATTCGTTTCTTTGAACTTATGCTGTTCATTAAATTAATATCTGTCGGATGTAGTTTTATAAGTTATCGTCACATTTAATTAAAAACTCTGTCTACTTGGCTAAGAGCTGGTGAACTATTTTCACAAAATGTTTTTTACCGGTTACAATTTTTTATCCAAATACACAAAGACCACCCTTAAAATTTTGGAAAATACAGACTAATAAAGGAAGGCAAAACGGAACACTTATGCATTCAGTTCGATGTCTGTCCAAGTGTCACAGGCAATTTCCTCTGAATCGACACAACACGAAAATTTGAAACTTAGCACGGAGATAGGGTGTGATGGCCTGATTTCAGATGTGAAGTTAAGTTTCGATTTTGAGGGTTAATTTCAAAGGATAACCTGAAAAGTGAAATCGAAATTTTTTCCCAAAAGCACCAAGTAGGGTATCAAACGAAAGCCTATTAAAGCCCGAATCCACTAATATAAATAACTACATACTTTTGTCCATTTTTTTTTTCTTAAACAAAAAAATTGCTGTCCCCGGCCCTTATTATCAGAAAGATTGTTTTGAAATATCTGAAAAAATTCACGAACATTAGAATGAGGTGTAGATTGAGCGAAAATTATCAAACCTGAATTTACCTGCACAACTTTCTTGGTATGCAAAAAGAAAAGTTGATGACATACTTTGTTTTGATTAAGATGTTGTTAATCAATAATTGTATTAATAATATGTTAAACGGGTATTTTACTAATTTTTTATAAAGTGGATTTTAAAAATAAAGAAGAAGTAAGGAATAGCTGATAAATTTGTAAACGAAAATATTACTCTGGACTTGAATATTATTTAATATTTGTAAAATTTTTAGGTATCCATAGAAATAAAAAAACGACGGGTTGCACTCCGGGAGTGCCGGCAGAAGTGAAAACTTGAATACTAACGTTGTGCATTTTTGATATTTTGGAATGGTTAGGGAATAATTTTGCACGAATTGCTTTAATTATCAGTATAAAAGTACTATCATTTATGTGGTAGAATACAATATTTATTTATTGCGCTATCGTACACAAACATGACCGACAAGGTTCCGGACAGTACACCCTGCCGGAACGCTAGAAAAAGTGGATTTTTGAGTGCGCTTTTGGAGCGCTGTATCTTTTTACCTGTACAAGATAGACAGGTGCTCTCGCTGACTTTTTTGTAGAGAATTCGATTCTCTACAAAAAAGGTCTTAACACTTTTTAATGTATCTATCACCGTTTTCGCTACGTAAGCGGTGAAAGGTCAAAAAACGCTATTTATGAATTTTCAATATTGTTTAAACAATATAAAAAAACATTTCCGGGAGTTCACATTTTGCACAAATGTTCTCTTCGGTAATCCCTACAAGAATCCCTTTTTAAAAATTTTTTATATCTATTCTAAAATTAATGTTTAATGAGATAGGGCTTAAAATTAGTGCTATTGGACTAAACCCGTATATCTGTCCTTTCGCGTTGTACTGGTTTCAGTAGTATAGAGATACTACCGTTCGTTCTGTATTCTGTACTGCTGTCTACTGTTATGTACTGTCGTCTTACGAATTTTTGATCAGATCTTACGAATTTTCGATCAGGTCACGTGACCTGACGCGAACTTAACATTTTTTACCCATTACAAAAAAAGTGTACAACGCCGCTAAAGAAGTTTTCACTTCAAAAATTCAAGCTATCTATTCAAAGAAACTGGCAAATAATCTACCTACTTAATAAATTTCTAACACTGACTGACTGACAGACAACGCACAACCTAAACCGTTGGGTTTAGAAGAATCAAATTTTGCACAGGAGTTCCCTATGTAACGTAGGTGCCCACTAAGAAAGGATTTCTGAAAATTCGCCCCCTAAGTGGGTTTAATAAGGGATGAAAATTTGTATGTAAATTCGTTATTTTTGAAGTTAGTGATATTAAAAATATGTTACTATGGCTATTAAAATAAATATTTAATGAATCATTAACTTTGACTGATAGACAACGGACAACCTCAACTGTTGAGTTTAGAGGGACGAAATTAAGCACAGGACTTATGAAAATTGGCGTTTAGGCTTCTATTTATAAATAAAAGTCAGTTGTTTCTGGAAATTTATTCCCCAAGACGTTAAAACAGAAAATGAAAGTTCATATGGGAAGTTCATCGTGGATATTGATTTAGGCTTTTGAAAAACACTAAAAGTGAGCACAAAGTGAGTACCTAATAAAGAGATATTGTCGATGGGCAATCCCATTGGGTATACGGCTAGTACTTAAATAATTTTATGACTTAAAATATTCTCTAATGGAGGTACAATTTTTATAATAAATAGCGCTGCTAATAATTAGTATTGAAAAAAAAAGCGGCGACTCTTAGTACAATTACTTTATTCAGTAAATATCATTGTTCGTTTCTGGTAAACGTAAACAGACCAAGATAACTATACGATTGTTTTGAAATTGAAACAAATGGTTTATTTTAGGAATAAAATTTATTCATTAGGAAAAATATTTCATCCACTTTCACATCCCGTTACAAAAGTTCATAAAAACAATTAATTGTACGGAACACTGTTAACGCAAGTACAACTTGCACTTGATGACTTGTTTAGTTTTAAATAAGAATGTTTTTCCATGCAATTGCTAGCTGCCCATAGGCAATTTTTTAAAAGATATTCTGTGATGAATAAGCTATGGTGATTAGACAAGGTGACCGAACCCAATGTATTCAAAAAAAAAATCTAAAAATAAGAGGGCATTCGTGTGCCTTAGATACCAAAGCGGTACAGTACTTATTCTCAAATGGAACACTTTCAAATGGAAACGCGAGCTTCTATATTATCTTTGTTAGCTTTTGAATATAATCTTCTGGAATCATTTTCAATGTTCAACTCAGTTATAAAGTGGGTTTTTCAATCGCTTTTAAAATAAACTTAACAATTTTTATTTTGAGGCGCATCACTTACATTGTATATTATATAATTCGCTGACGTCACTATGTAAAATCGAAGTCAGTACCACTGGATATTCGCCGTATAAAGTAATATAAACTATAAGAGTTTATTTCATACATATGTAATTCCTATGTATTTCCTTATTATTAAATATCATCAACCGACATTGGTGATTCTCAAATGGAAACACTGACTTGCCCAGTCCCGACGTGTTTCCATTTGAGAATAAGTACTGTATTTACATTCTATTTTATCCGTTTTATCTTATTACATACGCTATATTTACATCAGTATTTTCATAATATTAACGCCACGAGTGGTAAAAAAAGAAAACTTAGTTACTGCCATTTTCCTGACCAATTTTGTCAATTCTTCCCATATAAGTACGATGTCCATCTTATAATAGTCCATATAATAAACTGTAATTACTAATTAGTATGTATTATACGTAAAGTTAAATTTAAACATAGGTTTTTCAATTCTGTTAATTTTTGTTCAATCTATTATACCTCATTTTTATGTTCGTATTAATGTTCATCAATTTTTCAGACTTTTTTTAACAATTTTATAACGCTCACACATATTTTCGCTAGTATTTCAGGGACAAGTCAAGACTGATGGCCCTTAATTTGGTAATCACTTAGACTACCAATATCAATACATGTGTTATTACAAAGAGGCCAGGAAGGACCATTTTGCTATGCTTATCTTAGACAAAATATGGCTTGTACGACAATTTACGGCAATTTTAAAACGGGTCAAAAGAGTAAAGAGAATTATTGTTATTTCATTATAACCTATCTCTCTTACTTTACATATTAAAATGACTTACAAGGAAGGGTTTTGAACTGTCAATTCGCAATTTTGATGAAACTTGGTATATGTGTAGTACAAGCAAAAATAACAGACCCGTATTTTTTTTATCTGCTACCGTCGCCATTTAAGAGGTGAAATAACCCCTCACCAACTTAGGGTAAAATTTTAATTTTGCTTGATAACTTAAAAACGACGGCAGATAGAAAAAACTTTAAATTGACAAAACACTTAATTTTTAGAGAGCTTTCTATTGATGTGCATAAATCCAGGGTCGGATCTACTGGAGGGGCTGTTCAAGTAAAATTGTGGGTAAATTTTAAAATAGGGTGGATATGCTTTAGTAGAGGGGTCGGCAACATTTTTTGGAAGGCGGGCTATTTAAAAAAAATATTTTTAAGCGGGCCGCATATTCAGATATTTTTCAATATAGTCTCATTGGTATGTAGCTTAAGTAGGTTTTTTCCTTTTAGCGAATTTCCGATACGAAAATTCACGTATTAGGTCATGACGCGACTTGAGCCCGGGACCATAATAGAAATTTATGTGTATGTATTTATGTGACCGCGCGATAACTCTCGAAAAAGACATTCTATTTCTACGAAATTTGGTAAAAATGTAGGAAGTCTGAAAATCTTGGATAAGTTCTTTAGCTAGATACGCTCGATGTCCGGAACATGGTTTTTTAGGCATTTTTAGTGAAAAAAATAAGTTTTTTGCCAAAATGTACCCAAGTTTAAAAGTTCTTGTGACACTTTCTTGCACCGTTGAAAACAGGAGAAAAAATCACATAAAGAAGGTTTCTGAAAAATTATTCTATATGTCAACTAATTTCCAAGAAAACTAACTTTTTTTAGACGTAAATTCGCTATTTTATGCTGTATGGTACGACAGGGGAAACGACGACAATTTTCAGTATAACAATAACATTGGAAAACAAAAAAGTACAGAGTATGCTCAACTTTATATTCAAAGCAGAACAAATTGTTCGAAAAATTATGTTGCTTAGTGGGCCGCACAAAAACTTGCAACGGACACGCCGGAAACATGGTTTTTTGGGAATTTTTCGTGAAGAAAAATTAGTTTTTTGCCAAAATTTACCTTTATTCAAAAATTTTTGTGAAATTTTTTTACACCATGCGAAAGAGGAGAAAAAATCACATAAAAATGTCTTTAAACTATTATTCTATGTCAACTAGTTCCCAAGAAAAACTAATTTTTATAAACGGAAATTCACTATGTTCTGCAGGATGCTGCGACAGGGGTATTTATTGACTAATAAGGATAAGGAAATTTGTTCTAGTTAGGCATAAAAGTTTAAAGAAATTTGAAATGTGAACTGGAAATATGATGAGAGAAATTATAATATTTGCAAGTTTTTCAGTTTTTCAAAATTTTGATGACCATAAATATATTCACTTCTACCAGATTTTACGGTTTTATATATATATATATATATATATATATATATATATATATATATATATATATATATATATATATATATATATATATATTACAGTAGCGGCCCTCCCGTAAGATTTTTGTAGGGGTGAAAAAAGGTTTGTAATCAGCAGAATGAGTCGGCAGGAAGGGAGAGCGGTAACAGAAGGGGAAAAGGCAATAGACCGTTAGGTGAGCCATGGGGGTAGCTAACGGCACACATCAAATATACATATACCATGATTCACGTAAATAAAATCTATCATGACCAATCTATTTATCCGACAAACTGATTCAAGTTGGGGAAATAAAACCTTTCAAAAAATATGTACGTTTAGGGTAATAAAACTTTGAAGTACTGAGACAAATAATTATATACTGTTTGATTTTTTTGGCAAGTAAGAAAATTTTCAAAATTTTACATCGGGTGCGTTGTTGTTTAATTTTTAAAATTCTAAACCTATCGTTTTTTTTTATAGTTATGTATTGTTAATATTATTTTTATTGTTTTATGAGTGATCGAACTAACGAACGAACGAACAGAGTAACGAACGCACACACAGACATCACGCTAAAAACGATGTATTCGGATTCTAGTGACCTTGAAACGTGGAAATATGTCAAAATTAGCGATTCGTAAGATCGGACCCATTACAATAAGTTCCAATGGGAAGTTAAATATTAATAAATAATAGGTATTATGATTAATTGGTGATATTTTCTCTTTACATTATAACTTCCCGCGTCGAAATATTAAACCTGCATTAAACCTACATTACTGCTTTTAATTGAATTAAATAGGGTTAAAGTAGTTTCAGAATTACATGTAAAAAAAGCCTACATTAAGCCTACATGTCGTCGCAAAATGACAGATTCTCCACTTATAGTGTCAAAGTAGTATCTCTACTGACCCTACAATACTGCTCCTTGACCCTTAAAATCAGGTGTAGTGAGGCTGGAAGGAGGTTCTTAACCGTATACATACAATGCACTAATACATACACGCATACGTACATACATACATCCATACATACATACACACATGCATGATAGGGTTTTAAAATGAATGCAAAAGTATTTTATTATTTTACTGTTTATTAATTTTAAGTTTATACATTAATCACAATAAAAATTAAAATTTTGACCTATGTATTACAATATTTTAAACACTTTTTCTATGGTAATATTTTTTTTTATAATTTTTTTAATAATAACAATTCTATGTATATTTGACAATTAATTTAATTGTTTGATTCTTGTTAATAAAATATAAACAATTAAAATAAAGGAAGCAATTTTCGAAGTGGAAAAAGTTAATTTACCTGATGTAGAACGAAATTAAAAATATACATAATATATATGCCATTTGTTTATTCTTTCTAAAATTTTGATGGCGCCAATTTTTAGAAAAGATATTGAAGGGAGCAAAGAAATTGCTGTTTATGTTATAAATTTAATTTTTAATATAACTCTAATTAATAATAATCACGGAGAAAAAGTTAATGTCTATAATTTAATAATGACAAGATATTTAGCAAAAAGTTCATATAAACAAAACATTTTTAACAATTATTACGATGTAACGTTTTTTCAATTTTTTCCAAATTTTCACTTTTAGTTCATCTCAATTTCTTCATATAAACACAAAATTTTAATTTTTCACCTCACACCTGAATTGTAGGATTCGTTTATCAGGTTAAAATTAAAATTTACACTTATTATTTAATCAACCTGAATTATCAAATGATTTACGCAATACTTTGTTAAGTTCTTTACATTTAAATTGATAAAAATTAAAGAAATAATTATTATACAAATTTGAAAATAACACTGATACACTGTAGTAAATTCGTTTTAAATAAATCACTTAATAATTTGTTTAAAATACTTAAATTTTCGTACATAAACTTCTTTAAACGTATTAAATACATTTACGCGTCGTATAGTCTGTCGGCCATCTTGGCTTTATTATTCTCTTCGTCGTGTGTCTCGTAAAGTCTCGTTTATGTTCGTTGTTCGTCTTTGTCATTAAACGTTCCTGCGTATTATTTAAATCGTTCATCACTGTTTAAATTTTAAATCCAGTATATATGTACAGTGTCTTTCATGAATTTCACACCATATGGGAAACTTTTTACTATTAATTTTTTTAAAAACTATTTTAGTGAAGTTAGTTCGGGCATCAGTTGAAATGAACAAATAGCTAAACACATCTTAGTTCCGCTTACTATTTGGCGGGAAACCGGAAATTTCGTGAATTATTAAAAATGGTAATAATTTGAAAGTTGTCGGTCATTTTCTGATTAAATTTTGGCATCATATCAAATTTAAGTGTAGTAAACATATTCTGATAGCTAAATATTATAGTCTGCAAGAATAAAGCTCAAAAATCTGTTTTTTGAAAATACGGCTTTAAGTACCCCTAGATACAAAAAATTTTATGAATTCTAGCAAAATACAAATCATACCGTTCTTTGAGATCTGTTTATTCATAAAATCACAATTGTCATCAATGAAATGAGATTTGCGTAACGAGTATTTTGACTACTAACTGCAAAGAAAATAAAGAAATAACAATTATTTAATGCTTGTTAAAATTCCAATATTACAGAGCGTGTCTTTTTGTGACCAAGTTAAATTTTTCTATTGAAAGGCCGATGTCTGTAGCAATATTTTGATGATAATTGTGATTTTATGAATACGCAGATCTCAACGAATGGTATAAGTTTTATTTTGCTAGAATTCGTACAATTATTTTGAATTTAGGGTCAGTTAAATTCGTATTTTGGAAAAGCAGATTTTTGGGCTTTATTTTTGCAAACTGTGATATTTAGCTTTCGGAATATATTTACTATGCCTAATTTTGATACGATGCCAAAATTTCATCAGGAGGTAATCAATAACCTTCAAAGGATTATCATTTTTCATAATTCACAAATTTGAAATTTCCGGTTTCCTGTCAAATATTAAGCGGGCGGTACGATGTGTTTAGCTAGTATCTCATTTAAACTGATGCACCAACTAAGCCCACTAGGATATTTTTCAAGGAATCAATAATAAAATTGTTCCCCATATCATGCGTACTTTATGAGAGACACTGTATTATGTATATTATTTTTTCCCATATATTTTTTTAAACTAATAAAATGTTTTGAGACTACATCGAACCTGCTCAGACCTACTATTTAATTGTTTATAAAGTGTTAAATAGCATTAAGATAGGTTTATGGACGGTTAAGTAGCTTCAATGTAGGGTTATTATTTGTAAACATTGTGTTTGTAGGTTCATTAAGAGTCGATATAGGTTCACTTAGGGTGAATATAGGCTCATTTAGATGTTAGAAGGGTCAATGCAGTATTAAAATCTTGACTCGGGTTTACAACTGTTGCGGACAATGATACGATCACTCTTAATAACGAGACCGGAGATTTATCTAATGAAATAGCACACAATTCAAAAATTTATAAATTTCTAGGTTATATTTCGGGCTTTAGTATTGTCTTATTGTGTAAACTGTTGTCGTTCGCCTGAAAGCTGCTAATTTCATATTGATGAAACTGCAATAAAATGACGACGCAATTAATAATGCTCAAAACTATCTGAAATAGAAATGAAAGAGGAAAATTTCAAAATGTGTCTATTTAATAAAAAATAGTACACCTATACATTTTACCTCAACGATGAATTTATTATCCAAGTAAAATAATCCAAATATTGAAAGTGTCGGTTTTTGATGTTGCATTTGTAAAGCCAGTGATTTCAACTATAAAGAAATTTCAACAATTTTTCATATAAATATCATAAATAAATTTATTAAAATTTTACTTTGCATAAATCTTCCACATTTTTGTTCCTCAAAGCTACGTAGAAAATTGTATCGGTCACTTCTGAGATCTGTAAGTTAAAAAAAATAGTATAAGTACTATCGTATTGAGACTAAAAAAAGCTTGAAAACTGAGGTACGAAATAAGAAGGGTGTTCTGCATATTTAACTATAGTAGATTATATATCTATGTATTTAATACTATTCGGAGCTATTCTACAATATTTGGAATGGACCATTTTCTCAAATATGTAGCAATCTGTCACCAGGGCGGCGACACAGGTATCTGGGATTACATGTCTATAATCGAGATATTAATTTAACCAACCAAAAATCACTGTCTGTTAATTCCACTTTAGCAACGAAATTTTCCAATTCGGTTACCTAGGAATATTGTTTTTTTTTTAGAAATTAATATTCCAACTATAGATATAGTACCGAATAACCCGTGTCGCCGCCCTGGTGTTAAACAATTTTCTTATGCGGTTACTTAGTAATTTTTAAATTTAAATTTCAATCATAGAGATGTAGTCCCAAATTACCTGTGTCGCTGCCCTGGTGTCAGACTATTACATACCATTTTGAGAAAATGGCTCATTGCTTATAGTATTTTAAATTAATATTTGCTTATTTTTATCAAAAAATTATACGACAATTTTATTTAAATTGACTTAAATTTTATTTAAATTAAATCATATAATAGCATTTTGTTAAAAAGTCACTGGTTAACTATAGAGATATAAATCTGCTAATTTATTTTAGAAAGAGAAGAGTAATAATAAAAAGAGACAAATCAAAGGGTGGCCATGATATTTTTTTAGTCTCAACACGACTGTAGAAGCGGCTTTATAATAGAAAAGCGCTCAGTTGAGATCAGAATCAGGCCTGTCTAAAAATACAAAAGCTTGTGGCGATTTTGGTCAATAGAACTAAAAAACACTATCAAAAATTTTAAAATTTTCCTGTAAACAAAGCTGTCTAGTGTCATATATCTACAAGGTCAAACGCTATTAAGTCGAGTAAAACAAAAAATAACGTATTACAATGAAAATTTTAACATCATGTTTATCTAACCCAGTGGTTCCCAAACTTCTTTGTCGCGTCAATCCCCTGACATTGTTTTCGATTTTAAATAGACCCTCTGTACAAATTCAGAAATTCAGTAAAACAACTTCGAAAATTCTCCAAAATGAGATGTTGATGACCTTTTTAGTGTTCCGTACCAAAATTGGAAAAACGAAGCACTTATACAATCACTTTGATGTCTGTCCGAGTGTCACAGGCAATTTCCTCTGAAACTACTCAACGCGAAAATTTGAAACTTAACACGGCGATAAGGTGTAGTGACCTAATTACAGATGTGAAGTTGAATTTCGAATCTGGGGGTTAATTTTAGGGGATATAATCTGGAAAGTAAAAACAAAATTTTCGGACAAGAATATCGAGTAAGGTATCAAATGAAAGGCTATTAAAGCACGAATTCAGTAATATAATTATACAGGGTGTAAAACAAATAACTCTCGTCCTTTTGTGGGGTGACCCATAGCACCCTGTAGACACTAAAACCGCAGGAATTTTTTCGGAATTAACAGTCGCGTCACCCCTCAAAAGGATAAGAGTTATTTCCTTTACACCCTGTATATAATATATACACACATATATATATATATATATATATATATATATATATATATATATATATATATATATATGTGTGTGTGTGTGTGTATATTATATACAGGGTGTAAAGGACATAACACTTATCCTTTTCAGGGGTGACGCGACTGTTAATTCCGAAAAAAATCCTGCGATTTTAGTGTCTACACGGTGCTATAAGTCGCCCCACAAAAGGACGAGAGTTATTTGTTTTACACCCTGTATTCTAGCTGCCGACATTCTCGTCGGCCATATTTGTTGACCCATTATGGTCATTGTTCCTGATGTTTGGGACAGATGGTCATACTATCATTGGGTTAGTTGAACGCCTGTTTAATAGTTTATTCTAACATATTTAATTTTTTTACCAAATATATCGGGTCCTAGACCTGATTCCACTAAAGGCAGATAGACAGAAGAAGATCTAAAAAGTGCTATAATTAAAGTTAAAATGACTAAAAAGGTTACAGAATCCTTTTCCTATGCATGTATATATGCATTAAGAAACACATGTAAACAAATTATTAACTTTTTAGTACAATTCCTCCTTCGTTTTTAGGAATTTTGTGGGCTAGTTTCCTATAACTTTGGTATATGGCCATCTAAGCCCTATATACGGGTGAGATGGCCAAGTGTTACGTAATTATAAAAAGTTTATTTTTTTAAACTAAGATCTTACTTTATTAAGGAACTCGTATTTTGGTTCACAGTTACATGAAGCAGTTTCTGTAAATTTTCCAGATTTTTATAGCCATAATTGGCTCCGCTATTGGCTTTTGAAAAAATCATGGCCATCTATCCCTGTTTTACCCTGTATTTTATTTAGTATAATATTTTGTTCCAGTGTAAAACTGACTTGTAAAACTTTATTGCTTTAAAGTCCTCTTGTTAAATAATATGTAAGGACAAGTTCGTCTCTACAACGACCTAAAATATAAAACTGGTGGCAATTGTCAGTAGTGGTGATTGATAGGGTACCCTTTTTACAAGCATCAAAAATATAAAACAGGTGACGATTGTCAGTGGTGGCGATTGTCCGGATACTGACTTTCCTTGCACAACTTTCTTGGTATGTAAAAATAAAAGTTGATGACATATTTTGCTTTGATCAAGATGTTATTAATCAGTAATTGTATTAGTATTATGTTAAACGAGTATTTTGGTAATTTTTTTATAAAGTGAGTTTTAAAAATTAAAGAAGTAAGGAATAGCTGATAAATCTGTACCCGAAAAACATTACAATTTCTGTCTATTTTAATGCCTAATTACATACCTAAATATTATCTAATATTTGCAAAATTTTGTTAGTTCATTTAGTAAATATCACTGTTCAATTTTGATAAACGTAAACCGACGTAAAATTCATTAGAAAAAATATTTCATCTACTTTCATATTCCGTTACAAAAAATTTAAAGAAACAACTAATTGTACGGAACATTGTTGCCGCAAGTATAACTTCCACTTGATGGCTTGTTTTCTTTTTTTTTTTGCTCTCCACCTGCTGCCGCCGACAAGCAAATCAACAACTCGCTCCCAATCTTCCAATGCAGGTGACGACCAAAAAAAAAGGTGTCCAATTTTTAATTTTTACATTTTAGAACAACAAAACGAACCTACCTCTCTATACATCTACTCTGTTGCTATAGACCCCCATTTAGATCTCATCGACTCCCAATTTTTTTTCGCCAACGTGGACCCCTTGCACGTCGTTATCGACCCCTGGGAGTCGATATAGACCAGTTTGGGAACCACTGATCTAACCAATCAAGTTTATAAGTTCAAATGTAATTTCCGATATGTATGGTATCCGAGATGTATAGTATAGGAATGACAAATATAAAACAAAATTTGTTTGAGTGTTAACTTCGCAACAGTTTTGCTTAACATTATCAGTATTCCTCCAAATAAATTTTTGTATAATTCTTGAATAACTTTTAAATAAAATTTGTTCTTTTGCAGACCAAATTAATAGAACTGATTGACTAATTATGACCAATTTATAACCTATTTTATATTTTCATAAGTTTCAAGTTCAAATATTTTCATAAGTTTCAAAAATGGTAAAAGTTATTTGGTGCATTTATTCGTTATAGGCATAGGAGAGACGCATAGTCATGGAAAACCCGCAAGGTCAGATTGAGTTTTCATTTAATAAATACCCTTATCATCATTTCTATAGAAACCACTAATAAAAATAATTCAAGCATTATTAACTAAAAACAGACACACACTTAAAAATACTATTTTAAAAAGTTATAAAAAATAGTATACCTATGCAATACCAGCAATGTTTTTGATTGCCCACTGGAGCGAAGTTGAGTGCACTCACTTCGATCATGCGCTCAACTTCACTCAAGTGAGCAATCGACAACTTTCCGCACTTGTTGCACAATATACTATTGTGTATTTTATTGTTAATTTGCGTACGCAAAGTGCGATTAAGTAGGTTCTTATATTTATCATACGATATCGCGCGATTAGGCATATATTAAAATAGCCGTGTCACGCGTTAGCGCGTGATAGTCAATGAAAGTGTTAGTAATACTTAGTAAATAAAAAATTGGGTTAAATAACTTTTTTTAAAAAAAGTCACCAAATTCAACAGTTTCAACAGTAAATAAAATTACTTACAGTATTTCCGTTGTGTTGACACATTAAATAAAACAGAGGAATTTGGAAACATAACGATATAGTTAACATATAGATTGAATATGGTAAGTCTTTGAACGAAAATGTACTAAATATAAAAAGAATTAATAAAGCATTTACATACAGTACTGTAACAAAATTTAAAATTGTCAGTTCAAACAACTGATTAATTTTTTTAACGATTTCATAACATTTCAATAATATCTTCGAACAATCGATAGAATCTATTAGGTTAAATACATTCAAATGATTACTACTTCGAAGTAAATTATTTATTCCATTAATATATTTATTTAGGAACCACAATAAACAATTAAATTCCATAATTTTTATGATGGTCCACATAAAACCAAAATAATATACTACATATTGCACGGCTAATCCGACAGTATATTGTATTTCTGTAAACTCAACAAATAGTGCAAGAACATCTAAACTGAATAAACATAAAACGTAACAAATCCAGAAAACCAACAAAATTTTTATGATCACTTTATATTTTGAGATATTTTTTAAACGTACCACCATCGCTAACTTTTTATCAATAAAATCAATTTCTTTAAAAATTGAACAATATTTCTTAAAGTGTATTACTCCAAATAAAATTAGATTTATATTCGACGTAATATAGAATACTGCATAATTGTATGTAATTACAAATGAAATTACGAGAGAATGCCATACTTCGAAGTCAGTGAACAATCGTAAAGTACTGTAAATATTAAGACAAGTTAAAATGAATTGCAAAATTAAAACTATTGGCTTAAATCGTTCATGGTGTTCCAATGGGTAGCGAAATGATCCAGTTACTGCTAACACAAAATGTAAAAATTTAAATATCGAATAGACGTCATTTTCGTCTTCATGACACATTATATAACTGTGTTCGAAAAATAAATAATGAGATATTTATCTGTGGAAAAAGTTAGATAACCATATTTACATGTACATATATAGAACAAATAAAGTCAATTTACTAATAAATCAATTTACTAAACACTACAGTAATATTCAAGATAATGCTTAATACATGTTTTTTTTATGGACAAACATTTAATAAATGTTTGCTATACGAAACTGAATATTATCTGATCTTTTAAAATAATAAATATTTAACCCTTCATAGAATATTCCCTAGCAATAAATATTTAACTTTAGACAACTTCAATTGAATGTTTACGGTTTAAATTTACATGATAACCTAAATTTATAACAAGTTATCATATTTATAACATCACTATTATATTACTGGTGGAGGCGCTGAGAATGTTAAGAAATTTTTTTATTTTTCATATTCAGTTACATAACAAAATATATAATATCCAACAAACAGTGGAGGCGCTGTGCATAATGTTTTTAACGTTAATCCCAGCGCTCCCGTGGTTTAAAGTACTTTATAAGATTTTTCTTAAAATTTTCATTTTACAAAATTTTTAACAGCATCGTGGGAAAACAGCTATGGAACGGCTAGGTTTACGTAAACCTAGCCGTCCTTTTTGTTTTTCAAGTTTTCTCGAAAACTGTAAAAACACCTATTTTTTTAGCACACCTAAATAACACCTAAAATACATCTATTTTTTATTTAGTAGTTTTTTGAAATTTTGCAAATTTTTGTTTTTTGGGGACGGCTAGCTTTATGGAGGTTATATACAAAGGACCTTTTTCTCTCTTTTAAAGGTTTCAAAATTTAAAATTGCAACCAATAGTTAGGTATTTGGTAAAAAATAGTCAGGTACAAAAGTATAGCTCAGCGAAAAAATTTTCTTTTAGCAATAATTAAATAATGTATTAATATTCTTCAGTTATTATATTTGTATCCCACTTGTTTTCTTTTTTAATTTACGCGCGCTTATGTTATAGTAATATAAAAGCACTGTTAGAAAATCTTTGTAAAAACGCTATAAAATGATTAATTATATTTCAAAAACGGCTCGGTCATTAATTTTTATTTGTTATTAAATATGGTTTGTAACTATGTATTTTATAACATATTAAATTTTTATTCAAAAAATTCGTGTGAATGTGTCAACTTCCCATTAGTGCCCGTGTTAAAATTAAAAAACTTTGAAACCGTTTTTCTCAAAACTGGGACGGCCGATTTTTTTCGGTATAGGCTCGTCTTATTGGTATTGAATTAAATAAATGTCTAGAAAAGTTTCATTAAAATCCTTTGAAATATCGTTTTTTGGACCAACTACTTAAGAGTGCTTGTTAAAACAAATTTAATTAACACTTTCATTGCCAAACTAAAAATATAGACTTTGTGAAATGGCGAAATATTTTATGTTGAATAAGTTCTTATATTTATCACGCGATATCGCGTGATTTGCCATATAGTAAAGTAGCCGTATCACGTGATATCGCGTGATCAGCAATGAAAGTGTTAATTTATTGACGTCTATCATTTTTCTTACGGTAATGACTATACACTACCCGTAATACTGTCAGTATTTCGAAATGCTAATAATATTGAAAACTTACGAATCGGTGACCGATAAGAGTTAAAAATAAAAATACATAATACCTATAATATATATATAGGGTAGGGTCATGTAAGATGGCGGGATCGGTAAGAGTGTGCACTCCTGTTTTCTCAAAACAAGAACGGTAACAAACTTTAATCGTGTTTTGAAGTGTTCGGGTATCCGTAATTGCTCACCAAAGAATATTAGTTTACGATATAATCGCAATATTCTAGAGAAGTTTAAAATTTTTGGTACGATTTGATATTATTTTTCTCGAATTTGAATGTGCTACTACGGTTTATGTCGAAACAAATTAAAAGCTATGAATATTTCTGTGGCTAGTAAAGTTAGTCACGAATTCGCTCCGTTCACTTTAGTTTGTGTCAATACGCGTGGCTGGTTCCCACAGGATGATTTTGTTGACAATAGGCAGGCGTGTAAGATGGCGCAGTACAAAGGCGTGTAAGACGGCGCACACATTCTTACACGACAGCTTCTTTTATCGTGTTTTTCTTTAACTTTTCTAAGGAATTCTATACAGTAAACTTTTGTACAATGTAATTTCGTGTAACCCAAGTTCCTATATTAAAAGTTTACGATTACGAAAACTAACGATAACGAAAAGTAATTTTTTTTTCGTATAGAGTAATTAGTATTCTATTACTAATTAAATCACTGAGACTATTGGAGCCTAAAATTAACCAGTTATAACCAATTTATAAAAAGTAATTCGATATCGATAATTCTCGATAACGAAAACTATATTTTATTAGTCGTAAAATGTTTGGAATACCCACGAATTGTTTCACTTAAACCTTCAAAAATTTCGTTATTTTTTCGCTACGACGCATCGTTCACGAGATACCTACGATCACAAGTTTTCCATTACGAAAAGTTACGAAAATTAATTTTTTTTTAAAATGTGTTATTGTTGACTCAATTAATTGGACTAATGGAGCCTAAATTAACCAGTTGTAATCATTTTATGATAAGTAATTCGGTATCGATAAGTTTCGATAACGAAAAATAAGTTTTGACAATCGCAATACGTCTGAGTAAAAGAGCTATGACAGTACGGCGGCACACTACGTCGTCAAAAGTATGGGGTCATCCTGGCCCAAGGTGTATCCACAATTTTGACACGGTAGTTTACTGTAACATTAAGTATAGTACGGCGTCAAAAGTGTGGCCATATCTTGAGTCAGAGTATTCCCATACTTTTGACGACGTAGTGTGCCGCGGTACTGTTATAACTCTTCTACTTGTTTGGAATACCCATAACTTGTTTCACTCAAAGGGATGGTAACATATTAAAATTTTTTCTCATTATTTTTTTTATTGTTTCATATGATTGTACAAAATCGTAAGATTGTTTTGTCAAAATTTGAAACAAATCGGAGTAAAACTAACTAACAATAAGATATAGAACTTATAGAATTTTTCATATTATTTAATATTGCATTTTCAGGTATACAAAACTTTAAAGCGATTTTCTGACACTTGTCATTTTTGAAACCGGTGAACAGTTTAAATCAAAATCTACTAGACCGATTGTTTTGAAATTTTGTATACTGCTTCCTTATATAAATGACCAGGTATCCCTGGGAGCTTTTTTTATTTTTCGTAATTATTAATTTTACAATATTTAACAAATAGGTCAATTTTTTAGACGAAAATCGATGTTTTCACTTCTAAGTGCCACCAAAAGTTAAAAAATCGAAAAAGTAAAAATTCCTCTCAGGGATACCTTAGGAAAGAGGTTATCTAATGATATCATATATTTTTTTTATTTCGGATGATCCACTCATGAGTTATATTGTTCACCGACAAACAACTTTTTTTCGAGGCACCTCCAAAGATTTGCTGCCGTTTGCTTAATTATTTATATTTTGGTTTAAAAAATTAAGGAAATGTTGTTCGTATGTTGTACTATAATGCTACGATCGATTAATTAAATTTGTTTTACTTGTAACGTCTGAAAAAATTCTTAAAAATGGTCCTTTTTATGCCGAATAAACGTTACCATCCCCTTAAACCTTCAAAAATTTTGTTATAGTGCTGACATAGAAATTCTCCTGTTACGTAGGTGCGTGATTATTTAAACGTGATTTGTGCTAAATTCCAAGCTTTTTAATAAGTGCGCCTTCTTACCGACCTCAATGCGCACTCTTACATAACCGATCGTGTAAGAGTGCGCATTTCCCATTTTGTGAATTTTTTTTAATAACTCGACCGGTATTGAGTTTATAATAAAAATCCTTTATCACAGCGTTAACTAATCATTAAGGTACTAGAATAAATACAATTTACTTCTATAACATTTTCCGTTATTTTTTTATAGCCACCTAAATGTTAAATGCGCCGTCTTACACGACACTACCCTACTTAGTTACTATCATGTCACTTTTTCATATCATGTCACATATAAAATATGTTAACTTAAATACACAAAATTAGCCGTGACTTTACATGGAATATTTTTTGATAATTATTGTAATGATGATGTCGATAGTCACCGTGACTTACGCCCTTTTTGCAGATAAAATTTTGATTGAACAAAAACATAAGTTCTATTTCCTTTTTCTGAAATTCTAATTAAACTTTGTCAGCACATTTATTAAATTCTAAACCAAAACATTTGATTCATATTAATTTCATGAATATTTATATGTATAGTTGTACAGTGTCCGCCTGAAAGTTGGTTATATGTGGAAAACTATTTTATATCAAATTTTTCAGAAAATTTTATTCTTGATAAAAGTTAGTACTTGGTCTTAGGCTAAAAAAGTACCCACGGAAATTTGGATATATCTGATTGTATCGAGGGTGGGCTTAAAAATGTAAATATGGCTTAAGAGTAAAGTACTATAATTAATGAAAATATAAGAAAATATAATTTGAAAAAGTTATTTAGAAGTGAAATTTAATTCAAAATACAGAATCACAGCTAACTGCCCCAAAAAATAAATTTAGATATTTTCTTTATTTTTCTGTATCATACTGTACATCATAGGGCCAGAAATATCTTTTAAAGGCTATTATGTGTCATGTACTGTAAAAATTCATTCTTAGTTGTAAGTTACTAATTATATATTTAATTTTTTGTAAATATGGCTTATACGCTTCAAATTATTATCGTAGCGTAGGGGCATTAATTGATTTATGGTCATTGTAAAAATTTGTTTACTATAAGTAGACACTCTAAAGAGTTAGAAAATCAATTCTAAGGAAAAAGGGCGTAAAGCGACTTACGCCCTTTTTCCACCCAGCTCCTCAATTATAACATTTATTTGACAATTGACAAAATACAACTGATCCCAATTTAATATTATTAAAAATATTTTTAAATTTTTATTATAAAACTAGAAAATTTATAATCAAATTAGCCTAGTTTAATCAACCACTTTTTATTACTCGTGCGGAACAAGTACTATCTTAGCGCACGCATTTTTGTTCAACAAATACCTGTTTGCCCATTCTACTTACTACTTACCGCTTTGGTATATAACTTCATTTATGACAAGAAAAAATTTTTACATGCGTTAATAATATCTATTTATTTTATTCTAAAATCTCTACAATAAAAAAAAAAAAATTGAATCAGAATTATTACAAAAAATTGGCTGAAAATGGTTGCATATACAGATTCTATGTATTAATTACATTATGTATACTTTATTAAAAAATTTATGATATCTACCAATTTCCACTAAAAGAAACTTGATATTCCATTTTAAACAAATATCTTGTGGAGTTTGATTGACTGGATTCATATTGCAACAACTGTTAATTCCGTTATCTGAAACAACATAATATCCTGATTTTATTTACAATCATAGAATAAGAAAATAGATATAGATTTATAAAGTTACATTAACAAATGAAGTAAAATTAGACGTATAACCGTAAGTTATTATAGTTACTCCAATATAAGAACGACAACAAGAAAAAGAAACAAAAAACTAGAGTATGCCTAATTTTGCATCATTTGTTGCATTTATTTTGATGACATAGCATATCCCAAAAAGTATACAGAATTTACATGTTCAATCAAGGGTCTCATGTCAGTTAAACTAAGGCCGGTCGCACATTGGATACGATTACGTACGAAATTCAGTTGTACGTATACATACGAGTACGTACGATCGTTTCTGACAGATGATGTATTATGGGAGCTCGCACACTGTATACGATTCAATCGTATGTAAACACGTAACCAGTGTGCGAGCTCAATTCGTACGACAAGAGTCGCATAAATACGTACGTACAAAATCGTATTCAATGTACGACCAGCCTATAAGTTTTAACAGCACAAAATAATCGATTTTTGAAATAACCAGTGTCTGGTTTTTTTCTAGGAAAAACAACACTCATAGACAAAAATTTTTATTTTACAATTAGGTATATATTACATATATGTATTTTTAAACGATAGTATTTTCCATACAATAATAACCATAATTAGCTAAATGCATTATTAGAATTTTAAAGAAATTAATTTAATTTTTTTCTTAATAAAAATAAATTACCGGTCACTGGATAATAATTAAATTTTTTATTTTATTTCTAAAAATAATTTGTCCGGTTTTTTCTCCGATTATATTGATTAACAAAAAAACACCGGTAATAACCGACTCAAAAAATTACCGAAATAAGTCGATTAATTGAAACAGAAAACCCGATTTTCGGTTATAACCGGCAGGTTTTTCCCATCCCTATAAAAGTGCCGTCAACTGTCAATCTAAACATTAAATTAAAATTTTCAGTAAAACGAATTGAATTTTTTACTTTAATAAACAGATCTGTTTACTCCAGTTTTATACTGTTTTAATGTAAGTTTTTTAATGTAAGTTTTATTAAGATATTTTTCTCGTTTTTAAAAAAAATTCTCTACATCTATACAATATAAGATCAATAGTAAAGATGACTATACATTCAATCACACACATGTGATGATCAACTTAAAAAAATACTTACATTAACATGAGGTGGTGTAGCCAAAGCAGCAACAACAGAATCAGCTATATCCTTTGGTACTAATGGAGCCCAATTACTGAACACTTTCTCCCACTTACCCTCTTCGCCACTGTGTTGAACAAGCTCAGATTTTACATAACCGGGACTAATATTCTGAAAATGAATATAAAAATAGGTAATTAATTTTTAGAAGATTTCATAGTCTTTTTTATTTTACTTACAGTAACCTTAATTTTATTTTGTGCAGACATAAGTTCCGCTCGAAGTGTATCAGCTAAAGCTCGTACTGCAAATTTCGATGCCGCGTACACACCTATCAAATCGCCCATCCCCGGCGGGACCATATGGCCTGCCAAGCTATTGATATGGATAACATGACCGTTGACACCACGTTCCCTCATCGATTTGACGGCCTCACGTGTACACATACACACCAGTGTTGCCGATCAGCAGAGTCGTAAAGTCCCGAAAAATGTGACGAAATTTCCCGATTTCGGGAAATAAATTTACGGAAATTCCCGCCTTTTTCCCGATTATAATTTTAATTAAAATTATAAATTAAAAACTCTAAATTATTATTCTATACCAGAAAATACCAAGGAAAAATATGAAAACTGGGATTCGTGTGAGATAATAATTATTTTTAATGGAATTATTTAGTAAGTAAGCAAAAATGTTGACAAAAAATATTTTTATTAAAAAATTTACATTTTCTGATTTTATAATGTTATTATAATTAATTATAAAAGTTAAATTTAGTGTTTACGATATGCTAATTTAGTAAAATTATTGCCAGCGTTGGCCAAAAAATTTTGTTAGTCGAACTTCGCGTACCGAAGCTTTGACCGTTACAAACCAGAGGACTCTGATTCAAAAGTTACTACACGTTGAATATTTTTTTATGGTTACCTCTGGTTTTTCACGGAATAAATATTTAACTTCTGTAGTATAGTCACATTTAAAAATTATGGAATAAAAACAGTCACTAAGAAATTGTATTTTTAATATTTAATGCATGTTAACTTTTTAATCAGCGGTCCAAGGTACGTTACGTAACGTTAGGGTAATAAGATTTTTTTGGCGAAGGCCAGCAATAATTTTACTAAATTAGCGTCAAATGATCGTCAGGTGGCGATCAAATTTCAAAATTTTGATCAACTGACAACCGAACGCAGCCTGTCATTTACTTCTTATTCCAAATATTGCTGTGTAGCATATCTTTGCTAGGTTCAAATGCAATTATCCCTCCCAAATTTTTTTTAATTGCATATTTAGTATGCATTATAGAAGCAAGCATATCATTTTGTAAATTATTCCTGTGGTCTGTTTTACAGTTTTTAAGGCCACTAAATACTCTCTCAACAGAGGCATTAGAAAATGGTAAAATTAATAAAAATCCAATTACTGCTTCTAAATTTTCAAATTTTGGGTCTCCAACTGCGTTTTTAATATTAAATACTTTTGTCCAGTATACAGCAGCTTCTAATTTAGAATCTAAACCTAAAATTGTGTGATCTAAAAATGCATGCTCTCGCCACTCATTATCTACACTTTGAAGAGAAATATGGGAAGATAAAATAGGGAATCTTATAAATATCGGCTCTAACGATGGCATAGACAAATTTTGAGCATGAAAAGGATCAACTATGTGAATAAAATCAAAAAGTGGGTCATCAAAATTGAATCTACTAACAATTTGTTTTGTGAGTTCAATGTAAAAAGATCGGCATGTTATTAAAAAATGCGTAAGGTCACTATGTGGTACATCCTCTGTTGCTTTCAATTCCGAGTACGAATGTAAAGCATTAATTCCTATATATATATTGTTAATGTTTTGATATTGTGAACTATTCATATAATCAACAGACATAATGTTCTTTAAACTTTTTAAGTATTTTATACTCATATAATTCGAACAGATAGTTTTTAAAAGTGTTTCTACAGCTGTCTTCAATTTATATAATTGTGGCGTTTCTGACTGAAAAAGTAAATTGAAATCTGTTAGCAAACCTAATATGTAGGACATGAATTCTAAATATATCAACGTAAATTTATTTTCCATAGCTGCTAACATATCTTCAGTAGTTTTAGAAGGATCTTCAAATACAATTTCAGTTAGGTACGCTTTTAAGGGTATAAACTGCTCTATAACCCTATCAACACATGCCTTAACGGAAAGCCAACGTGTTTGACTTAACGTCAATATTTTATGAATTTCAACTTGAAAAAATTTCTGAAATTCAAGAAATTTTCCCTGACGGGTTGCACTTCGATTAAAATGTCCCCCAATATTTCTTAAAAGATCTTCGACGGTTCTTGGTAATTTCAGGCAAGCTTTAGATGCCGCCAAATGAATTAAATGGCAAGAACATTTGATGCATGCAATATGAGGTAGCTGATTTTTTAATAGATGAAAAACTGATTTACGTTGGCCTACCATTACGTTTGTTGTGTCGGAGCAGAATGCAATTAAATTATGTAGAGGAATGTTTTTAGCATGTAATGTTGATCTAATACATTCGATTAGATCTTCAGCCTTACCCGACGTTGCTTCTACTATATCTAAAAATGTGGTAATGATTTTTTTACTAATTTTACAGTAATAAATCACTACAAATGCAAGCTGCTTTTTTGTACTTGTGTCCGTTGTTTCGTCAATAATCAAGGAAAAAAAATTACCAGGTTTTGCCAAATACTGATTAATATTATCAGAAAAACATTTTCCTAAAATATTTTTAAGGCATGCCGTACCTTTAGTTCGTTTCAAATGTAGATTTTTAGCTATTTCCGAATCTTGAAATATATTTGCCATTAATGGTGATAGTGTGTCCAAAAGAGAAATAGGTAAATTATTTGTCGCTAACAAACCACACAATTTCAATTGGGCTCTTCGTACATTTTCTTCCAGAGGAGTAAATAACATTTTGCTAACACTTGGAGTAGATTGTATTTGTTTTATTTTTAACATGTGCTTTTCCGATTTTGAATGTTTTGAAATATCGTTCTTATGAGCTGCTATTACTACTGCACATATTTTACAAAATGCTGTTTCGTTTCCTTGTCTTATTTCAGTGTGCTTTAAAAGCCATCCTTTAAAACTTTTCTCCATCAACCAAGATTCTTTGAATTTATTTAGCTTTTTTATTTTATTTTTCTTTGTGAGTTGCTCTTCTTCGTGTAAATTATTTTCTTCTGGTTCAAAATTACTGATTATGCCAGCTTTATTCTAAAAAATATATATAGAATTGGCAATTTTATCATAATAAAGAACTTGCAATAGGTATTTATTAAAATTAAAAATAAAATTTCTTTACCATATTTTGTTTTTCTGATAGATTTTTGTTTTGTGACTGTATCCACTTTTCCATATTTTTTTTAAGAATATTTACTTCTATTATAAAAAACAAAAAAAATATTTAAAATAAACATATAAGAACGGAATCAGAAAACGCTTTTTTAAATGTGTTCCAACTTGTTCAAAGAAACAATACAAACAAATATGCCACGCATTTAGTTATTGAAGATAGATACATTTCTTTCCTATTGGTTAATTTAAAATTAATTGTTGAATTAAAAACATAATACGGTACTAGTTGCCACCTATATAAAATAAAACAAACTTCATTCTTACTGTTTTATTCAAATTTGGTTATTGAGTTTTTAAAATAAAATTTGATCAGGTAAACTCTTTAGATAATTATATAATGTAATAATAATTTAAAATTTCCCGAAAATTTCCCGAATTAAGACAATTCCCGATTTTTTCCCACCAGTAGTTAAAATTTCCCAAAATCGGGAAATTTCCCGCAAATCGGCAACACTGATACACACCGACATTACATTTGTGTCAAAAACTGTGCGCCACGCTTCCGTTGAACCACCGGTTAAAGTTCCTTCTCTTACAACACCGGCATTGTTTACAAGTACATCGACGCCACCCAAATTCTTTTTGGTCCATTCAAATGCAGCTAATACTTCAGATTCATTGGACACATCGCACTTGACCGGATAAAATTCACCTGGGCCACTTTTTAATTTATCTTTTAATTCTTGTAATTTTTCGATACGTCTGGCCACACCTACAACCTGCATCAGAATAAGAAAAACTATAAATAGTTTGTCTATCTAATATTATTAATCTTCATAGAAACTATTATATATTTAATATTGGTAACTATAGCTAGTAACTAGGTAGTGGTGGAGAACTATCGATAGCACTATCGATAACTATCGATAGTTTTGACTATCGAAAACTATCGATATTTATTTTTTACTATCGATAGTTTTCGATACTTTTTTTCAGTCATTTCGTTTACTTATAAATACTAAAGATAATAAAAATTTCGTAGAAATTATAGCCAGAGATATAAAAACAACCATTTTAAGGGAATTTCCGGGCAGAAAGGAATAATTCCGCCTCAGCGTAAAACCGGCGACCTTTTTTCTTTTTTTTTTTGCTCGCCGGCTATCTAAATGCTGCCCAACTTGGGTATCAAAAACTATCGATAAACTATCGATAACTATCGATAGTTTCACGACTATCGTAACTACCGATAGTCGGGACTATCGATAGTTCTCCATCACTATAACTAGGTATTATAGTAACGATATAAGTTCCTTATTTCGGATTTATTAAGGCCTTGTTTGTACAAAATATTTCTTTTTTAAGCATTTTTTAGTGTTCTGTGCCAAAATTAGCAAAAAAGGACACTCATGCAATCACTTCGGTGCCTGCCGATCTGACGTAGGCGATTCTCTCTGAAAATATTCGTTACGAAAATTTGAAATTTAGCACAGGATAAAGTATGGTGTTTCAATTGTTAATGTGAAATTAAATTTCGATTCTGGGGGTTAATTTCAGAGGATAACGTGAAAAGTGGAAAACCTGATGACAGGTTTTGTTTTGATCAACATGTTGTTAGTCTGTAATTTATGTATACGCGGGTATTTTGGTAATTTTTTTTTACAAAATGAGTTCCAGAAATTAAGGAAGAAGGAATAATTGATAAACCTACACAAGAGTCAAGAAAAGTATGTTAAAAATTCTGCGTCTGAATATTATTTAATATTTGTGAAATTTTGTTAGCTTATCTATGGAAATAACAGATTCAAAATATTCAAAGAAATTTAATATTTAAATAATTTGACTTAAAATTATAGCAAACAGGTGCTAGTTCGTTAAAAATTTATGAAATCACAAGACAGGCAAACGATGACAGTCAATAACGGTTATTGACAAATAAATTACATTTTTCTTCTGTATAGTATGGTTTTTTTTCTACTCCTGTTGAAGAACACACTCATTACATTTCCGTTAATTGTTGAGAAAGTTAGGCATTATTCAAAGGTGTGGAGGAATTTTCATTATTCACTACCTTTTTGATCAATGAAATCACCGTATTAACCATTATTCAATGGGCTGGCTTTTGTTTTGTTTATAATATACGTATCAATTTTTAATTTGAAATATGTTGCGTAGTAACGTCTAAGTAAACAAAGTAGCTTGTATTTTGTTTTCATCGTAATATAGCAAGTCTGAGTGGACAATAAGGGCAATAAAATTTTACAAGTCAGTTTTACAATGGAACAAAATATTTAGTGAATATAGTTAAACATCGTTTTTAAAGTTCCTACGTGAGTACATGTAAGATAAAAAAGTATGTACAAAATCATAATTTTGTACTTTCCCATATTTTTTTTTTTTTTCATAAAACTGAATGCGTAAACTCGAACACGAAACTTATATCAAATTTCAGTATAGGTGAAATAATTGTAATATGCAGATAATTTATATAAGTAATAAACCTAATAATAAAATTGAGTTGTTGGCATGAATGGATGTTGGATGTTTTTTTTTCTTTATATTTTATTGTGGTTTTCGATATGATAATGTGATCAATTAGCAAAAATAAAATGGGGTATGTGTTGTCAGACATTACATTGTTCTTAACTGCTCTAAAATTACAGTCACTACGGTAACTGTTTGCTACGATTTTGTATTTTGATTTTTCAGTTTATATTAAAATATATTTCGATTTAAATGTGCTACTTATTCTGTCATAATTCTACTTACCTTTAAGCTACATTTTTTTAATTCAAATGTAAATATTTAACCTAATACAGAAAAAAATGTATATTTAATTCCAATAAATCAATTTTTGTTCCTGTTTTGTGTTTATTTTCAAATTTATGGTTAAATTTTAATTTATACCACATAAGTGTCAAATGTATTGTACAAATTGTATGTATGTGTACAAATTTATTTTATTAATTATTTCTTATTATTCTCCAAAAATTTGTTTTAAAAACTTTAAATATCAGTTTTTGAATGTATTTCATTTCTACAAGATTTTTTTTTTTTGTATGTAAATCCGACTTTGGAAATTAGGTCAGCTAAACAAAGATGAATTTATCTGATTTGCCATATTCGTTGTCCTTTATTACTAACTGCCAATCATAATTTTTTAAATTAATATATGTGCCAGTCAACTTTCTTCTCGAAGTTGGTGGATAATACATATATAAACATTTAACGCAATTAGAGATAGATTAAAAATTGTATTCTTTTGATTTAAAAATATTCAATTTTATTTAAATCAAAAAGGAAAAAAGTCGTAGAAAAAATATCGTATTCAACTCGCTTGCAATGGCTATTACTCACCCAGATGCATTACGACACTCGCCTCGCAAGCTCGGCTCGTGCCGCAATTTCATCTTCGTGAGTAATAGCTATCATTACCAGCTTGTTGAATAATATACTATTGATCAGTCAGAAAAACTTGACAGTCTCAAAGATGTTTTAAATTTCCACATTAATCTGTCGGCTGCCATAGCAGACATAATGAGTTAAGCATGAAAATTGTTGGCTATATATACTTAAAAATTCTTTCATTTCTGTTAGGGTTAATTTTGTTTTCATTATGTAACAGCATTTTTTCGATAACTGTACAACAATTTTATAATAATACTTAGTACTTACCTTCATTCCATGTTTAACCAATTCAGTTGCAATTGCAGCTCCAATACCGGCACTAGTTCCGGTTACAAATGCTACTTTTCCCTTCCAACGGTCCATTTTCATTCAAAAATATCAAAAAAGTTATAAAACCGTTTTAAAACAATAGGCAACAATGAAACAACAAAGCGAAGTTACCCAATTTTTGTACAACAAACAAAACAAGTTCGACATTTCAAATCTGTTTAAAATATCTACAATGAACGATTTATTATACACATTTATTATTATACTATGTACAAGATGTACATACAATATATGTATACATAAATACAGTACAAGAGATGACAAAAAAATATCAAAGCATCTATCATAATAAAGAGTGGATCTTGGTAGCCTTGAAATGATGTAATACGTAGTTATTAAAACTGACCTTTAGTAATAAAAGTAATTTGTCTTTCTTTGAATAATAATACATATGTAATTATTTTACAAATTATTGTAATTACAAGCTTGTTAATATACATATCACATAATATCAGTTACGATATGATTTTACTGTAAATAAAAATTTTAATTCTTATACATTAGTACTTAAGAGCAGGGCCAGATCTAGGGGCGGGCAGATCTAGGGGAGGCACGTGCCCCGGGCGGCAGGTCTTAAGGGTGCCAAAAAGTGATTTGAGAGGGCGCCAAAATTAGGTAGGTGACGTTTTGTTTTTCTTTGCCCGTCAATTGTTTAACTGAAAAGAAAAAAAATTATTTTCTACAGGGGCGTCATTTTTTTATCCTGCCCCGGGCACCACTTAGACTAGGTTCGGCCCTGACTTAAGGGAAGAATATACATATTATATAAAAAACGTTTCAAATCCGAGCTCTGTGCAACGAACAAAGAGAACTTATGAGAACGTAGTGCGTTAAATAATGATAGACCTATATATTTACAATGTCAAAATAGTAAACAAATTAAAACAATACAACACCTGCCCAATAAATATATATGTATCATTATTTAACACACTACTTTCTCATAAGTATGATGTTCTTTGTTCGTTGCATTAATCCCTATCAATACGAAATGCTAGAATAATTCACACTGTATATATGTATATATTAAAATAGGTAATTTACAAATAGAAAGAACATTAATCAAATAATAACAAACTACTTAACCTTGATGTAGTTTACTTTAGTAGAATAATAAAATTTACTTAACAACATAATATGTAGTGTGCCACGCAGTATAGTGTTAAGTAAGGGAAAATATGTGGTTTACAGCTTTTAGCGAATTTCCAAAACTGGAAATTCAGCTTTTACGCCAGGTGTCATGGTGCGACCTAAGCCCGAGACCATATCAGAAATATGTTTTGAGGTCCCTAGAATACGAAAATGATATTCACTAAAATTTATATATATATATATATATATATATATATATATATATATATATATATATATATATATATATATATATATATGTATCCGCGCGATAACTCTCGAACGAAACGTTTAATGCTTATGAAATTTTGTGTGCGAATTCGATTTTCCAAATCGTTGGATGAGTTTGTTAGCCAGACACGTCGGATGCCCAGAAGTAGGTTTTCCGGGCGTTTTTTGTCAACAAAATGAGTTTTTTGCCAGAATTAAGCAATTTTTCAAATTTTTTTTTACACCAAGCCATAGTAGAAGGTAAAATGCATAAAAAATGTTTTTATACCGTTACTCTAAATTACTTACTTTTCGAGAAAAACTAGGAAATATGTCGTTCTCCATTTCACTCGCACTCGCATTCTTTTTTTTTCTGTCTCATTTTTTGCGAGCTAAATTCGAAAAAAACCGCTTTATAAGTAGCGTGTCATGATTTTTTTAATCCAATTTAACGATTCGGCTATATTCTATTTCTCTGTCAGTTAAATGTTTTTATAATGTATCTCTGTTCCATTTTTTTTTACAAAAAAAATCCCGACGATATCTGTTATGTGATATGATCAGAATTTAGATTATATTTACACCTTCCTAAAATTAATAAGAGTTTGCTTCAATCGTATAAAAATTACGTTAAATCATATTCAAACAATAATATTTTTACGTAATTTTTTATCCAATTGACAATACAGTTATGATTAGAATTGTATAATCAGAGCATTCTAATATTAAATAATTTTGCACATTCAATTTTTTTTTTTAACAAAGAAAAATTTTTTTAAATTTTGACACATTCTTTTATGAAATTTCGATTAAGAAATATTAAAAAATTTTAAAGTGAATCATTTAAAAAGAGTTAAAAATAAATTAAAAAGGAAACATTTCTCTATTTTAACATATTTGTAAAGAAAATTTTACAGTTTACTTACAGTTTTTTGAAAAAATGTAATAACATTTTTACATACAATAAAGGTTATATTTGAACGGTAGGAAATCCACAATTTTTTTTTATTTCTTTAATTAATTATTAAATTTGGTTTTAGAAGAAAATCTTCGTCTAATTCGCTCCAAGCCGAAAGTATAGCCACTAATAAGGACATTCCACTGTTAAAATAAATGGAAAATATATTGAAATTTATTTAATGAAAGCCATTCATACACATTTTTAAAATATCCTTTTGAATTATATAACAAATAAAATCTGTGTAAAAAAATCTAATTGACGTGTTTTTTCTCAATTTGCTAATATTAAGTAAGGCTCGTTAATTAGGGAGTGATTGTGTTAAAATTTTAATATAAAATATGGTAATTTTAACCCTCTTTAAAAGAACATTTCGATTTTAACAATAAAAAAATTTTAAAAAGTATTTTCGTTTTTCCCGGATTACCAGAAACTGTTCATAGGCATATCTGTGACTAAAGTTGCCTCCCTTTCTTAAGAAAATAAAGTATTTTTAAAATTTTGTGCAAAAGAATAAAACACAATTAACGAAAAAAAAGTACGCGTTTCCATATTTTTAAGATTTTGTAGTACAAGAAAATCCTTATAAATTCATCATATCTGTTATTGCATTTACTAGCTTTTACGCAATTTAATAAACAAAAGTCTGAAAATGGACGTAGAATCTCACTGTTATTAATTATTATGTCTTAGTCTTTTGAAAAATTATTTTTTGAACTAAAATAAGAATAGGAGGAATATAAACTTAGGGGTAAACGACAGGAGTATATAAACTTTATTTTAGATTCTACGTTTATTTTTACAGAAAATCATCAAGTACCTATTATTTCTTTTTTGAATGTATAAATACAAAAAGTTCGAAATTATTTTATATTAGAATTTCAATTTTGGTCGACCCTACGGGTTGTCCTCATTTACTCTTTTCTCGTCTCTTTTGACCCCAATTTTTCATAGAGAAGAAATTATACGATTTTTGTTAATTTTTCAAAAACCACCGATATTTTTAAATTTTTTTGGATACTGCTGATAAAGTGACCATCTTCGCGTAAATTTTTAATATATTAAAGATTAGGTACTCATAAAATAAATACAAAAAAATACGGTGTGAAGTCTGAATGCGTACCTATTCATCCTTGTCTACGGTAGCACATTTTTTATTGACATAAATATTAGAAACGCAGGAAAAGAGACCAGGAATCAACATAGAAGTGGATTATGGTACGATATATTTTCTGAAAAAAGTGCTTAGGACCAAAGTTATAGAGTTCAAAGTGATGCACTTGATGATGACTTTGAAGTTGACCTTGAGGTCAATTTCCAAAGTCATTTGAAAATCATTTAATATTTTTCAAAAGGAGTAGTTTACTTTTCATCCCTAAATGGTTCAAAGTATATTCGAACGAATTTCACATGCAAGATAGAAAATAAGTGATCAAGAAGTAATTTTGAAAAATACTTGCTCAATCGCAATCGGAAAAATAATAGTTAATCATATGTTGAATTGAATTCCTAATATGATAACTATAGAGTAGCAATAAAAATTTTAAAAAATTTTGAAAATTTCTAATATAACATAAAGTTAATGTTTAACTTACAATTGGAGTGATATTAAATCTTTTCTTAACTTTACTTCTAAAATTACTTACAAAAATGTTTTCTTCTAATTTTTTCTATAAATTTGCGTTTATTTTTTCATTTCGTCAGGTTTTTATTTTTTTTATTTTAGAAAAATAACGCAACAAATCAATTTTGAAGATAGATTGAGTCAATACATGAAATTACTGCTTATAGGTACAGGATATGGTCAAAGTTCGGCAATGGCTAATCATTTTCAACTGACCTTGAAAATCGATTTCAGGGTCACTATCAAGTGCGTGGCTTTAAATTCTACAAATTTGGTACTCAGCCCTTTTTTCAAAAAATATGTCGTTTCCAAAATATTTAGCTATAACTGTTTTCATCTAAAGAGGTTGAATGGTGTTTTCTACCCCTAAAAAGCGTATTTAGCCGAAATAAAAAAACACGTATTTAATATTTTTCGCTGTTTAATAAGTATGTTAAGTTTCATTCAAATTGGCAAGTATTAGTTGGGTAGTGTTATTTGTCAGAATGTTTTGCCGATCTAGTTTTTTCAATATTTCTTTGCTCGTTTTCAGAATTTGTATTTTAATTTCTACGGACAAATAACTCATTCTTTTCTTCGATTTTAGTAACTTTTATTTGCTGATGTTGACCATTAATTGATCGAAACATATCAAATATTTTTCAATGATTTTTTTAGCGAATGTCGAAAATTTTGAAAATTTTTTCACCGTTAGTAAGTTAAAGTATTTGAATTCATTAAGTAATTAAATGATGTCCACAAGAACCTTACAAACTACCATAAGTTATATGAGATCCCTAGGACCCGTTTTTTACTGTTAGGATAAACTTTTTACTAAAATTATTTTAGATGAATAAAGGTTATGTTGTATGATTTCCGCCAGGGTTTACTGTTCCCATTATTGTAAAAAATAAACTAACCGACCGATTTTGAAAATTTTTTCACTGTTAGAGAACTAAATTATTTTAGATGGATACAACTATGCTGCACAAAGTCCGTTCGGGTTCTTGGGTTCCAAAAATATCAAAACTAATTACCCAGCCGATTTTAAAAAATCTTTTACTCTTAGAAAGCTAAACTATTTTAAATAGGTACAGTTCTTAGATGAGATCCGCCAGTCCCCAAAATTTGGAAATTCGCTATGTTATGCAGATGCTGCGACAGGGGTATTAATTATTCTAATTTAATGTCCCTCTAAATTCAGATAATTCTAATTAAAGAAGAAAACTAGACCTTAAAAAAAACTTCCACTCTGTCATGGCTAAAACTTACCAGTTCTAGAAGTCAAACTTTTTGAGAAATAAATTTCAGTTCGATTCACATTTTCACCATCATAATGTCAATTATGGATTTTATTATCATAAGTCCAAAATCAACAGATTAAAACCCAAGAGCCCTCCTAAATCAATGTGTAAGATACATGAACGGCTTTTTGTGAGTAAATAATATTGGATAATAGTAGTTTTTAATAGTGAAAAAGGAAATTTTCAACGAAAGCAGCCTCAGTGTTGCGAATTACTAAAGCCTGGCAGCCCTCGATATTTTTATTTTGCACCTCAAAACCATCATTTTGGTGTAAATATCATCAATGTATTTGATGACATAACAAAACCATAACTGGAAATGACGTCAGATTTTTATCATTCGAGCAAAATATGGCAATTCTAAAGGGGACTCCCTTTAGGTCTGGGGTAGTACTATTTACTCACAAAAAGTCGTTCATGTAACCTATACTTATATTTTGCATACGGTGCACAGTGGGGCCAAATCCCAAAAAGCTGGCCAAAAGTCGAAAAATAGAGTTTAAGTTTCGGTAATTTCTGGTCGTCGGTTAGATTGGGTAAGAGTCCGAAGGTCGAATTTCAGACTTTAGCGCGCTCTATCTTTTATACCTGCTACTGTAGGACAGTTGAAAGAGGACTTTCAATCGAGATAGATGCGTAGTGCAGTAAACAAATATTTCAACGCTATGTTCAAGAGGACGCCAAATCTCTAAAAATCAATCGATTTCAATTTTAAAAAATGGAATCAATAGCTGAAAATAAGTAGAAAATCATTATGTAATATAAAATTAATAATAATATTTTTTGTGATAACAATAAACGAATCATTTGTACGAAAATAAACGAAAGATTGCAACTGAAAATTTTAAACACGTAGAGAAAAGTTTATAACTTCTACAGACTTCTGCGACTTGACCGATGGCATGTTGTAGATGGAACTATTATTGAATGGAAAAAATTAAAACTAGCTGCCTCTAGCTGCTTTTGTGCCATTGGTATGTGAATTCTTGCAATGTAAAACATAGTTTTCTGAAGTTCGTACATTAACGACGTGGAATCATTTATTTTTTCTAAACGTTAAAATTTAATTGTAAAATCCTTTTTCTTAAAGTAAGAACTATTAGCAAATATAAAATAATATAAAACGATAATGAAAATGAAAAATTTACTTAAAAAACTTAGAAAATTATTACTAAACTAAAATTTTTAACTGAAAACTAAAGTGACTTCGGATTTATAATCAGCGACCCCGAAAACTCCAAAGTACTGACTTTCAACCAAATTTATAGCGTTTTCGACTTTTGGCCAGCTTTTTAGGATTTGGCCCCATTGTGCGGCGGGCTCTTGGGCTATTACTTTAAATTTAAAATACACAATGTAAGCTTATGTAAGTACTGTATCTTTAAGAGACCATCCTTACTGAGAGTTTATTCCTTCAAAATCAGCATCATACTATTTTTCATAAGTCTAAGCCGTAACCTGTTCGACGACACCTGAGCAATTACTAGAAACCATTATCATTATCATAATTATGTTATTCGTATAAGAAATCCTCTTTAGACAAGAAGTCATAAGTGACGAGGAGCGGCAAGCGCCCGAACAGGCGGATGACGTGACGCAACGTTTAAAATATCTGCATTATTTTTATTGGTTCTATATCAGTTTTTAGTTATTCGTGCAATAAAATAATATTTTTGTATTTTTCTAGAAATCTATGAAAAAATTTAAGTGTTTAGACATCATTTTTCTATGTACTAATAGCCAAAAAAATAATCATGCATTTGAAGGATGGTGTCTAAGTTTTGTGGCATCAGCCCGGCAAAGGGAGAAGGAGGACCCATTAATGTGTGAATTTTGTGTGACGTACTTTATGGGTGGCCTTTAAGCCCAAGGTTGTAGAAAAACACTGGGTTTTAAAAGACTCAAATAGTCTCATTGAATCTCCGTCTATATATTTCCCCACACGAATTTACCCACTGAAATATTTCAGTAGTTCATTTGAATTTGATATATAAAAAAAACTTCGAGGCTTTAAGAAGGTATTGAATTGACATAAAAATTCACAAATATTAGGTATTTTAAACAAAAACTTTCATAAACTGATTCGTCATCATGTTATTCAGATCTCATTATAAAATTTAATAAATTTTCCATTGTATAATTGTTTTTAAATACAATTACTTATAAGAAAAATTATAGTCACTCTAATACAATGGCGGTACAAGATTAAAATGGAGGGTGGGCAAGATAATTTTTGGGACACCCCCTTTAATTTTGCCTTTGAAATTTTTCCCTTAAAAATTAGGTGACAAACAAAAAAAAAGTCTCAAGTACTTTTGCGAATCTCAAGCACTTTTGATAGTTATGCAAGGTCCCAGAAGCGGCGAAGCTATGGGCAATCATCGCCCACTTTGCTTACCCTTTGAGCCGCTTCTGCTCTTATTATTAGCACACAAGTTTTTTACTCAATTTATAAAAAGATCCACCTTGATTCTTTTATCAAATTTGTAGACAGCAACAGTTTAAAGTTTAGTTTTTAAAATTTAACCAAGCATTTTTCGAATTATTAGATACTTCTATATGCAAGAAATTCCTTATAGACCCTTCTTAGGAAAATTATCCATAATGACCGCGTTATTTATTTAAAGTAGAGGTTTTAAAATTTTTGATTATCAGCAATTTCATAATTAGACAATTTAAAGCTATACACATAGGCTAAAAAGAGAATGTACCTCATTCGTTTTTTTCCTGCAGAAATTTTATATAGACAGTTTGCATATGTCTGAACTAGATGACAGTTTGTGTATATCTGAACCAAGATAGCAGCATCCTTGCTTAATAGCTCCGGTCTGATAAGGACCTGCCATTTGTTCGCAATTGACAAAAACTGTTTTTTGGAAATATGTACCTATGTATCTCGGAAAAAAATGGACTTTTCAATAAAAGACGTTTGTATGAAATTTGTTGCTTGTAAAGTTTACTACAGAAAAAATTCTGTCAGTAGTGTCACATGTCACAGATATTTGAAAACTTTAAATAAAGTGGTATTAGCCAAGTAAAAATTGTCTTTTAATTTTAAAATTGAATACCATAAAGTATCGTTCAAATCCATCAAAAAATATACAAATACTTTCCCGGAAACATTGACAGGCAAATTTTCTTTTTAAAGTCGCCATTAACTTAATGCTATTTTCACCGGAAGTGTCCTTTGAAAGAAAATTGAAAAATTCGTAATGTTTCACTAAAGATATATAAATGAAAAACTGATTTTTAGTTACTATGTAAGATCTGAAATTTTTTAAGCTTAAAAAATAAATAAGGTAATCATTTTGATTTTGACAAATGTAGTTTGTGCTGAAAATCCTATGTTTACTACTCACCAACATAATTCAATAGGTAAATATGTATTTTGCTCGATGAAAAAATTGATTGTACATATATATCAATAAAGGGCAATATGTATATTGTTAATTTAAACTTTTGCTTTCTCTCCTACCAGTTTGAGATATTTGAAAAATTAAATTTTAACTCTAGTTTTTGGAGGATGGTTTTATTCCTTCAAACCGTTTCTCCACCGATAAAAAAAGTACTTGTCGTTTATTTTTTATTGTACTACAACGTAATATTCAAATTTCATCAAAATCGATAAGTGCGGCTACGGATCTTTACTTATCATTCATTAACGTATAAACCTGAAAGACACAAAATTTTTCTAGTAAATACTAAGTAATAAATGATGGACAAGGAAGATTTGAAATGTTTATTTACATATATTTCCTAAGCAATAGCACATATTTATAATTAATTTGTACGAAACTATTAGACATATAGAAATTAAATTTTAATATAACAAGATACTACAGAATAGGATTTTATAATAACCAGTATAATACATAATTTATAATAATCAAATAATAAAAAAATAAAAGAAAAAATAAGTTCGCACCTGCGAACATGTATACATATATTCGACATATTTCATATTGGTTCAACTGTCAATTCAGTAATCTAAAAGGAAAGATTAATTTTTAAAACTATTAGTAATTTTATAAATTCCTTATTAATTTAGCAATATTTTCCACTTATGAGAATTAGGAGGATGCCATTTAGGCACTTGTTGATAAGAAAAATATGACATTAACTTGAAAAAAAAGTAAAATGTAAAAAAAAATTACTGAATTGTAAGTACAGTGGATTTTATTTATAGCGACCTCAATTTTGATAACTTTTCGGTAATTACAACATAAAAGCAATTTTCCTTGAGTGTATACAGTATGAATTCTACAAAAGGGAATAGTCAAAACGCTCCAGTCCCCAACCGAGCTCGATAGTAAAGTTGATACCCATCGACTCAGGCCAAGAAGATAAAAAAGTGGTGGGGCCAGATCGAGAGGGGTCGTATTATAGTTGTTCCTTCATCGTCGTTATAGGGCGTATTCGTGTTGTGGCTTTCATCGCTTCCGTGGGCATCACTTCAGATCGACGCGGCATTCATATTCGCGTTGCATAAGCGTTGCACCCATGGAAACGCGCTATAATAATTGTTCATGTAGCATACAAATGTCATACAATTTTTTTTCATTGACAATCTCTTAAAATGGCTGCAATTGTTAATGTAATAAAGAAAAATTCTATATCTGAATTATTACAATTAACGTGGCATAATACAAAAATTATTAAAACACACAGTTTGAAAAATCTTAATGTTTTTTTTTTTAAATTATGTGTCAACGGGAGCGATACTGCGTTAGTCATTTCAAAATATTTTTAAATATAGCTCTAGTGACCACCGGAATCAATGGTTGCGAGTACGCGAACACAAAGTAGCGTCGCTCCTCGCTACGGTAGCGACAACGCGAATACGCCCACAATCTATACATGTAAATCCACTTCATGTAAAAAAGGAAATGCGCTATCTAGATGAACTTAAACACTTTTAAATATTACATTCACTGTCAGTCCGTTTAAGAAAGGTAATTATATTAGATAATGTAATTTGTGAATTAGAAATTTAGTGAATTTAATGTGAAACGCCGTATTTCATAAATTCAATTTTTATACTAACCTGGACATTCGGTGGTGTACTCAAAAGATACACAATATTATCAGCAATATTTTCTGACGATAATCCTGGAATGTTACTCAAAACTTCATCGAGATCTTTACGTACTTCACTGACATCAAAAATTTCAGTTAGCACTAGACCCGGCGACAAATTCTAAAAGTTAAAAACCTCTATGATAGGAAAATGGGAACAGAAAGAAATTCTGTCGTTGATTTTATTAAAGCTATAAATTCACACTTAAATAAAAAAAAAAAAAATACACCTTCATAAAACTGTAGTCGCCCCCAAAATAAAAATTTTAAAAATTCCAAAAAATAACCAGATGAAAATTAAGTATAATTTATGTGTTATTTAGGTATGCCAATAAAAAATTAAGTGTTATAACAGTTTTCGAGAAAACATGAAAAATAAAAGGGACGGCTAGGTTTGCGTAAACCTAGCCGTCCGATAGGTAAGAGGAATTTTGGGTCTTGAAAATTAGGTGTAAATTAGGTGTTTTTCAAGCATCGTGACAAAAATCTAGTAGAATGGAAATTTTAAGAAAAACTTCGTAAAATATTTTAAATCTTGAGATCGCTGAGTATATGCTAAAAACGTTATACACAGCGCTTCCACTATTTGTTGGATATTATATATTTCATTATACAACTTATAAAAGTGCCAAACATCACTCTAGCGTTCCCAGCGCTTCCACTAGAAATCTTATAATGCGAATAACGTTAAGATTGTCATACACAACGCTCCCACCGTTTGTTGGACTTGATATAATATATTTATCATGTAATTGAACAGAAAATTTAATCCTAAGCATCCTTACAATGTTCCCAGCGCTCCCACGAGTTTATGATAATGATTATATAAGTAGAATAAATGGCAATAAGTTTAGTGCTACGATATCAGTTTTTACTTTGTATATGTATAGAGGTACTCGTGGATATGAATCGTAAACCTTTAACTAAAGTTTGCAAAAAAGGAGCTGCCGTTGTTTGTTAGACTTTATATTCTTTTTTTCTAAAATTATCAGAATTCTTGCTACTAGTCGCTATACAGGACATATTTGAATTTTATCTTAAACGTTTGTGACTCTAAACTTGCCTGATGAGTGAAATGAGTGACTTTAATTTTTAACCAAAAAAAAAAACAATTTTTATGCAATTAAAAAGAAGAAATGAAATCAGGTAAATTCAAAGAAATTCGATTATGTAAGTATATGTTATTCACAAAGAATGAAAATGCTCATTGAGCGAAAAAACCGACCATAACATTGTGGTCAGTTTCAAAAACGCAAAATTCGTATTATGGAACTTATAAAAGCGGCCACAATATGTTCTGGTTAGTTTAAATAACTCATAAGGCGAAATTTGCGTCGTTATCTTTGTAATGTGTGACCACTACACGACGTGAAAAAATATAGCCTTCTCTTGAAAAAATTCGTTTTGAATCGGTAGATTAATGTCTTCACCATTCCTACAATTAACAAAAAAAATATATATATATTTCCGATAAGTACATATAAGATTTCTAATTAATTCTAATTTTTTTTACTTTTGATTGATTAAAGTAGTTGCCAAGTTTAGTTAAAACTTGGCGCTTTAAAATTAATAATCGTGTATTATGCCTCAGTTTGTAATAATTAAATTTTTTCAAATAAATAAACTTAACTTGGAATCTGGAAGCTTTGGGAACGTTATAAGACGTTAGATATTTTTCTTTTCAACTATATCGTAAAATATACAAAGTCTAACAAAAAAAACGAAACCGCTGTGAAGAAAAGCTGATTACTTTTCAAATTTTCATTATATTTATTCATTTAATAAAATAGTTGAAAACTTCAGTAAAATGTTTACGATTCGTATCTATACATGTACAAAGTAGAAATTGATATGATAAAACTAAATTTATAAACACTTATCACACCATTATCCGAGAACTGGTGGGAGTGCCGTGGTATTATAAAGTTGTTTAACATTTTTCTATTCATTTACGGAAACAAACTACATAAGATCTCTATAAATTATTCATACGATAATTTATCATAGATCCACTGGGAGAGATGGGCTTATAAGGATGCTTGAGATTAAATTTTCTGTTCAATTAAATGATAAGTATATAACGTCTAACAAACAGTGGGAGCGTTGTGTATAACAATCGTAACATTATTCACACCATAATAATTCTAGTGGAAGCGCTGGGAACATTAGGGAGGTGTTTGATAATTTTCTACTCAATTGCATAATAAAATATATAAAATCAAGCAGACAGTGGAAGCGCTGTGCATAGCGTTTTTTTTTAAACATTATACACTGTGCTCCCATGATTTAATATAGATTAGGAAATTCTTAAAGTTTTCATTCTACTAGATTTTTGTGACGATGTTTGAAAAACACCTAATTTACACCTAATTCTCCATATACTTTAAATTGAAGAGGGACCGTTAGCTTTATGAAGGTAAAAAACCTAAATTTAAAGCATTCTTGGCGATTATTATTCTAATCGAAGGCGAAAAAGTTATTGCATGCTTATTTATGTAAATATTTGAAACTACCTTATACCTTTCACCTAAAGCTCTTCTCACGGACCGTAAAAGCAGCCAACTTTGTCTATTCAAAACAATTTTACCATATTATACTTTGCATTAAAAAAATTAAAATTTAGTGACTCATAATATCTGTAGCATTTTTTTAGTGACAGAAATATTCCTTATAAACTGCTATATATTGCTATACTGTTATATAAATTTTTCTGACCTTAATAACCGTGATTTCTCCAATTCGTTAATCTTTTTCAGCTCATGTAAACGTGAAAAACATTACATTTTAACATATGGTAAATATATAGCAACTAGACCGGCTGTTCAAAATGGCCATTTTGTTGCGTTTCATGTTTCATTATTAGATATTACTTAAAATTAATAACAAAGTGTGAACAACAGTGGTATATTTAAGAAGTTTGCAATAACTTTGATATTTTAGTAAAATACAAGGTAGGAAATGGTATTAATTCAAATGGCATCGTAACCTACTACTTCTTTTTTGATCACTCATTTAAATATCTGTAAAATTTATCTGTGAGTCGTATCAAAGATTTTTGTCACATTATTTCATTAAATAAGGTAAAAGCCCCCTTTGTGGAACGGTATCTAATACTGGAACAGTTTTGACATTTACATATTTATTTCTTTAATTAAGTAAGGAAATAATGCGAGGTGAATTTAAATTGAAAAACAATCATTCTATTAATAATAATTTTTGTTATCAGACGTTTCTTTCAGAAATAACTTCATTAATATGTAAATGTTCATAATTAGATACCGTTCCACAAAGGGGGCTTTTACCCTGTAGCTAAATTAATTTTGTCTTTATTTTATTCAAATTTAAATCGAATATTCAGGCAGTGGTCGCTGATTCTACGGTGCCTGTATAAATACCAGAGTTATACGTTTAGGGAATAATATAGGTACCTATTGAAAGTGATTTTATTACAAAATTTAGAAACAAATTATAAATATATAGCAGGGCCAGATTTACCCTAAGTGCCACCTAACTTTTCTACTTTTTTTTTAAAAACTTTTCCCTAAAAAAATAACTGACTAGCAAAAAAAATAATCGTCAAATTCCAACTTTTGCCGCCCCTAGGCCTAGGTAAACCTAATAGCTAATCCGACCCTCATGTATAGGAAACTACTGGAGAGAAATAATAGCTATTGAAGTAAAAATCTTTCAAGTTAAAATATTCTCGCCTTTCCAATTTAAATTACAATATTTTGGGTATAACTACACTGACTTACAGTTACTTTAATTTTTCTTTCTTGTTGTTGCGTAAGTTCCACTCTTAGTGTTTCTGCAAGAGCTCGTACAGCAAATTTTGACGCTGGATAAACATTAAAATAATGACTAACATTTGGGAGAATCTTATGGCCTAAAATACTACAGATATGAATAATATAGCCATATGTATTACGTTCCTTCATCGACTTAACAGCTTCGCGTGTTAATACACATAGCGATATTACGTTTGTCTTAAAAACCATTTCCCAATCATTTGTAGAACCATCCGTTAAATTGGTTCTTTTCAATATTCCTGCATTATTTACTAAAACATCAATTCCACCTAAATTAGTTTTGATCCATTCAACAGCTTTCAGCAACTGTGATTCATTGGTTAAATCACATTCGATTGGGTAAAATTTTCCCTGTTCTTTTTCCAGAGTCGATTTTAATTCATTCATTTTCGTAATTCTTCTTGCCAATCCGACTACCTATATAGAATAACAATAAATAAATAGTTAGCATGGTTAGCATTAATAGATAATGCTTTTTAGATCGTGGTTACGTAGGAAGCCTGCATGCACGTGTAGTGTTATTTTAAGTTTGTGTTTAGTGATTATGTAGTCACTTTTTTACACGGACATACTTGGTACTTACTCGCGCTTATGTACAATTTTTTAGGTACACAATTTTACACGTGCTTGTAGATTTTTGCGTCTAAATGTAGTAAAGTAATTTATTTGTCAGAAAAAATATTTTTATTATTAAACAATAATAATATTATTATTATTATTATCGAATTGGATAAAATAAAATTACTCGAACCTGGCCTGTGTGATTGTGAGAGCATTTAGTAGAGGGGTACAAAGTAACGTGAGTGATACACACTAATATACCGAGGTCAAATCCCATATGGGCCCAAATATGTTCGTCTTAAAAAAGGAAATAACTAAAGATTTATATTTTTTTGTTAAATTTTTAACTTATTTTATAAAAAGCACAAAAGTTAAATTTAGTGAATACAATTCGGCTTTCATATTGGTGAATTAATTTTGATGTCTACCATAATTTATATAGTTTTGAAAATAGGTAGTTTAAAATAGTGCCTTACAAAAGGTACTTTTTAATGATTTTATTGCTTCATATTTTTACTTGACTGAAACTGTTAATAAAAATTAAAGCAATTTGGTTTCAGTAGGGTAAACTGAGATGTAACTGGCCACTTTCATTAACTGGCAAGCAGAGTTGTTAATTTACTTCAGGTAAATTACACAGTTTTTTACATGTAAAAAACTTTGTAATTTATACATACTTTTTTGATAAAAAAAAAACTGTAAAAAATTTAAAAAATGTAAAAAACTACATTTTGTAAATATAATAAATGTTAGCGTTACTGATGGTATTCCATATTTGCTATTGAAGTATTCCCTATATTTGCAAAGTAAAACTTAATAATTAAGAAATTTGAAAATTAAAAATATAAATGGGTACAAACAGCTAAAAGAAAGGATAGTTTTTATAGAATAATTTATTTAAGAATTCAATATTAAAACGATTTTTATTTATTAAGTTAAATTTTATTACGGGCGTCAATTATCTTTATCATCACTATCATCAGTAATTTTGTTCTTATTATAATTTAAAGAGAGATAAACATGTAGTAGTTTTTTTGATCTATTAGAACTCTGTTAATTTGGAAATTTAAGCTTTGTAGTCAGTCGTGAATTAAGATTTGTAGTCAGTCGTGAATGGCTTTTTACCAGCAGAAGATCACTTTTGTGTGGACTTTTTTGTTTACATATTTTTTTTATATGAACTTATAAACAAGTAATAACGGTCAAAATAAACTGTTTGTCACAAAATAAACTGTACTTAAGTCATTTGTCAGTGAAATGACAAATGATTTAAGTTTTTTACACTTTTTACAGTTTTCTCCGATTTTTTACGTTTTTTACAGTTTTTTACATATTTTACAATTTTTTACATAAAAATGTAAAAAACTGGTTTTTTACCTTACATGGCACAACTCTGCTGGCCAGTAACTACTTTGAAAGTTTGAAATAAGATTTACGTCATTGTTACGCCATCTATTTCTCTTCTCGTGCATCATTTTATTATCGATCTTATATTTTAGTTAGTTTTTTTGTTTTGCCAGTTTCTAAATTTGATGGCCAGTTTCTACTTAGTTTGTACTATTTGAAGTTTTTAATAAAAAAAAGTATTATTCACTACTTTACCTATTTAATTAAAAACCTTATAAAACCAAAAATATACATGCCTTTTATATTTGTATTGAGAAACACTGATCTGAAAACTCGTTTTCACACAACACTAAATTAAATAAAAGCGCTTAAGTAGTCAGTTACTACTAATTGTAAGTTTACCCTATAAGAGTGAGGAATAATCCATAAGCGTTCCTTATTTTTAAAATTTAAAAATATACGTTGAGATAAAAATAAAGCCAATTTGTTTAAGTATATTTTTTGAAGTTTGAGATTTAATTTACTGTGACCCTAAGGTATTATAACATATTTTTTTAGTTTCAGTATAGATAAAAATTACGGCTACAAAAATATTTTATTGGAGCGGGCTACGTGTCACTTCACAAGTTCTTAAATGGTGAGCGCCCTAGCCAAAAATTTCCATATTGTTAACATAGGGTTGACGGGGGTAATTGTGAATTGGGATAATAGTAAACGGCACCCATAATTTCTAAAATAACATTAATATTGTTAAAAATCAACTCTTAATATGTTGTTCTGTCCTTTTTTAATACGCCATTTAAAATTTGATAACAATTCTCCAAGCATTAGTATTTTTCTTTTAATTGTGAAAAAACTCTTGCAAAATTTTGTGTACCTTACTTCGACCAATCTTCAAAAAAAAAAATTTTTTAATACATTTTTCTTAAAGGTAAGAAATGGTTAAAAGTACTTCTAACGAAATGGTCTAATCCCTAAGAGAGTTCCTTATTAATTACTAAAAAAATTAGACAATTTATTACCAATTACCCAACGATTTTAAAATTGTGGAGTAATTGTGAATTACAATAAGGCGTAATTGTGAACGTCATTCACAAGTGCCCTCATTCGGTTAAAAATTTCAGTAGTGTTCTTTTCAGAGTTGAAAATGTTGATGAAGATGATGGTGACATTGTACAAGTTTCCGTTATACAAGCAATACAAAAACAGAATTTATGTGCAAAGAGGACGATATGTTTTGTGTATCAATCTACGAAATCATTGTTGTGCTCCCTTACCCAATAACAACTTACAAAAACAAAAAAATTACTTGTTTCCAATGGCTTTGTGTCCAAGAGCAGTAGGATTAACATAAAACCAATTTTTTTTTTATTTAAAGTAGTAAGCCTAATAAATTGTTTTTTATTCATGTAAGCTAAACGTATTTCCTTGAAAAAGTCTAATTTTCCTTGTTTCTGAGTGAAAATCATATAATTTTTTGAGTTTTTTATATAATAAAATGACAAAATATCATCAAAATATCATTTTGGTAGCTTGTAATAAATTTGTTCCTACAATTTTTGTAATTTTTAGTTAACCTTGATTTTTTTTACAAATTTGACAGTTTGAGGTAAGGGTAACTTGCATTAAACAAAGGGCAATTGTGAACGCTAAAGTATGATGAAAAATTTTCAAAGTGGGGTAAATGGGAAGAATTTAAATTGGGCTTTATTCTGGTGTGCCGCACTTCTCTTGTAATATATTCTAAATAATTTTTCTGGTGGCATTCACTTTTACCCCAAAATTCATAAGATTTGCAAAATCGTGCCGGAAAAATGTAAATGGCTTATAAAATTTTTGTTTTCATACAAATTTGCTAAAAATTTGTGTGATGCATCCTGAATAGTATAGGATTAAAAATAAATCAGCCATAATGTGATATATAAATTAAAGAATACTTAAAACAACGCTTTTATCTCAATTCATGAAAACCCATTCATAATTACCCCGGTCAACCTTACGTAGAATGTCGGTGAATCAAAAAATTTCGAAAAGTAAAAAACTGACGAATGTGTACGAGTTTTGAAAGAAAAATTTAAAATTCCATGAAATTTTTTCAGCTATTTTTGTATTCCAAAAAATATTTTTGTATACGAATATGGTTTATATAAGTCTGATTCATATAGAAAGTAATAAATATAACGTGTAGGTTTATTTTACCGATTTGCCATCCAGAATCCAGTTTCAGTGGTATTCGTTCATTTTACTGTACTGTGTTTCAAACAATAACATAGAATAGTAATATTTTTAAATTTTTGTTACCTGCATTCCGTGTTTAACCAATTCTGTAACCGTTGCAGCTCCAATTCCAGAACTAGCCCCCGTTACAACTGCAACTTTGTTTCTCCAACGATTCATGCTTGTAAATATTCACCTTATTCAATTCAGAAAAAAGTATTTTTGCTTATTTATTTTTATTTATATTTATTTAAATTTTTATTTATACAATCCCGAGAAATTTTCTAATAGATAGTGCAAATTTAATTAAGATTTTATGTGATATTAATTTTTCAGTTTATCTGTATTGTTATTCTGATAAGTAATTTCAAAGATAAGACTTAGTCAAAGTTAAAGTTGACACTGAAATGATTATCACTATATATACACATATACACTATAATGATATATATATATATATATATATATATATATATATATATATATATATATATAGTGTAAAGTTAAAGTTTACACTGAAATAATACATTAAAATTACATAGATATCCTTGAACTGAAGAAAACATTGCAATCGTAGACTACCTGTTTTTCATTCTAAAGCATTGACTACAGTATACATAATGACTTACATTTGAAAATAGAAATTATTTTAAGCTTACATAACCCACATTTTTCATAAAATATTTTAAGAAAAATATTGAACCAAAAAATTAAAAATTATCAATTTGCTTGGGTTACCGTAATTGCGGGTTACTTGAGCCCTGTGGTGTAACTTGAGTCAAAACGGAAAAAGTATTATTTTCTGTTTTGTGCTTATATTAGTCAGTAGTAGAAGTAAGTTAGATGTTTAACTAGTAGCCTAGTAGGTAACAGCAGTAGGTTTACGGTGTTTAAGTTTAGGTAGTTCTGAAAATTGACACTAGAGGTGAGGCACGTGTTGTTTACTCTCTGTTCGAAATTGATGTTTTGTTACGTTGCTAACTTTTGACTGTAAAAGTAATTGTGGTAGTCTACAAAGGAAGGTAAATGTATAATTTTATTACTTTGTTCATTACTAAACTAAATTCAGATATGTTCATCTGCCAACCATTCCGTTAATTTTTTAAATTAAGGTTTTGATAAATCAGTAAAATAACCTTAAAATTAGGGTAACTTGAGCCCATTATAACTTTGGTATAAAATGGTGCAAGACTATAGCAGAAATTCCTAAAAGTCCTAAACCGTTGGACAAGTTCGTTAACCAGGCACGTCCGATGCCCAAAACATGTTATTTTTGGAAATTTTCATGAAAAAAATTAACTTTTTTCCAAAATTTCTCCTTATTCAAAAACTTTTGCACTGTTGGAACGAGGAGAAAAAATCACACAAAAAAGGTCTTTAAACTATTATTCTATGTCAACTAGTTTCCGAGAAAAACTAATTTTTGTAAACGGAAATTCGCTACGTTATGCAGGATGCTGCGATAAGAGTATTGAATAAGTAAAGTTCCTTATATGTTTGTACAATGTTTTAATTAGTAACCAACATCCTACATGGTCTCAAACTGTTTTCAAATGAAAATCACCTGGAAATTTAGGTTTGGGCTCAAGTAACCCGATCTTGAGGTTAACTTGAGCCCAAAATCTAAATACCCCTGTCGCAGCATCCTGCATAACATAGCGAATTTCCATTTACAAAAGTACGTTTTTCTCGGAAACTAGTTGATATAGAGTAATTGTAAATAAAAAAAACCTTCTTTATGTGATTTTTCCGCCTCATTCCGCCAAATTTTTTTCACGAAAAATGTCCAAAACCCCGTAAACGTTTTCACGAAATTTCTTAAAAATAAGATATTTCGTTCTTGAGTTATCGTGCGGACACTTAGTAAACATATATATAAATGTGTCCGCACGATAACTCAAGAACGAAATATCTTATTTTTAAGAAATTTCGTGAAAACGTTTACGGGGTTTTGGACATTTTTCGTGAAAAAAATTTGGCGGAATGAGGCGGAAAAATCACATAAAGAAGGTTTTTTTTATTTACAATTACTCTATATCAACTAGTTTCCGAGAAAAACGTACTTTTGTAAATGGAAATTCGCTATGTTATGCAGGATGCTGCGACAGGGGTATTTTATGTAATTTTTTCTTCTCTTTTAAGTGGTGTACAAAAATTTCGCAAAAATTTTTGAATAAGTGGACATTTTGGCAAAAAACTAATTTTTTGCTAGAACAAAAACCATGTTCCTGGCATCCGACCTGTCTGGCTGACGAACTCATCCAAGGGTTTGGGACTTCCAATGTTCTCACCAAGTTTCGTAAAAATTAGATACTTCGTTCGAGAGTTATCGTGCGGAGATATATATATATATATATATATATATATATATATATATATATATATATATATATATATATATATATTATATATATATATATACATATAAATACAAATATATATATATATATATATATATATAAATACATATATATATATATATATATATATATATATATATATATATATAAAGGCTATTGGCGGATAAGCATGAGTAGAAATGCCCCCGCACGAATTGTGTTGGTTTTTTTTCTGCTAACTGCTTTCGATATAAGATTACAATTTACTGAGTTTCAACCCTTAAAAACTCACTCTTTGAGGGTAAAAAATTATTTTTTGAAAATCACAAAAAATTTATAACTTTTTAGTGGCTTGACGGATTTGGCTGGAATTTTTATGTTTTAGATACCTCTATAGTGTACCTCAGAAAAAATTATCAACTTCAAAAAAAAATTATAACCCCCCCCCAAAAAAAAAAAAAAAAATTGTTTAGTTTTTCAATATTTTTTTTCATCAACTTGTAGCTATGGTACAATCACCAAAATTTTTTTCACCAAAGTGTTTGGCTGATTGCGGAATTTGAAGATTTGAGTCGACCATTTTTTTTTTCAAAAACTAAGCAATCACAAATGTTTTTATGAACATATTCAAAATGTGTAAACGATTCCCAATCGATTGAGTACCCGGAAGCCTATGCCTATCTCCAAGAAATATTCTCGGACATTCAATTTTTTTTTAACTATGACGCACCCCGAGAAAAAATCTGAAAAAATTATGTTATATCGGTCATAGTAGGAAGCCTGCAAAAAAATTTTGGTGATTGTACTATAGCTACAAGGTGATGAAAAAAAATATTGAAAAATTAAACAATTTTTTTTTTTTGGGGGGGGGGGGGGGTTATAATTTTTTTTTGAAGCTGATAATTTTTTCTGAGGTACACTATAGAGGTATCTAAAACATATAAAAATTCCAGCCAAATCCGTTAAGCCACTAAAAAGTTATAAATTTTTTGTGATTTTCATAAAATAATTTTTTACCCCCAAAGGGTGAGTTTTTAAGGGTTGAAACTCAGTAAATTGTAATCTTATATCGAAAGCAGTTAGCAGAAAAAAACCAACACAATTCGTGCGGGGGCATTTCTACCCATGGTTATCCGCCAATAGCCTTTCAGTGAATATTATTTTCGGTTCCTAGGGACCTCAAAACAAATTTCTGCCATGGTCCCGGGTTTAAGTCGCGTCATGACAGTGGCTGTAATAGCTGAATTCCATTCTTGGACGACTTTCAAGTTTCAAAAATTTTTGAATAAGTGGAAATTTTGGCAAAAAACTTTAGTGACTATTATTTTCGGTTTCTAGGGACCTCAAAACAAATTTCTGTCATAGTCCCCGGCTCAGGTCATGCCCCCCGCGTCATGACAGTGGCTGTAATAGCTGAATTCCATTCTGGAAATTTTATCATATATTTATGTTAACTTTCAAAATAATCGCCTGTATATGTTAAATAATAGCTGAATTCCATTCTGGAAATTCGCTAAAATTTAAGACTTGTTTACATAAAAATCTTTGTTTACTTTAAAAAATTTTCTCACGTAGACTGTATATGTATATACAACACACACAAACCGTACGCATAATGGTAGTACGGATAATGAAATGGTCTTGTACCCTTATACATATATCACAATAAAATTATGTGATCATGTCAAAAAGGATATCTTATGCATATAATATATGTTATATACAAAATATCCATATTGTGTGGAATATGTACTTAGTTAGAATGTGATTAAATTCACACTTTATACGATAAAATAATCACATTCTAAACAACAAGGTTTTTCTCGGAAACTAGTTGACATAGAAAAAAAGTTTAAAGACCTTTTTTATGTAATTTTTTCTTCTCTTTTAAATGGTGTAAAAAAATTTCGCAAAAATTTTTGAATAAGTGGAAATTTTGGCAAAAAACTAATTTTTTGCAAGAACAAAAACCATGTTCCTGGCATCCGACGTGTCTGGCTGAAGAACTCATCCAAGATTTTTCGACTTCCAACGTTCTCACCCAAATTTCGTAAACCTAGGACATTTCGTTCGAGAGTTATCGTGCGGACACATATATATATATATATATATATATATATATATATATATAATATATATATATATATATAATATATATATATATATATATATATATATATATACACATATATATATATATATATAAATTTTAGTGAATATTATTTTCGGTTCCTAGGGACCTCAAAACAAATTTCTGCCATGGTCCCGAGTTCAGGTCGCGTCATGACAGTGGCTGTAATAGCTGAATTCCATTCTGGAAATTCGCTAAAAGCTATAAAATTTATGAGCCATAAGAAAAAGATCCATATTATATAATAAACTAACCGTAGTCATAGATAGTCATATAGATTAATATACTGAATTTCCTATCCCAAATAACTGTAACAGTTACGCTCAATTTTTGAAATTATCAGATGATTTGCAAATCTGGGCTCAAGTAACCCGCAAACACGGTACTAAAAAGCTTAAAATAATATATATATAAAATAAATAAAATAGTATCTCTTGTTAGTTTGAACTAAGTATTAACTGAAAATAAGACCGATGTCTTTTCATTTATACTAATAAATACATAGTTTTTTTTGGAGTCGATGTTAACGCTAACGCCTAACGCTGTGCATTTGTCCAATGTCCCATATAGATTAAAATACCCCTGTCGCAGCATCCTGCATAACATAGCGAGTTTCCGATTATAAAAATTAGTTTTTCTCGGTAACCAGTTTATACACAATGATGGTTTAAAATCTTTTTTATCTGATTTTTCTCCTCTTTCTAATGGTGTAAAAAAATGTTGCAAAAATTTTTGAAATTGGGAAAATTTTAGCAAAAAGAAATTTTTTTCACGAAAAATGCTCAAAAAAACATGCTTACGGCATCAGACGTGTCTGACTAACGAATTTCCAACATTTTCATCAAATTTCGTAAAAATAGGACATTTCATTCGAAAGTTATCGTGCGAAAATATATATATTATATATATATATATATATATATATATATATATATATATATATATATATATATATATATATATACAGTCTGTTAAGTAAGATCGTGGTCGACCATACTCACAACTGGTAAAAGATTTTCTCTAAATATTTTGTGAGCAGGTAGAGTGAACCTTTGTCATCGATGCACTTTAAAGAAAGATTCATTTGTTTGTCTTTTGTTAGAATAACAAGCGAAGTACCATGAGTGCCAAATACGCGACACGAATGCCAAATGTGGCATCTTTATATTAGACTGGCCGTCACAGTCGTCCGATACCAATTCGATTAGGTCATATATCAAGTACAAACTTCGATGAAAACGCATATATACATTTAATGCAGTTAACTCGCGAGATTCGTCTCAATCTAAAAAATTGAAATCTAAGAAATTCGTCAATTTAACTAAAAGTCTGCCTCGAAAATGGCGTCACCACCGGCGATTATCGACGCCGGTGGTGACTGGACACCTTATTAAGCTAATTGCATCGTAGTCCTCATCAGGTGGAACGTATATATGTATTTCCCAATTTTTTTAAATAAATTTTTATATAAATTATCTCGACCACGATCTTACTTAACAGACTGTATATATATATATGTATATATATATATATATATATATATATATATATATATATATATATATATATATATATATATATATATATATATATACATATATGTATATATATATATATATACATATATATATACATATATATATATATGTATATATATATATATATATATATATATATATATATATATATATATATATATATTAGTGAATATTATTTTCGGTTTCTAGGGACCTCAAAATAAATTTTTGCCATAGTCCCGGACTCAAGTCGCGTCATGACAGTGGCTGTAATAGCTGAATTCCATTCTGGAAATTCTCCAAAAATCTTGCCATAAATACGATGCTCGGAACATGGTTTTTTGGGCATTTTTCGTGAAAAAAATTAAATTTTGCAAAAATTTCCCCAAATTCAAAAATTTTTGTAACATCTTTTTACACCATTGAAAAAATCACATAAAAAAGGTTTTTGAACAATAATTATTCTGTCAACTAATTTCCGACAAAAACTAATTTTTGTAAACGGAAATTCGTTATGTTATGCAGGATGCTGCGACAAAGGTATTTTATATGCTACATATTACATTAAATCTATAATAATCACTGCTTGTACGGAACACTATTGGCGCAAGTACAACTTGCACTTGGCGGCTTTTTTATTTCGTAATTATGTACATGCCATAGATATATGAATACATATCAATGGTACATGCATAGGTCTTTGAGGAATATGTATATAGTATCTTACTACATACATATTGGTATGTACATACTAACTCTATAAGTCGTTATTTGACTTCAGTAACGAAATATAGTATATGGATAATCCATATCAAATATCTCCTTATTGAAAAACCATGTTCCTGACGTCAGACACGTCTGGCCGAAGAACTCATCCAAGATTTTTGGACTTCCAACGTTCTCACCAAATTTCGTAATCCTAGGACATTTCGTTCGTGAGTTATCGTGCGGACACATATATATATATATATATATACATATATATATATATATATATATATATATATATATATATATATATATATATATATATATATATATATATATATAAATATATATATATACATATATATATATATATATATATATATATATATATAATTTTAGTGAAGGTTATTTTCGGGTTCTAGGGACCTCAAAACAAATTTCTGCCATAGTCCCGGGCTCAGGTCGCGTTATGACAGCGGCTGTAATAGCGTGTATCCATTCTGGAAACTCGCTAATATATAAAATAATCATTAACTTCAGTGAAAAGACATCGGTCTTATTTTCGGTTATTACTCAATTCAATAATAAAAAATATTACTAGTTATTGTAAACTTTTTACTAATTCAAGCAAATTGTTAATTTTAAATCGGTTCAGTTTTTTTCGTAAAATATTTTACCATTTTTAGTGGATAACTTACATACTACATCTGTCCCGGCACAAAGATTGCCGTGAAAATGTAAATTTCCTAATTTTGGGAATTCATATAGTTTGGCGTATAAATTATAAAAATTATTTTATATCATTTGTGAATTGTGACACATCAATGTACTATAGTTAAATATGGAAGGGCACAAAAAAAAAATATTCAAAAACTTCATAAATAGCTAAATAAGTATAGTTCGCTTCAGATTGTAAAAAAAAAATAGCTGAATTTCCAGAACTCAAAACGCTCAAAACCTCACAATTTCAGTTAAAGTTGCTTTTCTAAACAAGATAATTTAGCTAGAGTTGATGGCAATTTAGGTATATGATTCCATCGTCATTGATAGTAATATGTTATGCAGTTTACTACTGTGCGAATAAGAAAAAGTTAGAACGAAGTTCAGATAGCGCTCACTTTTTTTGCAAATAAATTTTGAAAATGCAAAAAAGAGAACTCCCTTAAATCATAACATCGTGTCTGCCATTTACATATTGTATTAACGACAGTCCGTATATAACAAATTTGTAGAAGACAGACGTCTACATCGCTTCATTTTTATAAAAAATAATTACAAACATGTAAAAAAAATGGCCGACTAAGTCATTTCATCGTCTTTCTAATCTATATTTTTGGATTTAATATACTTCCTAGCAGGGCCAGCTTAGCCAATAGACCACCCTAGGCCATGGCCTAAGGGCGGAAAATTTTTAAAATAGGGCAGAAAAATGAGTAATTAATTTTTTTTTTTGAAAATGTTAGGGGTAGGGGCGGCATTTTTCAAGGTGCCTAGAGGCGGACTCAGGGTTAATCCTGCCCCGCAGTTCCTAGAAGAGGGAAATAAAGGTGGCAGACATAGGGGCCTCTGATTTTAGCTACAATTAAAAAAAAATCTCTGTCGTAGCATCCTGCATAACATAGCGAATTTGCGTTTACAAGAAATATTTTTTCACGAAAACCCGTTTAGACAGGATAATGACTTCAAGCCTATCGTTTGTACTTTTTGCCACTCTTTATCACGGTGTAAAGAAATATTAAAAAAAATTTTAGAATTATTGCAAATTTTAGCAAAAACCTAATTTTTATTACAAAAAATTTTAATTTTTTCCGACAGTTGGTTTAATTATAACAATGGCTTAAAAGCTTATATGATTTCTTTAACATGCAGTAAAAAAATGTGGGAAAACTTTTGAATTTTTGCAAATTTTGGCAAAAAAGAAATTATTTTATAAACGAAAAATGTCCAAAATACCCAGTTCAGAGTATTGGCCGATTAGAAGTCCGAAAAGCTTGGTTGAATTACTTAATCAGACTTACTCTGATTTTTCTAACAGAGACGTAGATAGAGATGACTATAATCCAACTTCATTGTTATCTAAATTTTCTTTATACTTTTTTTTCAAAGCAGTGAAATGTTTATAACATTTGTTGTGATAGTATAACGTTTCCTCTACAATTACTGGAATTACAGCATCACTAAATTTTAAAGAAAATGTTTTTCGCACTTCCAATATAGTAAAACATTTGTTAACTACTTCTGTATTAAATAAAATAACTAGCTCAGAAGAGATCTTTTTGCTAAAACACCATTGTAAATTGTCCATATTATGTAATAAGTCTAATTTGTTCAGTTGAAAAATTCGACTAAAAAACTATATTTTTATCGATATTACTTTGCGGTATTGATAATATATTTGAAAAATACTGGTATAATATCCATATGAAATAATAAAATATGAAATGTGGTTAAAAAAAATCAGAAGTGATGACACATTCAACCACTTATTTTCAAGGACATGTTTAATTTATGTATCCTTTCAGTTTAGAAATGTATATAAAAGAATCATAGATTTTATAGTGCCTCTTATCCAAAAATGTCTGTTAACATGTGGTTAACATATTAACACATAATAAAAAAACATGTTAGAATATGATAAATAAACTTCCAGTTTGTGAATGAATTTTTCTTTTTTATTTTGACGAAAAACTAACGAAAACGTGAAAAATTAGTAAGAAAAACTATTTAAGTACTTATAGCTATTTTGAAAAATAAACAGCAAGATAGCAACGTAAGTCAGATGCCTACTCTCTGGAAAGTTCACCTTTACACCTTTAATATCCTTCCTGCCCTTACACAGATAGTGAAAATTGAGTGAACTGCATTTCAATATGCAGGAACAACCGCGAGTGACTCAGATTAAGCCAGTAAATAAAATTGTCTGACTGGGTGGCTGCGCTGACTGCCAGAACAACTGAATTCATTGCACTTTACCATCAGAAGACGGGTGGAAGTCGGTACCAGTGACAACTCTAAGGTATATAAGAACTATCTAGCGACCATAAAAGACGAGAAAAATTTACCTGTAATTCGTCAAAATAAGTATGTGATTAAATCTGACAAAAAATTGTTTTGTTTTGAACCTTCAATACTACATTATCTTTCTGCCTTCGAAAAATCAGCACCGAAATTTTCTGCCATTTTTATTTCTTTGCTTCTTATAGTAACAGCAATAATTATGCTTAAAGGCAAAAACGATGAAATGACTTCATAGGTATGTTTTTTTTTTAAATTCGGAACACTCCAGTTTTCGACTGCAGCGTCCTCTGAGTGGCAGAAGTGAAAATTCTTACTTTTTACAAAATAATTTCAATAATTAACTCAATCTGCCTGACGATGAAAAATGATTTACTTTTTCATATATCATTAAAATCCAAAAAAATTGAATTTTTTCTAAAACGCAGCGGGAAAAATTTCTGCCACTTGCATTTCCTTTACTTTACTTTAAAGCTAGCACAATTTTATTAGTACAAGAAGCAGACGCGATGTTATTATATAGGGCACCTATATTTTTTTACAATTTTGGAAAGCCCTCAATTAGTATCGCAGCATTATATTAATGGCAGAAATTGTTTTTATTGTCTATTTTACTCAGACTTTTCTTATTATCAACTTCTGCCAGACGATGACATCATATAGATTTTCCTGCCATCAGCTCCCTAGCTAATTTATTTAATTTTATTTTTATAATCTTACTAGCTATATACCCACCCGATAGGATTTGACATCGGGAACATCCGCGACGTAAGTCAGTGTTAAATATTTATTAAAATAAATTATTTTAATAGCCATAGTAACATATTTTTATACAATATCTCTAACATCAAAAATGACGAATTTTCATACAAATTTTCATTCCTTATTTAACCCACTTAGGGGACGAATTTTCAAAAATCCTTTCTTAGTGCTCATTTACTTTGCATGCGAAACTCCTGTGCAAGATTTCATTCTTCTAAACTCAACGGTTTAGGCTGTGCGTTGTCTGTCAGTCAGTCAGTCAGTGTTAGAGATTTATTAAGTAGATGAAAATTGTGATAAATACACCTGTAACATTTTCTTAAGTAATGTACTGATTAAATGCTTAAAAACCATTAATAAGTAATTTTTTCAAAGTGAATTATTATAATTAATGTTTAGGTTTCCTATTTTCTCCTGCTTTTGATTCGCATTACACTGACAATGAGAGAAAAATGACAACTTTAAATACGATCATTATTGTTTCAATAATGTACGACTTAAAAAAAATTGTATTGAAATAATAGGGAACTTTTGTTTTAATCAATATTATTCAACTTTAAAATAAAGTTGTCCTACATTGAAACAATAAATTTCAACATTACTAAACTTTTGTTAATGTTTTACACTGAATCATTATGGTTTTTATTGATATTAAGTATTTTCTTTGGGTGTATGCACTTTAATATTCATTTTATTAAAAACCGCATAAAAAAAGTTGCACAAAAAAGACCGTACAGAAAAAGGTTCAACTGTATCTTTAAGTATTCATATACAACAAAATTTTTTCCCCATTTAGTATATCACGTTTCAGTTTAACTAAAAAGAATACCCCTGTCGCAGCATCCTGTATAACATAGCGAATTTCCATTTACAAAAGTACGTTTTTCTCGGAAACTAGTTGATATAGAGTAATTGTAAATAAAAAAAAGCCTTCTTTATGTGATTTTTCCGCCTCATTTCGCCAAATATTTTTCACGAAAAATGACCAAAAAACCGTAAACGTTTTCACGAAATTTCTTAAAAATAAGATGTTTCGTTCTTGAGTTATCGTACAAGTTTAAATAGAACAAGGCATAATGAACAAATAAAGGAACGAATGTGGTGTGATGAGGGGTGGATAGAGATATGGGTTAATAGGCAATAATTATAATTATTCTACTCTAGTTTAATAAAACTGATATTTGTCAGAAAATTTTTTTACCCTAAGGTTAGCTAACGGTGCTTGCACCGTTACAATCCAGAGAACTCAGATTTAAAAATTGATGCACCTTAAATATTTCTATTATTAAGTATCTATACCGTGAAAAACCAGAGAAGCCATGGTTTTTCAGGGTATAAACGCTTATTTTCTGAAGTACAGCCACATTCAAAAATTATGAAATAAAAACATTACTCATTAATTTGGAAATTGAATTTTTACTGTCTAATGCATTTTAAATTTTTGAATCAGAGCCCTCTGGTTTACAACGATGCAAGCTCCGTTAGCTAACGTTAGGGTAACAAAATTTTCCGGCGAGCGCCAGCAGAGGTATATGTTCAGCTTTACATCTAATGTTTTTAAACTGAGCTCATGAATAACATTTTTCGTTTTATTATCTCTATTTACTCGTCTTTCCCTGATTCAGCCCAGTTTACGGCCCATAAACAAACTCGTTCCGTATCTAGGCACTATATGCACCTTATGACGTATAATAGTAATTGATACATTAATTATCAAAATATTGTATTGGCTGGATGTTTCATCATAATTTCCGTTTATAAAAATTAGTTTTTCTTGGAAGCTAGTTGACATACAATAATAGTTTGAAGACCTATTTTATGTGATTTTTTTCTCCTCTTTTTTTTGGCAATTTGGCAATTTTGGCAAAAAACTAATTTTTTGCCAGAACAAAAACCATCTTCCTGACATCGGACGGGTCTGGCTAACAAACTTGTCCAACGGTCTGGGACTTTCAACATTTCGTTCGAGAGTTATCGTGCGGACACATACACACACACACACACACACATATATATATATATATATATATATATATATATATATATATATATATATATATATATATATATAAATTTTTGTGAATATTATTTTCGGTTTCTAGGAACCTCAAAACAAATTTCTGCCATGGTCCCAGGTTCAAGTCGCGTCATGACAAGGCTATAATAGCTATAATTCGCTAATATTACGAAATATATATATATATATATATATATATATATATATATATATATATATATATATATATATATATATATATACAAGGTGGTCCAGAATTATGTACCGTAATTGGTAGAGCTCATAGTACGTTCAAAAATAATGGTACCTTTTCATGTACACTTTATTTCAAAGCTCAGTAATAAGGGAGATACAACTCTGTAAAGGGGTGAAACGAAAACCACTATTTCTTAAATATTTTCCATATGCTTTTGAATAACGGATTGATATTTTAGGGGTACTTATTTTGCGTTAGAAGGATTAAATTTATGTCAACACTTATTCCACCACTTATAACTAAGGGGTGATTTTGGGTGGTAGGTGTGAATTATCACGTCTTTTCCTTTTTGATTTGCAATTATTTAAAGAAAATTCCTAATAATATAATTCCTCAGATAATTTCACGCAAAAAAGGTATACTTGTTACATTTCGATAAATATTACCGTTTTCGAGTAATCTAAAGTAGAAGTATCTATTTCCAAATTATCCACTAATCATAAGTGATCGAATAATTGATACCATTTTGATTATCTTAATGTTCATACGCGCCCCTAGAATATGAATCCAGTAATCAAAAGCGCCTAAAAAATTTGTAAAATAAATAAGTCAGTTTCGTTCCACCCCTCTACAATTTACCCCTCTGCTTTATCTCCCTTAATACTGAGTTTTGGAAAAAAGTGTAAATGAAAAGGTACCATTATTTTTGAACATACTATCAGCTCCAGCAATTACGGTACATAATTCTGGACCACCCTGTATATATATATATATATATATATATATATATATATATATATATATATATATATATATATATATATAATATATATTATATATATATTATATATAGACGGATAATATATTAGTCTCTAATTTATGCAGTATTTTGTATTATTATATTATCATGATGTCTAATTAATTACCTACGTTAATTTCATACAGTATTATTATTTCTCCACAGTAGTTATCTCATTAAAATCATTAAAATATTATTATGTAAGTGTATATGTATTTAAGTTTAAATACAGTCGAATCACGGTTATAAATCCGCCAATTTTATTTTTATTGTAACCATTCCTCCTCCATGACCGAAAAAAAATTCATTTCAGTCTTTCGTTATGAGACCGGATCGGACCGTGTTGATGTTTAATAATTTATAAATAAGTACACACTCACATCACGCTTGAAAAATAGGGGAAGTGCGAGTTATGGCAGTCGAGTACTAACAAGGAAAGGTTCCCAGGTGTCTGCTTCCGATTTCAATGCCGCTGAAATATGTTATTCTATGTCAAAATCTAAGAGACACGTATTTTTTTATCGGCGGAAAAACGGTTTGAAGGGGTGAAATCGCCCTTCAAAAATTGGGATAAAAATGTAATTTTTAAAATATCTCGAAAACAGTAAGAGATAGAGCAAAAGTTTAAATGAGCGATATTGTTCTTTCTTAAAAAGCTATCTATTGATATGCAATCGGTTCAATTTACATCAACAGGGGTGGTTGGGGGTTAAAATTTGGGGGTTAATTTTGCAAAAAGTGGGTGAAAATTAATGGTTTGGGGCAAGTGCGTTATGCTTACGTAGAGAAAAGTATGCTTATTCAACGCACTTGAATAAGCATACTTTTCTCTACGTTACTGTACAAAAAAATTTTAAATATCTTTTTATCTTAAGTGATAAATTACGTTTTATTATACATATTATATTATATTATAATTGAGAGGTACACTAATATCATCTAATACAGTTTCCAAGGCCGCTGCTGAATACTGTGTGCTTCTGGCAGTTTTTCTTATGTAATTTCGTACCAATTCTACCTAAAATAAATAATTATGGGCAAAAACAAGCAGAATTTACATCATATAACACAGTGGGGTAAGTGCGCTCCCTTTAGCGCTTATATCGTATAATACATTAAGAGCGCACTTACCCCAATCCAAAAGACGCACTTGCCCCGTAGGAAAAAATGTTGAGGTAAGTGCGCTCCCTTTAGTGTTTCTAAAATAACAGAATAAAAGAAAAAATCTTCTCAATTAATTAAAATTTACCTTAATAACAACTAAAAATATTAAATAAAAAATATAAAAATATTATAATAGACTCTATTAAATATTTATTGAAAATGTACTCAGCAACTCGTTGTTAAACCATAAAACACATTGTTGAAAAACATAGCCGTTACTACTCTATATAATTGACAGAAGTGCCAAATTAAGGTTGATCTGTTTCTCTTGAGTGTTAGCGGATATTTTAAAATTGATTTTAAATTACTTTATAGTTAGTTGGAAATTCTATTTGACGCGAAGGCACTTGCCCTGAGTGCGCACTTACCCCACTTCATCCTATCATAAAATTTTACCGATGTATAGTGTTCAATATTAAATTTAATTCTCCGGGGAGAGGGGACGCTTGATCCCCCTTGTATACGCTACTGGAATATCATTTTCCGAACACTTAGTCTACCATGTAATTCGTATAATTAATATCGAAAATTTCTTAAGTATTAAAGAATTTATTGTTTAAAAACTATTATTTAATTTTAATTTAATTTTAAATAGAATTCTTATAGCATGCAGTAGAGGTAGCCTGAAGTTAACTGGAATAACATTAGGTCGCGTAATATGAAATGTATCTAGTGTGACGAAGAGTGTTGACGCGGGGAGGGGGAGGGAAAATAAATCGCATCAACTGTGCCGCATCAACAATTCTATGTAAAGTATCCATTCCATATTAGTAGTCAAAATACAGTGTACCAGTTGGACGTTTTGTCATTATAGGCTATGACCGTTAACATGTTAATTAACCTAATGTTCTAGTCCGATGAGAGTTCGATAGAATTCCAACTGTTGAATTTCCACCTCCCGTAAGTAGGGCAATTTACAAGCTAACTATTATCATTAAAATTGTTCAAAATTTATGCGTATATAAAGTTCAATTATATATTCATATATTCTCAATATATAATGATCATGATAATTTATAAATCAGTACATATCTATAATAATTTATGAGTCCCAGCACATCTTATTATTTAAATATATATTTAATTAATAGTCTTGGGAAAACTTAGTTTTAATTTAATTAAACGTTGAAGAATATTCTTGCTAAATTCAATAAATCATAACATTTTTTATTTTATTTTATTTTACATCAAATTTATTCTAATATGAAACATTTACGTCGCTTCTTATACACACAGTTTACATCAAATAATATAAGAAACTATAAGTAAATCCCTAAATAATTTTCTAGTTGTAAGTAGATTCTTTCTAAAAATTTTACTACTTATTTCTTGACTGGAAAGCAAATTTAAAGAAAAGCTACATAAATATGTGGAAAATATGTTACTAAAATAGTCTTATCGAAATAAAAAAAATAGTAATAAGTTACAGAGCAATTAAAGTTTCTATGGTTTCTATTTTACAATTACAACGTAAGAGTAACTCATTTAAGCATGTGCTTGCAAGCCGCTTATAAGACATATTGTTACGAATAGCGCCTAGTTTCAGTGTATTATGAATACCATAAAGTTATAAACCAATTTAACATAAAGAAACTTGTGCCATAAAGCTATAAACCATTTTAACATAAAGAAACTTGATCTAATTGTAAGTCACTCTGTTAAGTATTAATTTTCATTTTACTGTCATTTAAATTAAACTGTTCGAATATTTGTACAGCACTTATTGTTAAACCTATAACTTTAATAGGTAATGAAGAGGAAAAATTAAATCAAATCGGTTCAAATTCTGCATAAAAAAGAAGAATGGCCCCCGTATATCTACACAATACATTTATGTATTTTTATTTATTTATTTTTTGTTTGTTTTTGGTTCTCATTTTCCAACTTAATCCGTTTACTACTGCTATATAGTTAGCAGATCAAAAATATTTTTTTCACTGGAAATATTTTTATTCGATTGGGAATAATTTGGGAAAATTTAGGAATATAATCTTTTTATTTAGGACAATATAATTAGTGAGTAATTAATTAGTTTTTTTCGGCGTAGGGGGTTCTTTTCCAAAATATATTTTCTAATCGTGTCGATTGTATTAAACTTCTAACAATAAGTAATGAAATTCAAAAGATCAGAATTCAGATTATATAATATGCTCGAAATAACATTCAAAAAAGATTGTTTAATAAAAATTGTACTAATTACCAAAGAATAATTTTCCTAAGATTTTTATTCATGAAAATTTAATTTTCTTTTTTTTTTAATGAAGTTTTCATGACCGTCATGATTGACAAGATCATTTGCGAACGACTAACAAGAGAGAGATCTAATTAAAATGTGCATTGCTTTGGTTTATTTGAAACTCGAAGACGTAGAAGACGTAGAGGACGTAGAATAAGGGTTGTTTGAAATTATGGGCCAAGGACTACAGTTTGTAAATATTGATGCTGAAAATAATTTGCCTTTAATAAAATTTTTTAATCATTTCGACGATCAAGGTACGGAGAATAAGCCAATCATTGGAACGTTGCAAATTCTTACAAAAGACGCCACGGAACAGAAAAACAAGAAATTAAAAAGAAAAAAAATGGAATAAAACTTTCTAAATAGCCGCGTATGATAATTTGTGCGGGTCTTTGACGTCCGTCCTACCTATAATAGACAGAGCAAAATTTTAATCAAGCGACCCGCAAATTCTGGGTTGCGCTAACGATAAATCTTAAATGATTAGAATTTTTTTAAAAATTATATTTGAAATTATTATTTATATAATTATTAAAATAACCAGAAGGTTTGACCGCAAATAGGAAAAATTTTTTTCAGATAAATTTTTAAACTTCCTTGCCCTCACTAATCCACCTATTAAAATTTTTGACTATAAATAAGACAATTTTTACAATTTTTGCATTTGACCGCAAATAAGACGATCACAAAAATAATACACAACCAAAAAAAGTTATTTTTGCTTTTTCCTGGATTTTTTACCTACGGACTCCCTCTTCAAATCCAGGCATCGGGACTACAATTCCTGTTGCTCCCCTCTCGTCAGGTCAGCCAACAGTTACTCTATCAAAACATATTCCACCTTCACCTTTCATTTCTGAACACAGCTCAATAGTGTTTGAATTTTTCCGCCATATCCGTCAGTGACGTCAGGTATGGAGTATATTAGACATATGTAAAATCGTAAATAGAAAAATGGGTGTAATTAATTAACTATGAATTCCCAAATGGTGTGATTAAAATATTCTTCCCAACCTATTTACCATTAAAACGCGTGAAATAAAATATTTTTTATTTTCATGGTCTGTTTATACGCTAAAAAAGACTAATTAATTACTCACTGCCATTTGGTTAGCAGATCAAAAATTTCTTTTTAACTGAAAATATTTTTATTCGATTTGGGAAAATTTAGGAATGTAATCTTTTTATTTAGAACATTATAATTAGTGAGTAATTAATTAGTCTTTTTTAGCGTATAGTTAGCAGACCATGAAAATAAAAAATATTCTTTTCACGCTTTTTGATACTAAATAGTTTGGGAAGAATATTAAAGTAGTCACATATTTACGATTATACATGAATATTATGTTTTCCAATTCCAATACATTCTATAGCTGATGTCACTGACTAACATGGCGGCAAAATTCAAAAAACACTTTTGTATGTTAAAATTATGAATTATCTTTCAAATTGTTCTTCATTAGTATGTTGTATATTTATATAGTTGATAGGACGTGTTAATTTTAATAAGTAATATCGTGAGAAACTGCTTCCAAAATATATTTTCTAATCAGGTGTCGATTGAATTAAACTTCTAAGTAATAAAATTCAAAAGATCAGAATTCAGATTATATATAATATGCTCGAAATAACATTCAAAAAAGATTGCTTAATAAAAATTGTACTAATTACCAAAAAACGATTTTTTTAAGATTTTTATTCATGAAAATTAATTTTCGTTTATTTTTCAAACTGTACATCGTCTTAATGAAGATAAACAAAATATTCCTTATATTTGTGGTCAGAAATCTTAACAATAAGTTAATTAATGAAATTAAGGGACTTTTTGATCGCATACGCAAAAAATGTCCTGTCTGCGATCAAAAAAAACTTTTTTTTAGTAAATTCAACACCTTGACGGTCATTGACGTTATAAGACATCAAGTGCAGGGTTGGGAACTATTTAAAATGATTTAATTTTAAATATATATTTAAAATACAAAGTGGCATTTTGCATTTTCTATTTTAAATTAGTTCGGTCAAACCATTTTCCATTTTGTATTTAAAATGGAAATTTGAATCCATTTTATATTTAAAATGAAAATGCATGTATACTCAAATTTATGTGTATACAATATTAATTATAGAACTTGAATTAACGATTTGAAGGTTGGTTGAAATGTTGAAATGTTGAAAAGTTGAAATGTAGGTTGATTTAATTGACTCAAATTTTTCATAACTCGAGTTGCAATGTCACTTAAGTTAAGTTTGTTACTAAAGTTGCAGTTCTCTTAAGTCAAACTTTTCTGGCTCAAGTTATGTAGGTACTACACGGAGAGAAAATTCCTATAAAAATTACTGTGCTCATACTACAATCGACGTGTAACAGGCGAACTTATTCAATCTTGTACGGTAAGGTTATAAAAATTATAGTTATATTATTGTAATTTTTATAATTTTACCGTACAAAAATTGGATATGTTCGTCTGTTACATGTCGATTGTAGTATGAGCACAGTAACTTTTATAGGAATTTTCTCTCCGTGTTCTCTTTAAGACACGTCGATAAGAAATGTTTTTGTATTTCGAGTAGATGATTTTCATAATTTTATTGAGAAGTTGCAGTCGTAGTGTCCTCAAGGTTTGAATACGCCAAGGCTGATTTAAATTTTACAATATTTTTAAGTAACAATATTTGAAGAGTTAAGTTTCGTTTTCATATCATGCAAACTTTACAAAATTTTCTCAAAAGACTGCCTTTGTGTATTTAATTTCAGTACGTTTTATATTTTCTTAACATTTTTTTCTTTTTTTTTAAATAACACAGGCCAACGACTAAAAAACTTTTTTAAAACTTTAACCATATTTTTATGGATTTTAGTGTGCTGAATCTGAAAATAACAATAAAATTGCTGTATCACCCACCATTTCCCTACATTTTACATCATAAACCTTTATATTCAAAAAATAGTTCAGAAAATTAATGCAATCAATATAATACTAAATATGCGAAAGCCAGCGATCCAATATCTTATAATGAACATAATATCTCATAATTCCAATATCTTTGCTCAAAGTTCCCGCATTTATCAGAAGCAAAGTTACAAGAGGGCGTCTTCATTGGCCCTGATATAAGAAAAATGATGTTTGACTCTGAGTTTGAATTACATATAACAGTAAAAGAGAAAAAGGCTTGGATTGCTTTCAAGAAAGTTGTTAACAAGTTTTTGGGTAACAAAAAAGACCCAGACTATAATATAACCATTGTATCTAATATACTTAATCGCTTCAAGAATTTGGGATATTTAACGAGCTTAAAGGTTCATTTCTTAAACAGCCAGCTAGACTACTTTCTGGACAATTTAGGAGCTGTCAGTGAGAAACAAGGAGAACGTTTCCACCAGGATATCAAGATAATGGAAAAACGCTATCAGGGACGTTGGAACACCAGGATGATGGGAGATTACTGTTGGTCCTTTCACCGAGAAAGTCAGCAAGCGGCACACAGAAAAAAAGCCACATCCGAAACTTCAAAGGAAAGAGAGAAAGAAAATATAAGCCAATGGACTCTTAAAACCTTCATAAAACTTAGTATTAGGAATAAAAATATATTTTATGTGTTAAAATAAAGCTCTGTTTGTCTTGTACAAGTTATTTTTTTTCACTCTTATAGAATATTAGCATATTTCATTAAATCTGACATAGCCAAAATGTGACAAAACTGTGGGTGATACAAAATAATGAAATTCAAATTTGGATTTAGCACCCAAAAAAATATAAAGATCACCTATTAACATTAAAAAAGTTTTTTATGACCTTAATTTTGCAGGCCTGTGTAATACATATGAATAGTTAATGATAAAAAATTTATAGAATAAATTTAAAGTCAAAAAAGCATTTTGCATTTTGTAATCTATTTTAAATAACTATTTTCCATTTTCAATTTTAAATATGTTCAGAAAAACCATTTTCCATTTTGTATTTTAAATGCATTTTTGGAAACCATTTTCCATTTTTTATTTTAAATGGTTTCTATGAACCATTTTTCCCAGCCCTGATCAAGTGGAACCTTACTAACTTATACGCCACGTCCTACGATATCAAAAATTCCAAATAAAGTATATTAGCTGTCAAAATAGTGTATCGGTTGGTCATAATTCTTCATGACCGTCATGAGCTGAGATTGACATTTTCATTTGCGAACGATGAAGAGAGATCTAATTTAAATGTGCATTGCTTTGGTTTGTTTGAAACCCGAAGACGTAGAGGACGTACTGCAGGGCCGTAGAGAAAAATAGTGGGCCACGGGAATAAACTACATTCTTTTAAAAAATGCCTCCCAAAAGAATAAGTTATGAGCAAAAAAACCTTTTTTCCTGGGCCCTCTACCGACAGTTACGCCCCCCCCCTCAAGCCTGGGCCCTGTGGCTAGAACCCCAGCTACCCCACCCTCTCGTCGGGCCCTGGGACGTAGAGTAAGGGTTGCTTAAAATTATGGGCCAAGCACTACAACAGTTTGTAAATATTGATGATGAAAATAATTTACGCGAAAGAAATGTACCTTTAATAAAATGTTTTAATCACTTCGACGATCAATGTACGGAGAATAAGGCAATACCCATTGCAACGTGCAATTCCTACAGAAGACGCCACAGAAATGATCAGAATTTTTTTTTAAATTATATTTGAAATTACAATATTATTTATATAATTTTTAAAATCACCAAACGTTTTGACCACAAATAGGACAAATTTTTTTTCAGATAAACTTTTAAACTTCATAAATGAGACAATTTTTGCATTTGACCGCAAAAAGACGCCCAAAAATAATATACAACTAAAAAAAGTTATTTGGGCTTTTTCATTTAAAAGCAGCAAACATGGAAAAGTCAAAGTTTCAGATTTGTTTCAAATTCACTTATTTTATCTATCAAAAGTCCTGAGTCAGAATATAACACCAGTTGGCCCAAATTAACATTCGTTCCCGAGATATTTATGTCATAAAATTGAAGCAAATAGCATAGTTTTTTGTAACTTTTTTGAAAAAATTGTTACTACCGATAAAATTGCTACCGATGTACAATAATTTATTGTACATCAAATTTAGGTTATGTTAACATGATCTTTTAATTGAGAAATAATTAAAAACTTAATATCATTTAAAATTACTAAATTACGCTTATTTAAAGACGTAAGATTAAAAATTTTAATTAAAATAAACGCTTGTTTAAATCTTTGTCCAGTATGCTGGACAAAAGTATACTCATTGACGTAAAAAATTTTAAAAAATCAGTAGTGAAGAAGTTACATATAACTTTTTCAAATTTTCATGCTCGTTTTCAACATCGATGTCAAAAGTCGATGTTTCGATATATTTATAATAACATTCCTGGTTCGATGGCGGAAAAGTAAAAAATCGATAGTCCAATGTCAATGTTTTTTACCGACATCGCCCACTCCTAGGAGTATATTCCCAACATTAAAGAAACGTCTTGTACCTATTTTCACTACAAGATTACTTATGGTTACACTAGAGGGCATTGATGCGTAGGAAAAGTTATATTTATTTTTCATTTTTTTTTTTTGGAAAAGAAGCGTTCACAAACGTTTTTATTAACATATTTAGAATTCACAAACAATTTCCGATCAATTGAGTATCTCGAAGATTATATTACAATCAATTTTTAAAAAGTGTTGGCTAATCGTAAGCTTATAATTAACAAATCAATACCTAGTAAAGTAATGAGTCACAAACAAATTTAAAAGTGTCACAAACATTCACAAACGATTCACAAACGATTGGCATAGAAGAAAAGTTAAAATTTTAACTTTTTGAATTTTGTGTTGGCTAATCGTAAGAGGGTTTATTTTCACTGCTATATAGTTAGCAGTCGAAAAATTTCTTTTAAATTGAAAATACTTTTATTCGATTGGGAATCATTTGGGAAAATTTAGGAATATAATTTTTTTTATTTAGGACATTATAATTAGTGAGTAATTAATTAGTCTTTTTTTAGCGTATAGTTAGCAGACATGAAAATAAAAAATATTTAATTTTACGTTATTTGATAGTAAATAGTTTGGGAAGAACATTAAAATTAATCACACCATTTGGGAATTGATAATTAATTAATTATGCCGATTTTTCTGTTTACGATTTTACATGTACAATATATTTAATGACTGACGCCACTGAATAATATGGCGGCAAAATTCAAACACTTTTGTATGTTAAAATTATGAATTATTTTTCGAACTGTACTTCATTAGTATGTCGTATACTTACAATTTACATAATTTTATTGACGGAAAGTATGAATTGAAAAGTTATGTTATAATATACAACATACTAATGAAGTACAATTCGAAAAATAATTCATAATTTTAACATACAAAAGTGTTTGAATTTTGCCGCCATATTAATCAGTGGCGTCAGTCATTAAATATATTGTACATGTAAAATCGTAAACAGAAAAATCGGCATAATTAATTAATTATCAATTCCCAAATGGTGTGATTAATTTTAATGTTCTTCCCAAACTATTTACTATCAAATAACGTAAAATTAAATATTTTTTATTTTCATGTCTGCTAACTATACGCTAAAAAAAGACTAATTAATTACTCACTGATTATAATGTCCTAAATAAAAAAATTATATTCCTAAATTTTCCCAAATGATTCCCAATCGAATAAAAGTATTTTCAATTTAAAAGAAATTTTTCGACTGCTAACTATATAGCAGTTTTATTTTCGTTATTGTTCAGTTAAAGTCGTTAAAGTAGCACTCTATGCTACTGTGTGAAAGCAATTTATCAACTAGCAACAACAGATGTCACTATATATATGATTTCTAAATCTGTTTAATATCTGTCAAAAAGCACATGTTTTAAATTTTACAGCATATCTTTTAAATGAAAAATAAGGTTAAATACACGTTAAGATTTTTAAATTTTACAAATAATAGAATAGAAAAGATTAAATTTAAGAAATGACATTAATTGAACCTACATTATCAAATTTAACAAAAAAAGATTTTAGAAATCCTCCAAAAAAAAGAAATGAGGTATGAAATTTAATTATTTTCTTTTGTAACAGTTTTAATTTACCTTTTTTTATACATATTTTCTAGCTTTTACAAGAGTTAGGCAAACCGCATGTGTCTTCCTTCAATTTTATGATTAATAAAGGCTTAAAACGAGCCATAACAGATATTCCTCCTGTACAATTTCAAATGCAAAATGGAGATCGAATATGCTTGAAAATTGAAGCAGTAGATATTTCAAAGCCAAACGTACCACCAGGTACCGCTGGTGTGAGAAACCCAACTGTTTATCCAACAGAATGTCGGCAGAGACATGCGACGTATCGCGGGCGTGCTGTTGTTACAGTTTCATGGTCTATTAATGGACATCAACAAGCTCCTTTCGAAAAGGATATTGGAGAACTTCCAATTATGGTTAATGTAAGTTTATTATCTGTTCCAAGGTGAATTTAGTTACTAAAATATTTTAATTCTAGTCGGATTTATGTAACATTTCAAAAATGTCGCCCGAAGAACTTATTGAACATAATGAACATCCAGAAGAATGGGGCGGTTATTTCATAATAAAAGGCTTAGAAAAGATAATTCGAATGTTAATTATGACTCGTAGGAACTACCCAATTTGTATTAGGCGTCCACTATGGAAAGGAAGAGGTACATTTTTTTCTGATGTAGGGATATCAATAAGATGTGTTAAAGACGATGAAACTTGTCAGGTATGTTATTGAATTACTAAACATATCTTTTAAATTCGATTTTTTAAATTTATTATTATATTTTTTTTTAGACCAACGTTATTCACTTTTTAACAAACGGCACCGCAAAATTAATGTTTGTGAATCGAAAAATTTTGTACTACGTACCAATTTGTTTAATTTTACGTTGTTTAAAGAATTATAGTGATCAACAGATTTATAAGGCACTAACCGCCGGATATGAACATGATACGTATTACACTGGGTAAGTATTGCATAAATATTGTAGATTAATAAATTTATTCTGTCAATAATCTTACATTTAATTAATTATATTTTATTTTAAATAAAAAAAATATTAAATGTTATTACATCATTGTTTATTGGCAACTGGATGATAGGTGATTACACTACTGTGCATATGATTGAAGTTGTCATTGCGCACTAATGTCCACTTGTCATTTTTGTATATTGTTGCATTTTCTATCAATAATTAAAATGGTTGAGTAGGATATATTATGTATAAAATATAAATGGCAACAAATTCCATAAAAAAGTGAGAATTCACATTCAGTTCATAGAAAAATAGAAAATTCGTTTTGAAAAATAAATGTAGTAGGTGAAATGTCCGTTGCGTCACAAATGATTTTAACGTTAGGCATTTTTAAAGGTAAATTTTTTCTTATGTTTGAAATATACAAAAAAGGTAATATTTTTTTTTTACTTGGGTATTATCCAAATACAGTACTTGTTAGTTTGTTAATACACGTATGAGAAACAAAAAAATATGTTGCTTAAGTCTTTTTAAGTCATCTGTATACCTACCATTAGTATACAGAGTGATTATTGTAATAAGTAGGTAATATTTGTAGCAATATTTAATACGAAATAATAAATAAAAGAAAAACGGTTTCAATTTTTATCCAATTATTAAATATTTACATTAAAATATACTGCAAATATGCATAATATTTGCATTATATGTACACGAATTCAATTTGCGAGCCGGAGTTATCATTGTATATATTAGCAGTTTTCAAGTAAAAGTAGAAATATAATTTAATTTCTGTCTACTCCAAGTGTATTAGCAAACAAACAAATACTATAAATTATTTTAAAAATTGTCATTTGGATTTTTAGTACTCATATTTAGTACTTATATCTTGTACCACTAAATTCCTTTATATCATTTCCTTTCTTAAGTTTTCTGAACATTTTGGTTGAACAAAATTTCCTTTAAATTGTGCTAGTCACTGTGTTATATTGAAGTTTCACTATATAGTCGAATTTGGATTTTAAGCAATAGCTAAAAGAACAAAAAATTTTCAATGTTACAGAGATTTTTTTAATTATACTTACAGAGGTATTTTCTAAATTTTAAAGGATTTGGAAAATACCTTAGCTTTCGAACAATTTGTCAGAGAATAAATGTCAGCTAAATGGTGATGTAAATAGCTCGGGCCTTTTTACTTAGCAGTAACTTGCGCATGATACAGATAGATATATTTGAAAATACATTACAAGTAAGAGACAATAACATCTGAAAAATATCTAGGTTTAAATCATATTAAAAAGAGACACCTTTTTAACAAACATATTATTCTTTTCGTTCCCTCTTTTATTACCTACTATTAGATGTACGTGTTAAATTCGTTTTCTTCGCACTGCCAAGTAAAAAGGCCCAAGCTATATTTACTTTCTATCTAAAAGAAAATGTATTCGTTGCCCTCTTCACTTACTTCTAAATGATGTTGGCACATGCGCAAATCGCGCACTAATTAAAAACGGGGCGGGAATAGGCAATATGCATGTTTTTTAGAAAATTGTGAAACATTTTTTAGAATATTCTATACATGTCACAAATTCTTATGACAGTTCTTTTTGTTTGATTAATTTTAGTTTTCATAACGAAATTAATGTAAATTATCTACCTTAAATAAAAATTCCGCCAAAACGGTACATTTGAGCAATGAGCGATCCTATTGGTTGTGACGTATAATGTATAAGTTACATAAACACCAAACATGCCAGATATATATATATATACTGAATGAAATATGCATTAAAGGTATAATGTAGAGTAACTATCATAATTAATAGGATACACTCTATAAACTTTGTCACTGATACGAAAACAAATAGAATAAAACTTAATTTTTGAATATTTAAAAATATCTAGTAACTTGTCACAATACTTATTATTTTTAAAATAAATTGATTTAGGCTAGGAAAATATTAAATGTTGATCACTATTTTTTTAAAAAAGCAGGTGCTATGAAAAAAATAAAAGAAAAATATTCATTGATTTTAATTTTTGAAAAAATTCGTAAGAGGAAACGATCTTAAAAATTTAAATTGAAAATTAATTAATAATAATTATTTAATTCAATAACTATTTAATATATTTGCTAAATTTTATTCGTCAAAAAAATTAAAATATTGATAGATGTGAAAAGCAGTGGAAAATAAACGATTAGATTTTTGATATTATCAGAAGCAGTGCTATCTACAGAACGAATTATATAACAATTCTGCTGGCCTGGGTGGTAATAACTTTCTTATTTGAATAGTTTCAAGTGACGTCAGCGCGCAAAATGGTGATGTTTAAATAATGACTATGTAAAATGAAAAATCATTTTTTATTTTTCTGAAATAAAGGCGCAAATTGTACTCATAATATATTTTTGTGATTTTTTGATATCAGCTTAAACTATTTTTGAAATAAATGATAAACATGCATATTCTGGCACCCTCATATTCCCTATTGACATTGCTAATTTCATTGCTAATTTACATTTAGAAGTAAGTGATGAGGGCAACGAATATACTTATAATAAACTCAATTACATAAGTACAATAAGCGTTAATACGCATCGTATATGCATTGTACAACCGTTATTCCACAAAATTTTAAAAGCAACATAAAAGCAGTGATCCCAAAACAAAGACAGTGAATTTGTTTGTTGTAAATTTAAGCTTAATCCGATAACACTGTCGCTCATGGAAGTATACAGCGTGGTATGCTAGAGTAAAAAATCATAGAACGTTATAATTACCCCACTCATGGAGTTTTCTTATTTACCAAATTCTCGCTTACTAAAATTCGACTGAAATAGTATAAGTATAAATAAATTGTTACCTCTAATTTCGCCAAAACAATTAAGCTTATAATTTCGTTATTGACTTTATTTGGCGATAAAATATTAACAGCAGCAAAAAGAACTTTAATCAATATCAAACGACATGTTTGATATTGTTTAAAGTTCTTTTTGCTGCTGTTAATATTTTATCGCCAAATAAAGTCAATAACGAAATTATAAGCTTAGTATAAGTATTTTTTTTTGGTTGTTTTATAATGTAACATAATCAATTGAATCATTTTTAGTTGTGTACAAAATATGTTACGTGCAATTCACGAAGAAAATCTCCATTCTCACGAAGACTGTAAAAATTATTTAGGGAAAATGTTTCGTGTCAAATTCTTTGAAATGCCACCATGGTCAACTGACGCCGAAATAGCTGATTTCATAATAAAAAGTTGTATATTAATTCATGTGGATTCGTTCGAAGATAAATTTAATACTCTAGTTTTTATGACTCAAAAATTATTTACATTTGCTCAAGAAAAATGTCAGGCAGAAAATGTTGATTCGGTGATGAACCAAGAAGTGCTTCTCGGTGGTCATCTGTACTTACAAATATTAAAAGAGAAATTAGCTGCTTGGCTTTTTGGTTTGAAAACAGTAATTTTAAAACGAGCCACATCAAACACTAAGTCAACTTTGACAGCAAACGATGTGACGACTGCAGCAAAATATACTGGAGGATTACAAAATATATTAGAAGCATTTCTTGCCACTGGAAATTTATCCAGTCATACCGGGCTGGGCCTAATGCAGGACAGGGGCTTAGTTATTATCGCCGAAAATATTAACCGAATGCGATACATGTCACACTTTCGAGCTGTACATCGTGGTGCATTTTTCACAGAGATGAGAACTACTGAGGCTCGACAATTGTTACCGGACGCTTGGGGTTTTATTTGTCCAGTGCATACTCCTGATGGAACTCCTTGTGGTTTACTAAATCATATAACAATGAATTGTCAAATTACTGATGTGCCTGATGAAAATTTGAAAAAAAATATACCGATAATTTTAGTTCAACTTGGAATGACACCAATTTCAGCAGTGGTTAGGTCAGATTTAAGTGAATGTTATATTACTGTGTTGGACGGCAAAGTATTAGGGCATATTCACAAAAATATTGCTGCTCGTGTTGCGGATAAACTAAGGTATTTATTGCAATTGAAAAGAGGATACCACAATATTTTTAAAATTTGGCTTTTCTAATCCTTTGTAAAACAGCTTTTTCTAGAATCTGGAAAAGTTTTTTTCTCTGGTGGCTGTTACTAAAAAAGTCAGTTTTTTCAAATTTATAAACTTAAATAATTCAAATTTGTATTTAATATAAACTAAGATAAAAAGCATACGTGATAGCACATACAAAAAGGTGACTACTCACAAAAAAAATCGATTTTCACTTTTTGATGGATTTTTTGTAAAATTTAGCTTATAATTCGATAAATCTATCGCAAAGGTCGTATCTTTTTATATCCGTCAAAAAATGCATGTCAAAATTATCCATAGAGAAAATATTTTCAATGTCGGACCTTTTACTGACAATTACAATAGGTAAGTTTAAAAAAAAAGGAAAGGAAATCAGAGATGCCAATATCAAAAATGCCAACCCTAGGAATTTGCAAAACAGAAATTATACTAAACTATGTTGGTAAAATTAAACATTACTTACAATCATGTCCCTGCCACTTGTTTTCAAGGACGGACCATTGAATGTCACAGTTTGCTACCTGGCGCTAATGGTATAGGGGGTATACTAAATAGAGTTGGGACATGTGAGCATTTTTCATCAAATAGATGCCAAAATTAATTATCATATGATTGAGTACAAAATTATCGTCACCAAGTTATGTGTTAACGAAGAATTAAAATTTTTTTAATTTAATTATTAATCTTTCTAGGTTTAGTTGAAGTATTTTTTTAAATATTTATTTCCAATTTATTTTAGATGAATCTGATGAAAAATAGCGAACTATCGAAACTCATGTCCCGACTCTAATTTTATCCCTGTACATCAACGCCATCTGGTATATTAGTTACAGCGGCGTCAGAAAACGGTCCATTTTTTTTATAATGGACTATATGCAGAGTGACAGGGACATGCTTACAATTATACCTATATATATAAAAATATGTCACAGATAGCGGCACTTGTAAGATATCAAAGCATTTTGAGTCGCTATATTGGATGATGAGTTAACTCGTCTTAATCATTTAGAGTTAAAAAATTAAAATTTGACAAATTTGAGTTTTTTTATTACTATCAAAAAAGGTATCCAAAAAAACTTATTGATCATTTTTCAAAATCAACTTTCGAAACCGAAAACACATTCCAAAACTTTAAAAGTGTTTAAGTGTTTTCCTCGGAAACAATTTTTTGGTAAATAGTGACCTTTTTGGATGCGCCGTCACATATGTAATAATATGAAATAATGCATACACTTAACCAATTAGATTCCGTCCCTATTTCTTCTACTGGTGTCTGTTAAAACCTAGCATTACTTCGCTTCATTTTTCAAAAGTTATTATATGACTTTAACTTATTATAATTATTATTGGCTTGTAAATTATTTCAAATTATGCACAAAGATGTTAAAAATATTAATATTACGTAACACATTTGCTGAGCCAAACAAAATAATGTCTTTTCGTTCTTAGTGGGCCTGAATGTTAAGTGGCAATAATATTTGTCTCTGTTTTACAAAGGATTAAATAAAATTTTCAAAAGAAATTTTTTTTTTATATATCATTATAAAAACCTTGAATCAGTTAAAAAAATATTCGTATGCATTTTTTAACCTACGTTTTCTAAAAAACAAGAAATATTTGCTGGCATTAATAGAAAAATAATTGCACACCAAGATTAAAGTGATTTTCACAAATATTTTCTAGTTTTTGAAAATAATTTAGTAATAAATAGTAATAGCAAACAGTAGTTACTTGATGATTTTAAACTTATCAAATATATTAGGGTATTTGACTATTTTGTAAGTAGCCTATTTATTGGCTAATTTACAGTGCTTTATTCTACTATGCAACTCATAATATACATTTGAGTTAACCCATTATATCCTGTACCTATTTCCACGTGTTGGATTTCAGTAAAATTTTACGTAATATTGAAATTAAATATTTAAAATTAGCACATAAATACATAATTTTTATTTTAAGATATCTGGCCTACCTTTTTCTCTTGATGATAACCATAAGTATTCTTAATTCCAATTTAATTTGGGTAAGTGGGCAGATTAACAAACCACTTAAATAGTTATACTAGTTTTGAGTAAGATGACGTCACGTCGCCTATTTGCGATCGGCTAAAATTTAAACGGAAAATTAGAATTTTTGCTTTTATTCAGTAAAATACAAAAAAGCATGGTTTTTTACCGCTATAGTTAAATATCTCATCCTGAGGAAATACGTACAACAAACCCTTGTGTTCGTCAACGAGTCTTTTACAGCGTAACTCTGATACTTAATGAAACTTTGTCACTTCGCGAAATTTCTTTAACGCATTAGCGTTCGCTGTACACCTATTAAATGGACTTTTTTTTTAAAACATATTCTACTTAAAAAAAAAATAACTTCAAAGTATTGAAAATATTTCAAGTTTTAATTACTTTGTCAGTTTCACGAAAATACTATTCTTTTTACTTAACGCGTTTTCAGCCCTTTCGGCCATCATCAGAGTAACATACTTAGGCGTAACTTTATATTTTAACCCTAGAATCATACGTTGGTCTACGAGTCAACTTAATCATACATCGGCGTCGTTTCGACGAAAGGACTTTTTACGGGGAGTTTTAGAGTTTATTTGCAAAAAACATTTTTTTTACATAACAATACTACAAAAGCGAACAAAATATTTAAAAAAATTGGATTTGGAAAAATTTCTTAATGTAAATATTTATTAATTTTTTTAATCTTTTTATCAAAGCATATTTTCATTATAAAAATTAAAAAATATATAAATACATCAATTGTAATAATTAATTTATGAACTATTATGAATCGGTGGACATGTGTGACTTTACAGAATGTGAAATTTCTCAGTCATAAATATTCCTATAGATATGTAGTTATTTCCCCATTAGGCTCATTTGTAAATTTTCTAAAATTTGTTAGTAATTTTTCGAATAAGATCTCAAAAAATAATAAAAATTAAAATATTTTCCACAAAATAAATTGTTAATCTTTTATTAAGTCATTCGAAACGCATTCTTTAGTTTTCGATTCAATATATTCAAACTTCAGTATTATGTCGTCTCTATAAGTCAAACAGCTGTAATCATCTTTCACATTATCATAATCATTGAATAAATTAATTATAACATCCAAATCTTTAATAAATTTTAGAAAAATTAGGAAAACTTTTATATGTGGAGTACAAAATCTTTTAAAAAAAATATAGGTTAATCATACATCGTCGTCCTTTTGACGCACACTATTTCAGTATAAAAAAACGACAATAGCTATAAACAAAATTTATATGTCTTATGTGTTATAATAACAAATAAATTAGATAACAGAAGTTTCACAGCGAGCAGGTACCGACAAGTCACAGTATTGGAGCAGGTAGAGAAGTTCGTCGTTTTGACGAGTACGTATGATTCTAGGGTTAAGCACTGTGAATTGAACCAAATATTCTGTTTTAAATTCAACCGGTAAAATAATTTAATAAGAGTTGCCTGACTGGCATTCTTTAAATAACTCACTGTTGAGAGATTTACTTTGTGAAACTTCACAAACTATTATTCTGATGATGGCCGAAAGGGCTGAAAACGCGTTAAGTAAAAAGAATAGTATTTTCGTGAAATTGACAAAGTAATTAAAACTTTAAATATTTTCAATATTTAAAATGAAATTTCACAAAGTAAATCTCTCAACAGTGAATTATTTAACTTCAAAGTGTTATCAAATTAACATTCTGCATGAAAAGATTCTGTTGAAGATAATTTCGCCCACCGTACACGGATTTTTTTTCATCATTTTCTATATTTTTACTTTATTTTCATTAATTTAATCCACAAAAAACTAAAATTAAAACAACAGTTTCGTCATGGGTGTTAATGTGTTAAAAAATTATTTATAAATTCACACTGTTAAAAAGTATGTAAGAAAAATATTGTCAGTTATCACTGTGTGTGGTGTTCCACATTTATGGCGATGGTGGCGACTCATTTATAAAAATATTGAACTAATTTAATATTTCTTTTTTAAAATTTTTGATAAAGGATGTACAAAATCGATGGACAGTTAATACCTAACACAACCGAAATAGTTTTAATCCCAATGCGTTCCATACCAGCACAATATCCTGGATTATTTCTATTCACTGGACCCGCCAGAATGGTACGTCCATGTATTCATCTTGCCACGGAAAAAATCGAATTAATTGGTACATTTGAACAAATCTATTTAGATATATGTGTGAAAGCGGAAGAAGCATACAAAGGTATATTTAAATAAAACATAATTTAATCGAAACATTCATTTCCGTATTTCGTTACTAGGTGTTACTACACACATGGAAATCTCAAAAACATCATTTTTAAGTAATTTGGCTCAATTAATTCCAATGCCTGATTGTAATCAATCTCCAAGGAATATGTATCAGTGTCAGATGGGTAAACAAACCATGGGTACACCAATACACACTTGGAAAACGCATTCAGAAACAAAATTATATCGTTTGGAAACACCGGCAACACCATTGTTTCGACCTGTACATTATGACGAAATTGATTTAGATAATTATCCGATGGGCACAAATGCAATTGTTGCGGTTATTAGCTATACAGTAATTATTAAGTTTTTAATTAGTATATTTTAATAGTTTTGATAATGATAATTTTGATCGAAACATATCATAGAATCCGATAGTTGACTACTACTACAAATAAATTGCAAAATTATTTTGAATACGATAGTTTAAAGCAGTATTAAAACCATAATATGTGGCCTGTATTTTTGAGTTTTTTAACAATTTTTTCCATTCACAATTGTAAATTGTTGTTATATGTGAATATTCGACAAAAATTTGGCGCCCGAAGTTAAAAAATCTTTTCGAGTTTTATATGCCCAAATTGCTTCCTATTAGGGTACTTGACTGCAATTAAAAAATGATTCGAAATACTTTGTTCTTACTTATTAATTAATTAATTTTTGTTAAATTTTTAAAAATCGTAAAAAAACACTTCAATTTTAAATGAATAAAATGGCACGAAAAAGACTCGTCGTAGTGACGTGTGCAATGACGTCACGATTTGATGACAAATTTGCTATAGAGTATAGACAAAATGTAACTACTGGGCCGTGTTCGATTTGTGGTATAAGAAAAATTCTCACGCATGTGCACTATTAAACCGTGCAAATATACTAACAAAAATTCAAATTATTTGACGTCTACTACCATATTTGAAAGCTTGTAAACGTTACATATTTGAATTTTTGCTAATATGTTCGCGCGGTTTAATAATGCACATGTGCAAATACCCGAGAATTTTTTACACTACAAATCGAACACGAAGCGGGTCTATGATATTTGTTACAAATCATGACGTCATTTTAAAACAACAGCGCGTTTTTAATCGTTTAAATGAAGGTTCAAAATATAATTTTTAAATAACTAAAGATTATTTTTATTTGTCATTACTAAAATTAAATATCTTTATAGTTAGGCAGATTAATGCATAATATTGGTTAGATGTGGACACGCCGGACAAAAGCACCAATTTTGGTTTACATATTGGTCGAGTTCTAATCTTTAAGTTTTGAGTAGGATCAACTCAATTTCATCACCTACAAGGTGGCCATCTTGAGTAATGTGCTCCTAGAACCTGTAATGTTATTGATAAGTAAATATATTTGCTAAATGTGCCCGCGACGTCGTTCGCTTTCTCAAAAATTGCTGTTTTGGTACATCTATATCGATCACTATCTATCTACACCAGTGTTTCTCAACCGCCGGTCCGCGAAAGTATTTCGTCAGGCCGCAGAAAGTTGTGTGAAATTATTTAATCGAATTTTTATTTTAAATCAGTTAATCAAAAAGCATATTTTAATGTTATCTGCTATTTCAATACATATATTTTGTTACGTCATCATTTTTAAAATTTAACTATTAATTATTTTACAAGGCTGGACCTATCGATTCTTTGAATATGTCAAAAAGGTTGAGACGAAATTTGACTATGTTACAGAACAAGCCTAATTTCAATACTATGTTATTCTAATTGTCTTAAACTTTCCATGAAGAAGTTCTTGAGTTGCTCGAATAGTACGATTATGTCGACACAGTTACCCTCTAATTAACTTATCCTAGACTTAATATTAGTAAATTTGGCAAAGACAGGTCAATTAGTTATTTTTACGTAGGTTTGAAATCTGTAAACAAAATTTTAATATGTTTTATTTTTTACTCTCTTTTTGAAAAATTAACCCCTACATTTTAATCGCCCCCCTTTTGTGTTGATGTAATTTCAACAAATTTCATATCAATAACTATAGGTCTTTATAGTAATATGACTAATTCAAACTTTTTATCTATGTCACATCGTTTTCGAGATATTTGAAAAAAACGCCGTGAGCAGCGGGGCCCCATCACGGTAGTCGAATTTTCCCCTTCATCTTCGGTATTGAATGTCTACAAGCGAAATGTGATTGAAAGTCTACAACCGAATTATCATTTTGTTGGTTTCAAAACTGGTGATGAGTGTTCGGCTGATCGAAGCTTTAAAAAAAGGTTTTAAGTATTTAAGGGCTGTATCTCAGTAAATTTCAATTTTGTGCCGAAAACAGGTAGCAGAAAAAAAGCCAACACAATTCGTACGAGGACATTCCTGCCCATGTTTATCCGCTAATTGTCTTTATGTTTTAGTTTTAAATTTTAAAAAAGGACCTTAAATAGTAAACTGGAAGGCCTTTATAAAAATATTTTTTCTTTCCAAAAAAATCCAAAATTTCTATTTTATAAATACTAAAAATCCAAAATTCCTAATTTATAAATAAACAGTGACTTTAATAACATTTTTAAATTACTTTATATGTATGTATTTCATTTGTCATAAAAGTAAGTTCACTTTTTTTTAAATTTTTTAAAATTACTATTCGCCTACTTGTATTTAGAATAAACATAATGCTTTTAAAACACATTTAACAATAGCATTCAATTCCGATGTAAAAATGGGAGAAGTGGGGGGAAAAGTGATGCGGACTCCCTACAAGGTACTAGCTGGATACTAACTGAATACACGTACAAAATTTCAGCCCTCTAGGTTTCCTTATGGAGTCTCTAGACGTGTTAGAAAACAAGCAAAAAAATTAAGGAAATATTGGCGTCAAAATCGTGGGGGTAAGGGTTAAAAGTTGAAACCTCCAAAAAACAGTGTCTGGCTATTAGCTTAACCTGTACACCAAATTTCAGCCCTCTAGGTTTATTTGGGGAGATTTTGACCCGAACGAAACTGTTAAAAAACAAGAAAAATCATGTTCTTTTGGGTATAAAAATGGTGGGGGTGGGGGTTAAAAGTCGAGACCCCCAAAAGGCACCCCCTTGATACTAACTCAATCCGAATACAAAATTTCAGCCTCTAGGTTTATTCGGGTGACCTGTGCGAGTGGTACAAACTTCGAAAACGTCGAAAATGCATGAAATTGTAGCTTAAAAATGAGGGGGGTGGGGGTAAAATATTAAAACCTCCAAAAAGCACAACCTAGGTACGAACTTTATCAACACACCAAATTTCAACCCTCTACGTTAATTCTGGGGGGCTGGGGGCCTGTTAGATCCAGCGAAAATCGTTTTTCCCCCCTCTACTCCCCCCATATCATCCTAGGAAGCTGAATTTTGGATATGTTGTAGATAATTGACCGAAACATTATTTAGAACCGGTTTGAAAAAGTTTTATTGCTTTTCCGCCCCCCACCACCCCCTTAAAGGTCGGGTCAGAAAAAAAATTTGCCCAAAATTTGACCCCACTTTGATAGTATAAGGTGCCTCGAAAATGAGCCCCATTTACCAAATTTCATCTCTTAACTTCCATAGGGGGGCCCTACACAAATTAAAAGGTGGCGGGAATATATATATATATATATATATATATATATATATATATATATATATATATATATATATATATATATATATATATCAGACATTTTTTTTTCTACATATTCGTGTTCTACGGGTCCGAAAACGGATAGCGCCCCTACTCTCGCCTCTCGCAGCTCTTATCGTATAGACTGTATAAGTCTAATTTTTCGGAGAAAATTCGACTAATAATTTTTCGGAGAAAATTCGACTAAAAATTAAATTTTTACCCTAATTTTTAAAGTCATACCAGTTTTGTGTATTGAGCTTAATTTGACTTCTGAGTTATTGTGTTTATAAAAAGGCCTTATGTTGTATTAAATTTCATTTTATATAAATCAAAGTGCTTTGTATCCGGAGATATTTATATAATTATAATTTGTAAACGAAGTAAGCGTCAGTTTTGCGCGCGCGGAGTTTCCGCAAAATAACTTTTTTTAATGTGGTAATACTGATATGTCAAAAAGTAATTAGCCTATGAAACAAAATCTTGGTTTACTATATTCATTAATGTATTGCCCAGTATGCAAACTAAAATCGTGAGTTTAATATGCACTTATTCAAAATTTATCGCCTCCCGTAGATGCATTTTTATGCCCTAAAACGTGATTTTTTTCTAAAGACGCGCCATAGTTACAATTTTTAAAATTTTGACTTTATTCTAATTTGCACACTGGAGAACACAATTTGTAATAAAATGTGTTTCAAATGTCTTGGACCGAACTTATCGGTGTTATGGCTTCACCCTCTTTTTTGCGACCTCCTTTTCGACCTCCTTATAATAAAAATGAGGGAAAAGCAAAAAAAAAGTTATTTTAAATGTTTGTTAAATACTATAAGGAAAGAAATGTACGTCTAGTTATAAAATCACTGAAAAAAAAGGATTGGAAATTGCGATTTTTTTGGTTAAATAATAAGAACACTCCCTTAATGAAGGTATGGGTTGCATTTTGAATTAGATTTTCTGTTGCATCGAAAGCCTGCAGCGAACTTGTAACTTGTAAAATAGCAAAGATGGCTGTAGTAGAACCTGCTTATGTAAAAAGAAAGACGAGAAGTGCACATTGCAGCTGCATATGTCAAAAAGGCTTTTTTACAGTATTCATGGCTAATGGTTATCGATTGGTTATTTTTAAATTTACATATTTGTAAAAAATGAAAAAAATTTTGGCGGGAAAAAAGCTCCTATAAACCCCCTTTGCATCATTCAATCTTTTTGGTTTACGGGCTTAACCTAGGCTATATGACATTTCATGTTTATACCAAATTTCATAAAAATTGCACATTTCCCTATGGGAAAATTCAATAAAAATATTTTAAACAGAATTTGTCTATATATTTCAAAATGGTCGCCATGTGGCTGATAGTGTTAAGTGGATCCTACCCAAAATTTGAAACTTAGGGTATGAGTAGTTAGTAAAAAAAAATTGGTACTTTTGTCCAGCATGTCCACATATTTTTATTAATTTTCCTGACTATTAAGGATAATACATAAAATTATTTAATATTTAAAACAAATTTTGAATGCAGTCAAGTACCCTATTGTAATTCAAATCGAAAATTAAATTGAAATTATTTAATTAGTTATTTGTAAACAACAAAAAATTGTTAATTATCAGAATCTCGTTAAATATTGGAAACATATTATAAGAGAAATGAATTTTTGTACATTGAGCATAAACATTTCCAGAACAATGCTGCCATTATTAAAATTTGAATTTCAATAAAAGTTTTCGTTTTAGGGATATGATATGGAAGATGCTATGATCATTAATAAATCATCATACGAACGAGGTTTAGCACACGGTTGCATTTATAAAACAGAGGTTATTGAATTAAAAGATAATGAATCATTTTTTGCACGAGATCCCAATATTCAGTCACTAACAGAATTTTTAGATTCTGATGGATTTCCACATCCCGGAATGTCTATTAAAAAGAATCAGCCGTATTATAGTTATTTTGATGCGATTGAAAGTCAATATATTGTACGAAATTTTAAAGAATCCGAAGAAGCCTTCATAGATAACGTGCGATTATGTGGAGATTTTTCATTAAAAAAACCACGAAAAGCTATTATTGTTTGTCGAATACCTGTAAGTTATAAATTGCATAATATTATTAATACGTAGACAGACATGAACACTGTACAACATCAAGTGAAACCAAACTAACTCCAATACAGCGATGTACCGTGTCAACAATTCCATAAAATATATTAGCTGTCAAAATGTGTACTAGTTGGACGTTTCATCATTATAGGTTATGACCGTCAAGGTGTTAAACCCATGTCTCTGCCAGTCTCCATAAATCTTTTATGTTGAGAAAATATACTACTTATTGTCGCCACAGTACAATAATCCATGAGATGGCGTTGATGGTACTTGTAGGCTAGAGTCCCTATAATAAATAGAGTCGTGAATTGGTTCCGCCACTTTCAGTTTGCGTAAAATACATTGGAAATAAATTAAATATTAACAAAAACCATTTAGTTTAACCTAGAAAGAATAATTGGATTAAAACTTTTTAATTGTTCATTAACTCGTAACTTATTGTTAAATATTTACGCAAACTTTGGATAGAAAATGGCGGAACATCAAACCAGATGTCACCATCCTATTTCTTACAGGGACTCTATTGTAGGCTAGAATCCCTATACTGTCAAAATATGATATTGTCAGTAGTTTTTCCCTCTCAAGAAATTTTTTAATTTATTTTCTATATCAATTATAAAATTGCTGATTAAGTGATTATTATTACTGGTACAAAATTTATACATATAACTTACCTATCATTTTCATTAATCTACTTTTTAATACATACATAGTATTATTTTTTTATTCTTTTTTAAATTTTTGAATAAAGAAAAATCAGTCATGAAAACGCTCCTGGACTGGTTATATTTGGAAAATTAGGGTTAAATCGTTAAAGAGAAACGGTAGTTATATAAGACATTTCCACGGTGTTACATGTAATATACATAGCAAACTTCCCTGTTGCACGCTCCCATTTAACAATTACGTCATCATACAAGATGTGTATAACGGTACTCCTCCGTGTTTCAAAATAAATATGTTTGAATATGTTAGTATGTTGTTTACAATTTAACTCTTGTGTGTCTTTTCTATTTTTTGCCTGTTGTTATCTTGTGTTAAAAAAACAAACTGATAAAAATTTATGTATTGAAGTTTTATAATCTAAATCATATTTTGTAACAGTAAATTATACAAATATATAAATCGAAAGCATTGACGCCCATGACCTATGACTTTCTCATTTAACAATTTCTCCTCCAACGGCCCCAGTGGATTGTTAAATGGAAGCCTTCAATGTATTGGGTTTTGATTTAAAATATCCAAATTACTGATTTGCTTTATTTTCTAGAGAAATCCAACTATAGGTGATAAATTTGCAAGTCGAGCCGGTCAAAAAGGTATCTGTTCCCAGTTATGGCCTAGTGAAGATTTACCATTTACTGAAACGGGACTAGTTCCTGATATTGTTTTTAATCCTCACGGTTTTCCATCGCGTATGACCATTGCTATGATGATTGAAACTATGGCTGGAAAATCAGCTGCAATTCATGGTCTAGTACATGATGCGACTCCGTTTCGATTTAATGAAGAAGATACGGCAATTGATTACTTCGGACAGTTACTGGAAGCGGGTGGATTTAATTATTACGGAACTGAACCAATGTATTCGGGTATCGATGGCCGAGAATTGAATGCTCATATATTTTTTGGCATTGTACATTATCAGAGACTACGGCATATGGTCGCGGATAAATGGCAAGTACGTCGTACGGGCCCCGTAGATACAATCACACGACAACCGGTACATGGTCGTAAACGTGGAGGTGGTATCCGTTTTGGTGAGATGGAACGTGATGCTTTAATTAGTCACGGAGCATCTTTTCTTTTACAAGATCGTCTTTTTCACTGTAGCGATAAAACGGAAGTAAGTGTACATTCGTATTATTCTTTTGTAATTTTTTTTTTTTAAATTACAATTATTTTTGCAGCAAAAAATATGTGCTACATGTGGATCACTGTTGGGACCAATATCTCTAGTAAAACATCATTCAGAACGTCAAGAGTCACAAATAACTAGGGACAGTTGTTTGTTTTGTGGTGATGAAGCGGAAATTTGTTTGATTCGGATACCTTATATATTTAAATATTTAATTACGGAATTAGCATCAGTTAATATAAAGATTAAATTGAAACTTAACAATATTTAGTGAAAGTAATATTTATCTTTTTAATAAAATTATTTTTAATAGCGAATAAAGAGATTATTATTTACACGTTTTCTTTTGGACGTATCAAACAAATAATGTGATTCACGTCGTGAAATATTTAAAATCAATAAATCACTAACATTACCGTCTATATTCAGCGTTCGCCATTGAGTTTACAACATATGGAAAATTTTTATATTAAATTTCTCAGAAAATTTTACTTTTACTAAAAGTTAATGCGTCTGCAATAAGAAAATACATCTATAAAAATTCCAATATCAGCTTCCTAGGATGATTTGGAGTGAGTAAAGGGGGGAAAAAACCGATTTTAGCTGGTTCTAACACACGCCCCCAGCCCCCTAGAATTAACGTAGAGGGTTGAAATTTGGTGTGTTGAAAAAGTTCGTACCTAGGTACAATTTCATGCTTTTTCGTCGTTTTCGAAGTTTGTAGCACTCGCACAGGTCACCCAAATAAATCTAGAGGGCTGAAATTTTGTATTCGGATTGAGTTAGTATCAAGGGGGTTCATTTTGGGCGTCTCGACTTTTAACCCTTACCACCACCATTTTTATACCAAAAAGAACATGATTTTTCTTGTTTTTTAACAGTTTCGTTCGGGTCAAAATCTCCCAAAATAAACCTAGAGGGCAGAAATTTTGTGTACAGGTTAAGTTAATAGCCAGCCACTTCTTTTTGGAGGTTTCAACTTTTAACCCTTACTCCCAGGATTTTTACGCCAATATTTCCTTGATTTTTTTGCTTTTTTTCTAAGACATCTAGAGACTCCCTAAGGAAATCTAGAGGGCTGAAATTTTGTACGTGTATTGAGTTAGTATCCAGCTAGTGTCCTTTAGGGATTCCACATTACTTTTCCCCCCACTTCTCTCATTTTTACATTGGAATTAAATGGTATTTTTAAATGTATTTTAAATGCTGTATTTCTATTCTAATACAAGCAGGCGTAAGGTAATTTTAAAAATTTAAAAAAAATGAACTTACTTTTAGCGAATTTCGAAAACTCGAAATTCAGCTATTACAGTAGGTCTCATGACGCAATCTGAGTCCGGGACTATGGCAGAAATCTGTTTTGAGGTCCTTAGAATACGAAAATGATATTCACTAAAATTTATATATATATATATATATATATATATATATATATATATATATATGTATATATATATATATATATATATATATATATATATTTATTTATTTATTTATGTGTTCCCACGATAACTCTCGAACGAAACGTCTAACGCTTATGAAATTTTGTGTGCGGACTGGATTCTGAATTGGCTTGGCTAAGTTCGTTAGCCAGACACGTCGGATGCCCAGAAGTAGGTTTTCTGGCCATTTTTTATCATTCGATCCTATCATAAGACAGTTCGATTTTTACATCGTTGAAAAAAAAAATTATGAAGAAAATGTTCTTATAATTTTCTTTCTATGTTAAGTAGTTTTCGAGAAAATCGTAATTTTCACTATTGCCTTATTTTGCTCTCTTTGTCATTGTAATAAGTAATTTATATTTCTATCTCAGTTCTTTATGAAGTATAAAAATATTTCACTTTTTTATTAAAGAATTTTGTGAGAACAAGTGAAGTCTATTCACATACATGTGTTATAACACACATACATGTATAGAGTTTTGTTTCTCATTTATTGCATTATAATTAGCATGGTTCTATCTCATGTTGAAAAATGTAAATTAAACAGATTTTCTAAGCTAATGTAATGAAGAATTTTTTTTTATTGAATTTTTAAGTAAACAAGAAATTGAAGATTATGTTATGATATATTATTATTAAATATGAAACAAAACAAAATATGTACAATGTACATATGTATGCACGGAAAAATATTTTGAATCGATTTTGAAAATTTTTTCACTAATAATTAATAATGTTAAAAAATTAAACCATTTCAAATGGATTTAAGGTATTTTATGTGAGGTCAAGGTTTTCGGGACCTAAAAAGGCCAGAAATTAATTAACCAATCGATTTTAAAAATTTTTTCACAGTTAGTAAGTTAAAGTATTTGAATTAATTAATTAAATGATGTCCGCAAGAAGCTTACGGACTGCCATAAGTTATATGAGATCCTTAGAACCCTTTCCTTACTGTTAGAGTACTAGACTTGTATGAGTTTCGCCAGGATTTACTGATCCCATAATTGTAAAAAATAAACTAAACGACCAATTTTAAAAATTTCTTCACTGTTACAGAGCTAAACTATTTTAGATAGATTTAGAATATATTATGTAAGGTCCGCCAAAAGTATCAAAAATAAACTAACTGACCGATTTTGAAAATTTTTTCGCTGTTACAGAGCTAAACTATTTTAGATAAATATCGATTACGTTATGTAAGGTCCGCCTGGGTCCATAGGACCCAAAAGTGTCAAAAATAAACTGCCTGATCGATTTTGAAAATTTTTTCACTGTTACAGAGCTAAACTATTTTAGATAAATATAGATTACGTTATGTAAGGTCTGCCAGGGTCCATGGGATCCAAAAGTGTCAAAAATAAACTAACCGACCGAAGGAGTATGCCATCTAGTGATGTTGAACGGAACTTTAACGTAACTGGTCATAGATATAAATATGTAGGTATTTTTTTACGTCAAAATTCGTGATTTTTTTCACTTAGTGACAAAAAAGTCATCACGAATGTTACTTTTTCATGAATTCTGATGTACAAAAATACCTTTACCTATGAGCAGTTAAGTTTTAAAGTTTCATTCAACGTCACTGGATGGCATACTCCTTATTTCTTATTTCATTAAAGTTCCATTCAACGTCACTAGATGGCATACTTCTTATTCCTTATTTCATTTATTGTGTATGACCCATAACTTCAAGAAAATCAAAAGAAAAAAAATATTGAGTGAGGTCAGATAAAAAATTAATTCAAATTTGGATCACTTGATATGGATTGATTCAGTGTCAAATTGAAATAATTATTTTTCTTTTTAAGAAGTAGGTTGCCCATTTTGAAAATATGATAACATTCATATACCTAAAATACATGTATGTTTACAAATTTAGGTGTCGAAAGGAATAATTGAGCACATAATTCCAGAGCATCCTATTCGGAAACCAGTAAAGATGTTGAAAACCCGACTTCACCAATCTACTAATCATTAATCACCAATCTACTAATTAACGTTAAAGAAGTTGACAATAATTCTAGAATATTCCATTCGTTAACTAGTAAAGATATCGAAAAACGGATTGCGCTACTGGATTGATCATTGAAAAATAGATCAAATATCACATTCTAACTATTGTTCTAGAATATTCTATCCGCCTGTTAGTAAAGAAAACAAAAAACCGACTTCATAGTTGGATTGGTCATCGAAAGAGTCCAGATAGCGAAACTAGATAAATGATCTAGAATATTCTTTTCGTAAAGTAGTAAATATATAGGAAAACCGGTTACGCTATTAAATTGGTCATCGGAAAGGAAACCAGTACCATAATTTAACAAGTGTTCTAGAACATTCTATTCGTCAACCAACAAAGAAACTGAAAAACAGACTTCATCATTGAATTGGTCACCAAGAGGCCAACGAGCGTATTTAGACAAAAGTTCTAGAGGTCAATTTTCGATAACTTTTTGGTTGCCAAATAAAATATTCTGCAACAGTTCTCCAAAGGAATTCTTTGATCTCTTTTTCAATCATCAATCCGATGGTTCAATCTGTTTTTCGATATATGTATTTGTTAACTGAAGAATAGAATATTCTAGAACTCTTGTCTAAATGTATTATTTTGTCTCTTGTTTGGTGTCCAAACGAATGATGCAATCGATTTCTAGATATCTTTGCTAGTTGAAGAATAGAATATTCTGGAACTTTTGTCAAAACGTAGTTTTTTGTCTCTTTTTTTGGTGATCAATCCAATAGAACAATCGGTTTTTCAGAATCTCTGCTAGTTGACGGGTAGAATATTCTAGAATTTTTGTCAAATTTCACTATTTAACGTTATCTTGAATGACTAATAAAATGGTGAAGTCGGTTTTCTAATGCCATTGTAGATTTTCTAATAGAATGTTCTAAAATTTTTCTCGATGATTAATTACATGGTGAGATGGATCTTCGATATCTTTTTGTTAGCTTTTGAATGGAATATTCTGGAATCTTTTTCAATGTTCAACTCAGTTATAAAGTGGGTTTTTCGATCGTTTTTAAAATAAACTTAACAATTTTTATTTTGCGTCGCATCATTTACATTGTATATTAGGGTAAGTTCAAAAATGTAAACTTTACCGCATCGATGCAGCATCAGGACGTTTCTGATGCGTCTAATACTGCATGATGCGATGCTGATGCTCTCTTGAAATTTGATGCACATTAGATATTTTTGAATGGGATATTGGCATCATGATGCATGTAGCATAATAGACACACAATGTAGCCAATGTAGCATGATGGACTATAGATAATATAGTAATACAGTCCTTGTATAGGTATATTATCTTTGAATTTCAACTTGAACTTACTTGAAATTGAAAATATTGAAATTATTTGAATAAAAAATATTACATACCTATTTTGAGTGCAAGATGTATTCAAATAGTTTAAACAATTTTAATGAAAAGTAAATACATTAATCTTAATACAGTTTCTTTTTCGGAATTATTCCTGTCGGTGTTAATACCTACATAATATGGCAAGTAGTTATAATTCTACACATGACAAGCATCTTGGACACGCATCACCAAATTTCTTGATGCATTGTTTTGACGCATCAGATGCAAAAATGAACTTTTGATTTTTCGTTGTGATGCGTTTTTGAACTTTTGACTCTGCCTCATGCAAGCAGTGATGCATTTTTGAACTTAGCCATTATATAATTCGCTGACGTCACTATATAAAATCGGAGTCAGTGCCATTGGATATTCGCCGTATAAAGTAATTTAAACTACAAGAGTTTATTTCAAACATATGTAATTTCTATGTATTTCCTTATTACATATTAAATATCACCAACCGACACTGATGATTCTCAAATGGAAACACTCACTTCCCCAATCCCGACGTGTTTCCATTTGAGAATAAGTACTGTATATTACTGTTTGCTTTCAATCACGTTTTAAATGAGAACGCCTGTGCTGAATTTTTTTTAAAAATTTGTACTTTCTATTCTTTCTTTCATTTCCATTTTTAAACCATAATTACAAAAATATTTTTTTATGTTTTAATTGAATCATCCTATCATGTTAGTTTTATTTATTTTTTGCCTCACTAACGCAAAATTTGGAAACCCCTGACCTAAGGAAAGAAAGGATTTTAGAAAGATAAAAAACACAAATATATTTCGTATTTTTTTTTTTTCGTATTTTCCTATATTTTCGTATCATGTGGGTAACAATAAGCGATTAAAATAAGTTATACTGTACACACATAACACTTATGTAAAATAATTTAGGTATATAAATAAAATGAATTTGTCTATTTTTGTACATGCGCATAACAATAATTGTTGTTACGACTTAACAAAATTTTCATTATGGCATTTAAATAATGGTTAACGCGATTTTAATAACAATACTACTAAATCGTAGAATATTTAACTGTTTGTACTTAAAAATTAAATGATAAATAAATAATTTTTTTTTAAAAATACTTCAAAAAATAAAATAAATATTATATTGAAAATATAACTCGTAAGATATTAACAATAGTAATAAGAATAATTTAAAAGGTAAATTACGAGTTCTATGTTCAAAAAAATATTTGGTTTTCACTTCCAATTGAAGTTCAAACAGTTAAATATTTTAGTTGTTAAAATTCGATTCTAAGTTCAATAATTTTACTTCGTGGCTTGCTCTAAATATGCAATTAGGTCTGCACGTTCTTGTGGTTTTTTGATACCGGCGAACACCATTTTTGTACCAGGAATATATTTCTTTGGATTTTCCAAATATTCAAATAATGTGTCTTTGTTCCAGGTGATACCTACAAAAAAAATGAAAACAACTGATTTAATAATTGTTATTTTGTTAATACCTAGTTGAAACCTATTGTTATTTAGTTAATGTGAGAAAACTGACTCTTAATGAATATTTCTGCGCAAAAATTTGCAATTAAATATTACATTAATTTTTTTTACCATTTTCGGCATTATTTTTAAAAATCATATATATATATATATATATATATATATATATATATATATATATATATATATATATATATATAGCTAAACCTTTTTTAAAAGCCGCATAATCCATTAAAATGCATAATGTGAATCAAAACCAAGAGACAATAAGAAACTTTAACATTTACTATAATAACTTTCTTTGATAAAATTACTTTTTAATGGTTTTTAAACATTTAATCAGTACATTGCATAAGAATATAAGTTATTGGCATTGCATCATTAAGTTTTTTTTTACAGATGTATTTTTCACAATTTTCATAATATTACAAAAATGAAATAAAATGTTTTCATGTGTGCATTATCTTGTTTAGAAAAGCAACTTGTAAGGAAATAATGAGGTTTTGAGCGTTTTGAGTTATGTATTTTCGATGAAACTTTTTTTTACAATCTGGGCCGAATTAAACGTTTTATAGCTGTTTGTGATATTTTTGAATATACCTACATATTTTTTTGTGCGATTTTTTATGCGGCCCATTTCTATCCATCGTATAAAAAAATATTCAGCTGTACTTGCATAATGCATAAGTATTCGTATTTTAAAAGCTTCGCAAATTTAGTCAAATACCCTATTAAAGTAGGAGAATGAAGAAATAATATTTTACTATTAAAACGATTTAATTATTTTTATAAACTGAATGAAATTATGTAGTATATTATGCCTATATGTACTTTTTATTAAATTTATCTTTTAAACACTTTCAAAAAAAATTAATCTACATAATTATGTACATCTTTCTTTAAAATGCATTCGATTAGAAAATTTTTTTTATTTTTTGATACGTTGTCAAATCATCAGACTTAATTAGGTTCACTACAGAGCTAGTACAATTCACGTGTGAAAAAAAATGACGCAATAAGTTGATAACTTTCAGTCAATACTAAGTAACCACGGTAAATACTAATTTACATATAAGAAAAAACTGGAAATTTTAAATCATTCAACAAATATGTACTTTGTCTAAATAGTTGTATTATTCATTGATACGGTTTGCTGGAGGGCTGACGGCTGTATTAAAATGATAAACTTTGGACACTGGCACGTCATCATGACGTCACGGAAATTCTTGTTAAACAATAACTAATTCCAGTCAAGGATCTTATAATCAAAAAGATTCGTCACAGAATGATTTTTTATAAAGTTACAATTATCTAACCCTCTTACTGATCATTTTATAGCTTTTTCTTGAATTATTTTATTAACATGTTGACGGTCATAATCTGTAATGACAAAACGCCCAACTGGGATACTTTTTTGACAACTAATACATTTCATATGGAACGTTTTTAGATTAATATGGTTAATAATACTGTTTTACGAATACGAATACTACACGGCAGACGCTCATCTTAACAGAAACAGAAATAAAAAGTTCTGTCAAATGAAAAAATTTCCATTCTATTAGAGGTTCAAATGTTTATTCAACGGCACAAAGATAATGCAAAATAAGCACGTAAATTAAATCTTTTCCATAAGTCGATCTAAAAAATGAATTTTTTTAGTCTATAATAATAATTTTTAATTTCAGAGAAACAACGATCAAGTAGTTGTATTTTTATTTAAATGAATATTTAATTTTGTTCATATGAACAACTTAGGGGGACCAGTTATTTACAAGTGACTTGAATGCTCTTAGATTATTAGATCACTTGTTCAATAATTTCACAGTTTAATAAAAATTTTACATCATCAAGTATGTTGCAACCGCGGTTGTAAATTATATTTGAACATTTAATATTTCAATATAAAATTAGCATTAAATATTTAATTTATAAATTTTGTGTAATTAATGTATTGTCGTCAGCATTTATATAATTATGTATAACGTATTGAGGAAAGTAAATTTATTTTTTGAAAATTTAACTGGTCTTTATAAACGACGAAATTTTGATATGAAATTATGAATAATTTTTAACTTATAAAAACAAGAGTATACAATAAAATTTACAAATTATACAATAAAATTTACTACTCTTTTATTTTCGTATTTTCGAAAAAAGAAAATTGCTTTAAAAAATAGGTACCTATAGAATATACAATATGTGGTAAATTCCCAAAAGTATTTTTAAAAAATGTTATATAATTTTTTATTTAAGAAAAAGCAATTTATTTTAAAGGTTAAAAAATGAAATTTGAAATTGCATCAAAGGTATCTGAGTTAATGTATAAATTATTGCATAAAATAAAATCATTAATAAATGCGGCACTGTAAGCAAAAAAAAAAAAAATACCTTTGGCTTTGTTGGCATCTGTATACGTGAAACCAGGTGCTTGACCTGTTTTACGACCTATAAGCCCGTGTAAATTGGGTCCAACTTTGTGTTTGCCGCCAGCTTCTACTGTATGACATTGAGCACATCTTTGAACGAAGATTTTTTTACCTTTTTCTGCATCTCCAGCGGGTACACCCATTTTTTTAATATAATTAATTAAAAATTATCTGAAAGAAAACGAATTAAATAATTGTAAAATCAAGAAAAAAACGATTAACCTTTGAATTAATAATTTCAATGTCTATTCTATATGAATGTGTAGCGCATACGATTTTACTCAAGGTGACTTTACCAAAAAAGTAACTCTATCGCGGATTGTTCGGATAATTGCATTACTGATAAATGGTCATTAAAAACTAATATAATAATATTAATCATTAAATATATCTTCTTAATAAAATTGGGTTAGGTTTAGTCAATAAGCCTTACGTCCTTGGACTATTTAAGCAGACTAGAAAAAATCAATATCAGCAGAAGTGAGCTTCAAAAACTTTTGTTAAAAAAATATATGTCTTGCGAATTATTGCGTTGAAAAAAAAATTTAAATAGTGAAATAACAGAATTAAAGACCAAATTCACGGTTTTAATACAAATATTAAGGTCAATGTGTAATAAATTGGCTCATGGCCAGTTCTAAATTCTGTTAAGATAAATCAAAACAATTATATAATAATTAGAACAAAAATCCTACATTTCACAATAGCTAATAAAATGAAAATTAACACTTTAAAATTTCTAAGAAGCACTATTTTATATCACGTGTTATATAACAGCGGGAATAATTAATTAGCCTGGCAACTGACAAATATTAATTTAAATAATTTTAACAAATGAAATTTATTTAAAATTTCACAATTATTTATTTTCACACACACTAAATTTGTGTTTTATTGATAAATATAAAAAAAATTGATTGCACTTACTAAATTCACTAACAATTGAAACTGTTCTAATCGAACACAGTTACTGATATTGCGGATATTTCAATACTGAATTTTTATCTTGTGACGACTGTGATATGAAAAGGCGATACAAATTTTATGCAATTTCTCGAGATATTTTTATTATATATTAATAGATGTCACAAGTGTCCGCGGCATCCAAAAGTGACATCTGTTGATGGGTATTTGAACATGTGTAGCTAATATTCTTGGTATTTTAGATAATGTTTTTGTTGTTTGACATTAATACATTTTCATATCTTTAGGTCTAGATGGCACTAATTCGAAAAGAAAATACAAACTGGTAAAGAAAAATTTAAAAAATTGTTTTAATTGGCCTTGATAATCAACGGGAAAGCCAATAAAGACTATTTACTTCACATTTCAAATATTCCTTATCATTTTCATAAAAAAATATCCCTTAAATAATTTTTAAATGTAGTGTTTTTATTAATTTTTAGAATTAGAATATGAATTGTTTATCTGATAAAATTTTCTTTTAATACGCAGGAAGTGGTTAAAATAATGTAAAGAGGAAAAAAAAACTATTAACTACTTACTCCACAGATTTAAGTTATGTATTATTGAGGTTCTTCGTTTTAGAATAATCAAAAAACGGATATGCGTAAACATCCGCTTTAGTTACAATTAGTTCACAAAAATTTTTTTTATCAGTCTAAATTTTATAAAGTGCCTATATTAGTGATTAGTGGCTTATTAAATATGATTTAAAATTAAATTGTTTATATTTATTTGTGTTTTATCTTTCGTTTAATAATTAAAAATTTATGAGTGTTTAAATTATATTAAAAATGGATAAACCTAAGTCGACAATAAAACCTAATAAGTCCGCAGATTCAAATGTAGTGTTAAAACCTCATACACCGGTTAAACCACCTGATTTAGTGAAATTGAGTTTTCGTAATCGTGTTAAACGCGCTCTTAGTAGTGGTAATTCATCTAGGCAAGCTATTAGTTTGCCGCCAAGTCCTACACATAATCCAACAAAGGTTTTGTGTGTTTCCGACAGGAATTCAACTTGTACGTCAACACATTTGTCGTTGCGCCGTAATGCACTGTAAGTAGTTTAGCAAATTTATTTGTATAGAACAGGGGTGGCCAACTCGCGGCCCGCTTTGAATTTTTTTTGACCCGCGAGATTCATCACACTTATACAAAATATGTTTATTTTCTATTGGCCAAGGTAGTGAAAACTAATGTATTAAAAAAATACATAATATATGGGAACACATAATTTTATATGCGGCCCGCGGAGTTATGATGCACTTCCAAAGTGGCCCGCAAGATCGTTTGGGTTGGCCACCCCGGGTATAGAACAAATATTCTGACTTTTTTATCTGAGCTCATCTTATTTATTTTTTACCCCATTTCTTGTAATTTTCAAGAAAACTGATAATCAAACTTTCTTTTATGACTGTGACTCGAATTTAATCTAAGATGTCAAGAATTTTGTTTTGATATGTTCAAAAACCGGAAAAACACCGTATTTACCAATTACACTTACATAAAATAGTGTTTTAAAGGCTTCGGAACAAAACGTTTAAGTCGGATTTTGTAAACTACAAAAGATAAAGAGAAATGAAAAAAAGTAGTTTTACGAGATCAGTTTAATAATACCATTTTCGTTTTAAAAAAAAGTTGATTGGTATCAAGAGCGTCTATATGATAATTTGTAGGGGAGGTGGGCTAGAACTAGGGCTAAGGAGTATTTTTAATATATTGGATGATGAATGGCGACTTATAAGTAACCAAAAAAAGTTCCAATTCCGACCATGTTGTAAAACTTTATCTTTTGCTAAAATTCTAGATTACCTACCTTAAAAGAAAAAAACACGTGACCACCACTGCAGTTATATATTTTATCGTTTCCCTAAGAGCAAGAAGAGGCCGCGCCCCCCTCTTGCCCCCGAGTATGGGCGCACTTGCCTGGTATTCTTTGAAATAACTAAATTTTCGTAATTTCTTCAAATTGAATTAGTTTGAGTTGGTTTTAGTAGGTATTAGCTTAATTGAAAAAGTGCAAATGCAAGACTCATAGGTCAAAGGTAATTTGATCTTTTCAGTTAGACTCCTTACGTAGTTCTATAGTTGCAATAAACTTTCTAAATAACCTAGCAGCTTCGAGTTATGACATAAACTCATATTATTGAAGAAACTGAAGAAATTTTGAAAAAAATACGCTCCGAAATAAATCATATTTCGCACAGCACATAGCAGTTATTTATACATAATATAATGCACCATTATACCAGTATGCTGGGTTGTTTGAATCCATTTACAGGAAAAATGAATTATCTTAATAAAGCGTGTGCGTGAAGTTTTATAGGATGTTGAAAATGTATTTAAATTTAATTGGCCTCGTCATTAGGGCTATCAAGCATTATAATAACTTCATTGATATTCTCAAACGAAGGTATCATATTATGATAGCTATTATACATATATTTGCACAACATCCTATAGTAGCAATTTTTGGATAAGCTTTTACGGCGTTTTTTCTTTCAATAATTTTCTCAATCTGTATATATTGTATTGTAAAAGAATTAGCAACTTTTATAATCTTAATTAATGGTGTTGTAGGTATTTCCATTTATATTTTTTAATAAACAGTTTGTGAAAAAAATTACATATGTATGTATGAAATCCTCTACCAGCATATCATCCCTAAGAAGGTGCCCCGATTGTAAGGAAATCTGATCAATAATTATGTTAACCTTTAACCGGTAAGGTGATGTCTGTGAGTCGTATACAAAATATTATTTCAGTTTTCTTCCTCCCTGCTTGTTTTTGTTCAACCTCCCTGCTTACTTTTGTGTATTCTTTTATGGTTTAGGGAAAATTTTACCCTGCTGGCGTAAGGGGAGTGTTTGATACATGCATATACGCGTGGTCTCCAGTTTTGGCTATCTATATTACCAGCCCGCGGTATGCTATTTGTTGATGTCTCTCAGACATCACTTTACCGTGAGTATTATAAAAATTCACCTTACCAGTTAAGGGTTAATAAACAATGTTTAGTAGATTTTAGAAAGTTTGCTGAAATGACTGTATTTACAAAAGTCTTTATATATTTATTGAATATTAAAATTAACACTATGAGGCCCGAGCACTTTCATAGTAAACTTCCCCGGAAGCCGGTAATATTTAAAAAAAAAACTTTATACAAACAAATACATAAAATGATTCAAACACTGAATAGATTCAACACAGTTCAACATGTATGTGTAAAACTGTAAACATACGTACATACTACATACATATACACTGACATTCAAATCAATTTTATTTAAAAACATAAATTATATTTTTTATGTATTTTTTGTTTATCTTGAAATTTTTATGCATAGAAACCAAAAGAGTAGTATGTGTTGGTAATGGTATGTTGTATTTTTGTAAGTAGGAACACATCTGTGTGATGATTGATGAATGATAAACATCACACACATAATACGTAACCAACTAATCAATTAATCATTGATCGCGGTCGGCCTCTGGGGATGTTTTGTTTGGTTTCGGATGCCGAAGCCATGGGACTGAAAGTGTTAAAATGGATGCCATAATTATTAATTTAATCATATTTGGTGTACAGCAGGGGTGGGCAAACTTAACACTGGTATGATCGACATTAATATTTCTTATTTATGCGCAATTGACTCCGAAAAATGCCAATTATATTAAAAACAAATTTAGTATGTTTCATGTCAAATGCCCACTTGGGAAATGTAGAGTTGCCATAATTCCATATTTTCATTGTAATAATAAATTAGGCATAATATTTGGCTATTTTTGGGCAATTACATAATAGTTTGACTCACAATCATCACCCATCGACGGTTTTTGTTTTCTGGTAATTCTCTTTCTGGCAAAACTCTTCTGGCAACAGTGCTGCCTTGGAATTAGTGAGCTCAACCGTAGAATGTGTTTAATTTTAAATTCATGTTTCGCCGTCTGCTAAATTTTTAGTACACATTTTAAATTAAGGGGAGATTCGCTAGGAAAAAAAGAAATAGATTTTTTTCTTCATAATTATGTTCTCTAAGGTGTTAGAAATATTCTCCTAAAATTTCATTTTAAAAAAATGAAAAATCAAAAAGTTATGGGCATTTTAGTGCACGTACTTTACTATAATTCAATTTAAAAAAAAGCTTGAGGCATTTAATTAAGTTCGGTAACTACTGAAAAGTAAAATAGCTACACTTATATCCAAAACATTCAAAACAGAAATAATTAATGATAACGCCTCAAGCTTTTATAAATTATGTTGCATATTGCTTCAAACTTCACTCAAAGGTTATTTTATTTTTTTTTTTAGCCCATTTTTAAATAAAAGCTTTTTCTTAAAAAACATTTTTTTACTTTAATTTATTTTTTAGTTTTAATGTAGCATAATATAGAACATAATATCTATACGTATTTCAGAATTCCGTCAGAAGAGTCCGAATTTTACTATTTAGACAGATGTTTACTGTCTGAATCACCGTATTACAATCTTTACAGGTAAGTGCCATTATATGCTTTTATAATTATCTTGATAGTGCTTTAAGAACAAACTTATTTGGCTTCGGTTTGTTTTTAGTACATAATTTTAACTTGCAAAAAACTTAACAATTTAAGTTAATAAAAGTATCCAACCTTTTGGAAGACATTGTTATGATATCTATTACAGCAGTGTTTCCCAACCACCAGCCTGCGAACCAGGGCCAAGTCGCGAAAGTATCCCACCGGTCCGTAGAAAGATGTGCGAATTACAATGAATTACAAAAAGTATTAACTAATTTTTTTTCCTTTAAAAAAAAACTGGCTGGGCTAGCTATATGCAAAAAAAGGTTTTTGGTGATAAAAATCGCATGTTCTAGTATTTAGTATTTTTATTTACGGCACATGATAGCACATATCTAACACAATTCAGCACAACTTTATTTGTTGTAAAAAAAGAAAATTGTGGGACCCAAACTGGGAACTTTATACCCAAAAGAACTAGTTTTTGGCTGTAAAAAAAGCAATTTTGGGATTTAGCTTTTTTATTTAGTGTATATGTGTGTATGTATAGCACAATACAGTACAACTTTCTTGTTTAAAAGAACAGAAAATGGAGGTGCTAACTTTATTATAGACAGATGGTTGACCAAACGGTCGGCAAACGACACTGCATATTACACGATCTAATGTTACTCCAACTAATGACGGAAATGATTCCAGGGTACAAAATTTCTATTTAACCTCTTCACTACTAATGTACAATATATTGTGCCTACATTAAATTTAGAAGTATATTGACATGATGTTTTAATTGAGAAAAATTAAATACTTCTTAATATTAGTTAAAATTACTAAACTATGCTTCTTTAAAGATGTAAGATTAAAAATTTTAATTAAAATAAATGCTTGTTTAAAATAATATCCAGTATGCTGGATAAAGGTACTCATTGATATAAAAAAAAAATTTTAATTAGTAGCGAAAAGGTTAAAAGTGAAGAATTACTTTTAAACATTTCTCTATTGTTTAGTAAAGTGTCGGTATTTTTCTGAATTACATGGTAGACAAAGTGGTCGGAAAACGACATTTCATATTATACGGCCTAATGTTATTCCAATTAAGGGTGAAATGATTCTAGGCTACAAAAATTCTATCTAAAATTAAAGAATTGCTTTTAAATATTTCTCTAACGCTTGAGAAAGTGTCGGCACTCTTCTGAATTACATGGTTGATCAAGTGGTCGATAAAAGACATTTCTTATTGGAGGCCCCATAGTTCAGCTGGTGACGGAAATGATTCCAATTAAAAAATTACTTTTAAAATTAAAGAATTTTTTATCCATTCTTGTAAATTTTAAGAAAGTGTCGATATAATTATTTATTTGAATTACATAATCGGCCAAGTAGTCAGAAAACCACATTTCATATTAAATATAAATGTAATATAATATGATCCTATATCGCGCGTTCTCTGTCCCAACTTTGTATATCAAAAACTACGTATTTTAGGACACACAAAAAACATATTACTATATTTATATAAGTATATACTTATCTATATACTCGTATATTTGCGAATTCCCGGAATGGAATTCAGCTATTACAGCCACTGTCATGACGCGACTTGAGCCTGGGACTATGGCAGAAATTTGTTTTGAGGTCCCTAGAAACCGAAAATAATATTCACTAAAATTTATATATATGTATATATATATATATATATATATATATATATATATATATATATATATATATATATATATATATATATAAAAGAGAAATACCAATGACTCATATATCACAAAATCTCCAAAACTATAATACCTACAAACTTGAAATTTGGCACGTAGGTCCCTGTTGGGTCGTAGGCACTCGCTAAGAAAGGGTTTTGCAAACTTTTTTGTCTAACCGTTGAAATTTACGAAAAACCGTAAAATATCTTTTTTTATTACTGTAATACAGCAATCTGTGGTCAATTTATCAAAAAATTATACAATTTTTAAATTGTTGTTAAGTGTTTGGAAAAAAATAATTTTTCTAATAAATATTTCTATAAATACCTACCACCTAAAATATTTTTACCTATGTCTGCTATGAAATTACTTATTTACTGTACAAAATATAATTTTGAAAAAATTCAAATAAATGGTTTGATGAATTTTGACTAATGATACACAAACCCTTTTAAATCCCGAAATAAATAAACGTCAGTTTAAAATTGATTCTGAAGTAATAAAAATTACGCAAAATTAAATGACCAACGGTACTCCACTCCTAAAAATCTAAATAAGTATGGTTGTAGACAGAAAAGTCACAAACTGTTAAAATTAGGTACCTATATTTCTGGAAAAAGAATATGGCTACGCTGGAGTCGTTTGACGAGTAGAGCAACTTTCAAAAATTGGTTCACTGGTGGATACGTGGTACTTTATGTTCTAATATAGACTTCTAAAGTAAACGGCTGGACTTTGGAAAGTAAACGGTTGGACTCAACCAGATTTTGCTTAAATAATATTGAGATCCTGAAAAATGAAAGCTCTCTAGAATGTATGGATCTTGGACCAAATTTTGCTCAAACATTACTGAAGTCATGAAATAAACGAATGTGAAGTTGAAATGACCCCCAGCGGTGCTGGGGACCCAAAAATGGTCTAAAAAAGACGACGAATCTTGACTAAATTTTACTTAAACATTGATATTTTGAAAAAATTAAGTGAGATTAAAATTATTGCCTAGATTTCTGGAGTAATACAAGACTCAATAAATTAATGGCTGGACGAATTAATACAGGTTCAGAAATATTCGCTAAAACACTCGGACTTTAAAAAAGGTTCGAAATTCAAATGCTTCTAAAGTTATCAGTATGGGTATCTACGGAAAGGTCTCAAGGCATAAAAATTAAATACAGTAGAAACTCGACAATTCATCATGGTCGGGGCCGAAGGGGTGATAAATTACAGAAATAGACGAATTATGGAATATGTCTGAAAGTGAATAATAAAAAAAAAATTAATTAAATATTTTTACTTATTTAAAGGAAGATATCCCTTTATTTTGAGTAATACGTTGTTTAGTGGAATTTTTACAACTAGGTACGATACACTTTAATTTTTTTCTATTTAAATTTCAAAAGTTAAGTAGAAAACCAACTACACTACGTACATTTTTTGATGAGTTACAGAGTGACGAAACATCAAGTTTCCACTGTACACTATAAATATGAATATATCTATTTTAAGATCATTGGACGAGCGGAACGGAACACTAGAAGAAACTGATTTTATAAAGAAATTTAGAATATCTAATTTAAATGTAAAGTGAGTTCAAAATTAACCCCCAGCGCTATCTAATAGGATTAAAATTAAACGGTTGGATTTTGACAATATTTTACGAAAATTAAATATGCTATAGAAATATGAATATGGTTAATGTAGGATTATTAGGCGAGAATTATGCTCAGAATTTTAAAATATCAAATTTAAATAAACCTGGGGATCAGAATTGTCCGTGAAGGCCATCAAATAAGCCCCAAATTAATTGTGATATTAAAATTGTTCCTTACGGTCTTGGTGCCCCAAGCAAGGCCTAAAATGGAAATACTCCTAAAACTACCTATTGATACGGGTATCTAAGTACATAAAGGTGCGGAAATTAGCCATGCTATTGAAATATGAAGATTGTTACTTTAGAGTCGTTTGACGAGCATAAATAATTAAAATAAATAATTAATGTACAGAATTTCCGAATATCTAATTTAAAATTGATCTAATCATTTGACCAATAATTAAGATAATTTGACGTGGGTGAAACCACGGGCCACAGCTAGTATATATATATTGATGGTCACAAAAATAGAGCCACTGTATAGAATTTCATAAAATTTGTGGTGAAATTTGATATAAGATGCATAAAAGAAAGAAGTAGCTATCAAAGTAATCTGTATTCTAAGTAAGTAAAATTTACATAAAAATTAACAACAAAAGTGATTCCATTACAAAAAAAAAAAAAAAAAAAAAAAATAGTAAAATAAGGATAAGTAAACAAATTTATGCGGTCATTAAAATAGAGCCATTACCTATTTTGTATTTATAACCCTAAATTTATTCAAATATTTAAGTTCCAATCACTCAGTTTTTTCCAGTCACAAAGTAATTTAGTAGTTTGACTGTCCTAAGGCGTCACAACGTCGTGGCAGTGATTCAAATAAGTGCTGACACCGGATGATGGTAATAGACGTCTATTATTTTTGAACCTTCTTCCATAGTTGTGCTTTATTATTGATTTTATAATTTCCAAGAGTATTTTATAATTGTATACATTAATTTTGAATCGGATTGAAGTCGGATGATTGAGAAGGCCAAGGTAAAACCGACAATTTGTGACCCACGAAAACTCTTTTTGCCTTCCAAGACGTAGGCTTCAGAACATTGTATTGTGTTAATGTCCATTTTAGTGGCACATTTTCCCCAGTAAATGGGAGCACAGTATTTTTAAGTATGTTGGCATATTCGTGGTAATCCTTGTTTTCTCTGATCCAAGAAATTGGTCCAACTCCATACTAATCAAAAAATATCTCCATAGTTTTATGTTCCCAGCTTTATGTTTCAAAGTTTTTTTGATATGTTGTGGAAGAAATTCTTTGCTTTGGGGCCTTCTAATGTAAACCCGACCATCAGAGCTGAATAAATTTATTTTTGTCGCATCATTTATTTTTCTCCAGTTTTTTATGCCTTCAGGACCATTCCAGATAATATGACCAATGCAAATTTTATCCGGTTTTTGTTATTTTTAAGAGTCACCAAAAAAGTTCCCCATTTATCTACCGTTAAAATTATGTTCCTGCCGTCTTCTTCGTACAGCACGTGAACCAACATCAAGATTTAATTCAGCCTTAATGCATATCGAAAACTTGAATGCATCTTCTTTGAAGTATGAATGATGAGCCGATCAGTTTGGACCGTACTTTTTCTTTTTACCCCACAATTTTCTTTAGTTAATTTTGGTTTCAATGCATTTTCAACCATTTTCTTTCAACAACCGAGAATTCTAACTATTTCACGTTGAGATTTTCCCTCGTCTCGTCGAGTTACAATTTTCGTTCTTTCTTCGAAAGAACAATGTATTTCGTTATCCATCTTAACATTTATTTGAATCACTGCCACGACGTTGTGATGCCTTGTTAAAAAGTGATGGTCAAGCTACTAAACACTTATTAAAATTGAATTATTGGAACTTAAATATTTGAATAAATTTAGGGTTTTATATACAAAATATGTAATGGCTCTATTTTAATGACTACATAAATTTGTTTACTTTTCCGTATTTTACTAATTTTTTTTTTATAATGGAATTACTTTTGTTGTTAATCTTTATGTAAATTTTACATACTTAGAATACATATTTCTTTGATAGCTACTTCTTTCTTTTATCCACCTTATATCAAATTTCACCACAAATTTTATGAAATTCTATACAGTGGCTCTATTTTTGTGACCATCACGTATATATATATATATATATATATATATATATATATATATATATATATATATATATATATATATATATATATATATATATATATATATATATATATATATATATATATATATATATATATATATATATATGTGTATGTGTCCGCGTGATAACTCTTGAACGAAATGTCTTACATTTATGAAATTTAGTGAAAATATTGGAAGTCCCAAACCGTTGGAAGAGTTCGTTAACCAGACACGTCCGATGCCCGGAACATGTTTTTTTTTTGGCTATTTTTGTGAAAAAAGTTAGTTTTTTGCCAAAATTTCACCATATTCAAAAATTTTTGTAAAATTTTTTTATACCAGTGGAAAGAGGAGAAAAAATCACATAAAAAAAGGTCTTTAAACTATTATTCTATGTCAACTAGTTTTCAAGAAAAACTGACTTTTATAAACGGAAATTCGCTATGTTATGCAGGATGCGGCAACAGGGATATTTATATACTTATATAGGTCGCCAACATCAAAGGGTGTAAAAAGGGTGTTAGCATAAATCTTAAGTTCACAGTGTTTAAATACGTTTTTTCTGTATCCAAAAATTGGGACTCTTCAGATACGAGGTTGGGACAGAGAACGCGCGATATGTGACCGGTTCGCCCAAAATTATTCGAAATTTTACCGGACCGTAACTGAAAAAAGATTTCAGAAACTCTGTATTAAAGAATAAAACATTTTTCTTGGCATTTAGTATTTCATGTATTTCACAAATATTGATTAAATGTTCATTACCATTTAAAACTTTTAACCTTTATTTTTTGAACAAAAAACTCTTTACATTTTTTAAATGTCATATTCATATTTATAATGCTTCAAAGTTCAATATGCTTGCAATTGTGGTATTTCACCTTTTTCTTTATTAGAAAATATGTAAAATGCTTTGTTTTCGTGAAATATATCAAATAACAATAAAATCGTAAAATTACAAAGGAATATATTCAAAGAAAAATAATATATGCTCGTTTATCGATTATCAGTTCTAAATAGAACTATAAATCGAGCAATAATAGAACATAACGGGAATGGTGATTACCCACTGGTAATCACTCTAAATAAATTGTGTACTAAATATAATACACTATTCATTAAAAGCTAATTAAATCTATATCTTAATTCTAAAATATTCTGTCGATTGAGTCTATACAAAGAGTCACTATAGGTTAAGGGCACACACATTAGGGTGATTTTCTAGGCGATGAATGTATTTATCACTGTATCGTACAATTTCCTCATGCACTGTGGGCACTTGAAGACTGCGATGTATGTCATCGTTACGCAGGTACCACGGGGAAGCACTAATGGCTCGTAGCACTTTAGATTGAAAACGTTGCAATATCTCAATATTGCTAACACTAGCAGTACCCCAATGTTGAATACGATAAGTCCATACTGGTTTGATAACACTTTTATAAACTAGCACTTTGTTTCTTAAAGACGACTTTTATTTACGACCTAGAAGCCAATAGTATTTAGAAAACTTAACATTTAGTTGCTTGCATTTAGTCCAAATATGCTTACTCCATGTTAGTTTTCTATCTAGATGCATACCTAGGTATTTAGCTTCAGTAGCTAATGGTAACACTACATCATTCAAACTAACTGCAGGGCAGGTTCCTTTTCTCGTAGTAAATGTAACTTGCACTGATTTCGTTTCATCTACTCGAATACGCCATTTATGTAACCATTCCTGTATTCGACGCAAGCTAGATTGTAACCACAGAGGAATTGTAACTTTTGTGATGCAACATTTGGATCTTCATCAGTAGCTAGGATAGCAGTATCATCAGCAAATGTTGTAGTAGTATTTTCTTCATCAACCGGCAGATCTGCAGTATATATAAGATAAAGAACAGGCCCTAGAACACTACCTTGTGGTACACATGAACGGACTAGAAACATTTCTGATATTTCACTCTGAAACTTTACATGAAAGTAATGATCTGACAAATAAGATTTCATTATTAAGTAAAATGATTCAGGAATATTTTTCCTTAATTTATACAATACATCAGTATGCCATACTTTGTCAAATGCTTGACTCACGTCGAGAAAAGCTGCTGTACAATATTTTTTTTCTTGAAAAGAACGGTCGTATTGGCTACACGATGAACTTGTTCGACGGTTGAATGTTTTGCGCGAAAACCAAACTGATGATCTAGAATAATTTTAAGGTCATTGAGGACTCGATGCAGTCTTCTGAGAAATAACTTTTCAAACATTTTGGATAAAACGGGGAGTAAACTGATTGGTCTGTACACTACTTATGTATTACATAAAATTATACATTAATGGACTACAATAAAACAATAGTAATATCGAAATAATCTGACTCATTATATTAAATTTGTGCCTTGGTGTCTTGCTAAGGGTTAATTTATTTTAAGTATTTTAAGTTCGTTGATATCGTTTTATAGGGAATCGCTTACACTTGCTTGTCCTTGTTACCATATTAGTCCGAGTATTGACCGTATAATTTTGACTGATATCGGACATCCAATTAGTTTTTAACAAAAAATGAAAGGAGACAGTATACCAAACACAGAATTCTATATGATTTTAATCAAATATTGGTACGAATCTAATTAATGATTTGATTATCTAGTGTTTAGTACTTAGACTTGCGGATTCATAACATGTCATCCACATGAAATTTTAGAAATTATTTTCAGTTTCACCCTATATCCTGATCAAAGTGTTAAATCATTCCTTTTACAGGCAAAATTTTAGCGTGGTTAAAGAATACTAAAATTTGAATGCCGAACTTTTTGAATGGTGAAAATGGCAAAAGCATGATTGTAATATTTTGAAATCTTTAAAGATAAACGACTTACCGTATCGCTAAAACGTCGAGTGTCAAATGTATTTTATTTTTAAATTTGAATCTTCGCAAAGTTTTGTAATATTCTCAATAGTATAACAATTTATCTATTTGTTTACACAAATAGTTAATTATAAGCATTATTTTTTTTACTATTCAATCAACTGATTTTAAATTATTTACTTGGATTCATTTAGTCTACAATACACAGAAAATTTAACATTTTGACTTCAAATTTGTCTTTAAACATGCCAAGAATTATAAATACAAATAAAAGATATATATTATATAAAGAAACCGTAGCAACAAATTAATAAGAATGTCTCAAAATAGAATACAGTTAAACATATTTTTATTAATTTTAAAAGAGAGGACTAAAATCACAAGCGTAACTAAGTAGGGGCCAGATGGGCACTACCCCAGAATAATTTTAATCCCGAGTGTAAAACTTGGTACCAGAGGGATGCATAGGGAACAGGGGAATTATAGACATTCCCGTGGCGCATATACTATTTTTTGCTATAGGAGAAAGAGTATTTTTTAGTCCCTTGGGACTACGAGTGACACTTTACTTTCTATTATGAGGGACAAAAATATGTATTTGAATCCTGGAATTGCAAAAAATATATTCATGGTAGGTTATCTGAGTATCTATAGGGAGTGTGAAAATAGCTGATTAATTTAGTTACTTTTTCTGATCATTCTGCTTCGTTAACTTACTTTTAATTGTTTTTTCAACCATAAATGACATACATATTCGACGAATATTTTCAATTGTTTGCTGTACTTTTTCTTCATGGCAAACAGCTAATTTTTGATAATAACTTAATAAGTATTGGGTTTGATGTTTTTATTTAAAAATTCAATATCTGGTTTGATTTGATGAATCGAATGTAATTGTAGAAGTACAATGTGCCTGCATACAGGTTTAGAAATGTTATATTTTGATGCTGAAATTACTTAGATGAATATGAAATGTCGGGTTTTTTTGCAACGTATTTTAAATGCATTTAGTATTTTGCATAAAAAGTTTCAATATAATTTTATTAAAATTGTTTCAGAACATTTAAAATTCATTTGCATCCCAGCCCTGTTCTATTTATGATTAACATGGTACATATGTATAATTCAAAATATATGTACTTAATAATTAATTAACGGTACATATGTATTATATAACTCATCAATGATAAACATTATTCATTTTTCTAGAGTATTCTATGACGTAGTGCGCAAGCGACTTTTAACAATAAGTGCAAACCAATTTAAGTTAACTGATAAGAGCAATCGGACATTCCGTCATCAGCCACAGGGTTGTGGAGAGAGATCAAGGGCCCCAGGGACAAACTATCCCGGGCCCCCCGTCAAATATTAAATTTACTACTGACATCCAACCTTGTCCTTTAAAATCTATGTAACAAAAATATAGAAAAGATACTAGCTGGCGCGGCAGAGTCTATTCTGCCCTTTCCAGTAGAGTGATGTAATGAGTTTAATTTGGTTAGAGTGAATGTCTCAAACGCTATCTCCAAACTTCCCAATAGTTTAGGAGTTATCGACATAATTCCAAATTTCTTTTTCTCCCCATAACTTCTTACTGATAAGAATTAAATTATTTTTATCTGCAAATTGTAATATCAACTTTTTACGTAGAATTTGAATATTTTCTTAGAATTTTTCAGTAACTATCCATTTTCGAGGTATGACCCCGAGCCTTGTTTTTCTTACGATACATGAAATAGATTTTGGCACAGTTAATGGAATTTTTGCTTCGCTTTCTATTGACCTATAAAATGGTATGTCTGTCTTGAAAAATAATCTCGAAAATTGAAAAAATATTTTGTAATGTTGTTTAAATTTAGATTGAGAAATGAATAAATTACCCAATAAATATTTAATTAAATATTAGTTCTAATGTAAGACAATAATTTACTATGAAATAATGGGGCAAAATATTTTCTTTGAGTTTTTCTCTAACTACTCATTTCTGATTTATAACCCCGAACTTTTGTTTTCTTATAGAATGTAAAGTAGGTTTTGACATAATTAAATGGCTTTTTTTCACTTTCTATCGATATAAATGTATTTTGCACCATCGAAAAGAGGGGAAAAAATCACATAAGGAAGGTTTTGATTTATTATTTTATGTAAATTGGTTTCCGAGAAAAAATAATTTTAGTAATCGGAAATTCGCTATGCGCAGGATGCTGTGATAAGAGTAATTTTTAGTCGAATTTTCTCCGAAAAATTAGACTTATACAGTCTATACGATAAGAGCTGCGAGAGGCGAGAGTAGGGGCGCTATCCGTTTTCGGACCCGTAGAACACGAATATGTAGAAAAAAAATGTCTGATATATATATATATATATATATATATATATATATATATATATATATTCCCGCCACCTTTTAATTTGTGTAGGGCCCCCCTATGGAAGTTAAGAGATGAAATTTGGTAAATGGGGCTCATTTTCGAGGCACCTCATACTATCAAAGTGGGGTCAAATTTTGGGAAAATTTTTTTCTGACCCGACCTTTAAGCGGGTGGTGGGGGGCGGAAAAGCAATAAAACTTTTCCAAACCGGTTTTAAATAATGTTTCGGTCAATTATCTACAACATATCCAAAATTCAGCTTCCTAGAATGATTTGGGGGGAGTAGAGGGGGGAAAAACGATTTTCGCTGGATCTAAAAGGCCCCCAGCCCCCCAGAATTAACGTAGAGGGTTGAAATTTGATGTGTTGATAAAGTTCGTACCTAGGTTGTTCTTTTTGGAGGTTTTAATATTTTACCCCCACCCCCCTCATTTTTAAGCTACAATTTCATGCATTTTCGACGTTTTCGAAGTTTGTACCACTCGCACAGGTCACCCAAATAAACCTAGAGGGCTGAAATTTTGTATTCGGATTGAGTTAGTATCAAGGGGGTGCCTTTTGGGGGTCTCAACTTTTAACCCTTACCCTCACCATTTTTATACCAAAAAGAACATCATTTTTCTTGTTTTTTAACAGTTTCGTTCGGGTCAAAATCTCCCCAAATAAACCTAGAGGGCTGAAATTTTGTGTACAGGTTAAGCTAATAGCCAGACACTGTTTTTTGGGGGTTTCGACTTTTAACCCTTACCCCCACGATTTTTACGCCAATATTTCCTTAATTTTTTTGCTTGTTTTCTAACACACGTCTAGAGACTCTCTAAGGAAACCTAGAGGGCTGAAATTTTGTACGAGTATTCAGTTAGTATCCAGCTAGTACCTTTTAGGGAGTCCACATTACTTTTCCCCCCACTTCTTCCATTTTTACATCGGAATTAAATGCTATTGTTAAATGTGTTTTAAATGCATTACTTTTATTCTAAATACAAGTAGGCGAATAATAATTTTAAAAACTTTAAAAAAAAGTGAATACAATTTTTTAACAAATGAAATACATACATATTAAGTAATTTGAAAATGTTATTAAAGTCACTGTTTATTTATAAATTAGGAATTTTGGATTTTTATTATTTATAAAATAGAAATTTTGGGTTTTTTTGGAAAGAAAAAATATCTTCATTAAAGCCTTCCAGTTTACTATTTAAGTTCCTTTTTTGATATTTAAAAATAAAACACAAAGGCAATTGGCGGATAAGCATGGATAGAAATGCCCTCGTACGAATTGTGTTGGCTTTTTTAGTCGAATTTTCTTCGAAAAAGTAGACTTATACAGTATATACGATAAGAGCTGCGAGAGGCGAGAGTAGGGGCGCTATCCGTTTTCGGACCCGTAGAACACGATTACGTAGAAAAAAAAGATGTCTGATATATATATATATATATATATATATATATATATATATATATATATATATATATATATATATATATATGTTCCCGCCACCTTTTAATTTGTGTAGGGCCCCCCTATGGAAGTTAAGAAATGAAGTTTGGAAAATGGGGCTCATTTTCGAGGCACCTCATACTATCAAAGTGGGGTGAAATTTTGGGCAAATTTTTTTTCCGACCCGACTTTTAAGGGCATGGTGGGGGGTAACGAAGCAATAAAACTTTTCCAATCCGGTTTTAAATAATGTTTCGATCAATTATCTACAACATATCCAAAATTCAGCTTCCTAGAGTGATTTGGAGGGAATAGAGAGGTGGAAAACCATTTTCGCTGGATCTAACACGCCCCCAGCCCCCCAGAACTAACGTAGAGGATTGAAATTTGGTGTGTTGATAGAGTTCATACCTAGGTTATGCTTTTTGGAAGTTTTAATATTTTACCCCCACCCCCCTCATTTTTAAGCTACAATTTCATGCTTTTTTGAGGTTTTCGAAGTTTGTACCACTCGCACAGGTCACCCAAATAAACCTAGAGGGCTGAAATTTTGTATTGGGATTGAGTTAGTATCAAGGGGGTGCCTTTTGGAGGTCTCAACTTTTAACCCTTACCCTCACCATTTTTATACCAAAAAGAACATCATTTTTCTTGTTTTTTAACAGTTTCGTTCGGGTCAAAATCTCCCCAAATAAATCTAGAGGGCTGAAATTTTGTGTACAAGTTAAGTTAATAGCCAGCCACTGCCTTTTGGAGGTTTCAACTTTTAACCCTTACCCCCACGATTTTTACGCCAATATTTCCTTGATTTTTTCGCTTTTTTTCTAACACGTCTAGAAGCTTTCTAAGAAAACGTACAGAGCTGAAATTTTGTACGTGTATTGAGTTAGTATCCAGCTAGTGCCTTTTAGGGATTAAACATTACTTTTCCCCCCACTTCTCCCATTTTTACACCTGAATTCAGTGGTATTGTAAATGTGTTTTAAATGAATTACTTTTATTCTAACACACAGTAGGCGAATAATAATTTTAAAAAATTTAAAGAAAAATGAATTTACTTTTTTAACAAAAGCAATACATACATATAGGTAGTTGCATACATACATATTATATTACGTATAGGTAATTCTATATGTATACATACATATAAAGTAGGAATTTTGGATTTTTATTATTGATAAAATAATTTTTTATTTTTTTTATTTTTATTTTTATTTTTTTTTTTTTTTTGAAAGAAATAACATCTTTATAAAGGCCTTCCAGTTTACTATTTAAGGTCCTTTTTTAATATTTAAAACTAAAACATAAAGGCAATTAGCGGATAAACATGGGCAGGAATGTCCTCGTACGAATTGTGTTGGTTTTTTTTCTGCTACCTGTTTTCGGCACAAAATTGAAATTTACTGAGATACAGCCCTTAAATACTTAAAACCTTTTTTCAAAGCCTCGATCAGCCGAACACTCATCACCAGTTTTGAAACCAACAAAATGACAATTCGGTTGTAGACTTTCAATCACATTTCGCTTGTAGACATTCAATACCGAAGATGAAGGGGAAAATTCGACTACCGTGATGGGGCCCCGCTGCTCACGGCGTTTTTTTTTTTAAATTCATTGTTATGAATTTATATTCTTAGAAATATAAACAAAGACGAAAAATATACAGGCGTGGATAATATCTTTAATTGCGGAACTAGCACAGGATATATATTATCTTTTATCTTATCTTTTTATTAAATAAAAAAAGGTAAGATAACTAAAATAAATTTCTTTTTTCAAAAAGTCATCAAAATAATTTTCCTATATTTAATAGCTTGTAATAAAAAGATGCTTCGTTCAATGAACCATTAGTAGGTTTTTCGGTATTATGAACCTATACGATCATTTAAACTTACAGAATTAAATTTATATAGAATACTTGGTGGCATTGTAATAATTCTAAAAATATAAATAATAATAAGGAATTTAAGATGTTATTTTTTACCTTATTTTGGAATAATATCTATTGCTTTTAACTGAAATCCACCTAATTTTGTCTTCACATGAGCTTTTCTTAGATCTATTTGATTTTTAACGCGATTTAAAAAGAAAAATTTTGTTCTTTTTTTACAAGATTTAATTCAATTTTATACTAACTACCAAAAAATAAAAACAAAATTTTGTTATATTTCTTGGAACTCAATAATTGAATTTCAAAACAAAAAAAGCACGCGTTATTTTGATTTTGTTTTAAATAACTAAAAATCAGAGATGACGTTCTTTTCAGTGCTTAATAATTCATAAAACTTCTAACACGAATGTTTTGATTTCATTATCAATTGAAAAAGTTAACTGATGGAACTTTTATTTAAATGTGCTTTTGTTACATAGTGGTTTTTATAATTTTATAAATGAGAAACTTCTTTTAATATGAATTTTTTCATATAAATTTTACTGAAATGTAATAACTTGTCATTAGTATTTTTGGTTTTTTTTAATTAGAAATCAGAAATATTTTTTGGCTGCTTTTATAAAATAACGTACCTAACATAATTGCAGTTATATCAAAAATTGGGCTTTTAATGAGTTCTTTTGTTTTTTGTGTTTTTCAAATTAATTATTTTTCTATTTAGTGATATCAAGTTATTTTTTGTTTTGTTTTTTTCAAGCAAATCTTCTTATCTACTAAATTACTAATTTTCCTATGTTCGTGGAATAAAATATGCAAGCATAACTATAAAAATGGTAAGACTAATGAAATTTTTATTTAATCTACAATTTTTTCCATAAATATTTTTTTCGGAAACCAATCTATCAGCTGAAAACAGAGTTAGGCGTTTGTATGTATGTATGAAATAAATCGACTTAAATACAAGGTTTTGTACTTTTAACGTCACGATATTTACTGGCTAAAAATCCATTTATATGAGTTAAAACTAGGAAAAAGATAAGACCTATTTGGCCGGCTCGGGCTCCCTTTGGGACCGCGGGCCCCGGGGCTATAGCCCCGGCTTTCCCCCCTCTCGTCGGGCCTGATCAGCCAGCAGGCAATCAGTTTCACTCGTACCTACGGGTAATTAGTTTGCAAGTGTCCTTCTGACACTTGATATTAAAATAATTAAGTGGACTATGGGACGGTGAAACAGACGTCTCATTACCACCCGGCCACTTGGCCCTCCAGATTTCGTGATCATGATTGTTGCTCGATATTACTAAACCTTTGATTATATATATAATCAATTGATTATATATAATAATACGTTCGGGTAACGATGGGAGAAATTTAGTGTAGTTAGTGTTTAACACTTTAATATTTCTATACTTTGACGCCAATAATATTTGGTGATTTTTAATTAAAAATGTAAGTTTTTTCTAATGAAATTTAATTTCATATTATTGTAGCAGTTGTATGTATTGAAATTTATTTTGCATACTTTTGTGATTATTTCAATTATTTTTTTTATTATTTATTAGTACTAAGTTTATTTATAACGTTGAGTAGTTTCTTTTTCCAATTTGTAGTTTCTTGCAACACAAAATGCATTAAATTGTCTCCAAATTGACAATTGTGTATTTATTGTATTTTTCGGTACACAGTTAGTAACATTTTCTTTGATTTCAAATTCAGAAAAATTTCCAAACTACAATATTCAATTTATTTACATTACATTTTGTTACTATAGTTATGAAATCTATACATATAATAAAACTGTAAATCTGTCTCTGTCTGTCTGTCTGTCTGTTCACGCATCACGTAAAAACTACTGGACGGATTTTAATGAAATTTGGTGTGATGATAACTTATTACCTGGGCCAACATCTAAGATACTTTTTATTCCGGGAAAACGTCTCATTCCCACGGGAAAATGGAAAAACTATTTTGAGCATCTGCACATATTACGCCAATTTACATATTTCATAAAAAATTTCATAACTATAGTAACAAAAATTGTAAATAAATTTTGTAGTTTGGAAATTTTTCTGAATTTTAAAACAAAAAAAATGTTGCTAATTGTGTACCGAAAAATACAATAAATACACAATTTGGAGACAATTTAATGCATTTTGTGTTGCAAGAAACTACAAATTGGAAAAAGAAACTACTCAACGTTTCGCGTGAACAACGTCACGGGTACGGCTAGTTATGAAATATGTAAATTTACGTAATGTATGTACATGCTCAAAATAGTTTTTCAATTTTCCCGTGGGAATGAGACATTTTCCCGGAATAAAAAGTATCTTAGATGTTGACCCAGGTAATAAGTTATCATCACATCAAATTTCATTAAAATCCGTCCAATAGTTTTTACGTGATGCGTGAACAGACAGACAAACAGAAAGACAGACAGACAAAAATTATAAATGGAAGTAATGGAAATAATTTTTGATTGATTTGACGTTTGATAAAAACTAATATCGATGTAATAGCATCGACTTTCGGGAGTTGTTTAAGGCTGTTTCTAAAAATGAGATACAATTAATTTTTTTTCAAATTTTTTGTAATTTTGTCATAGAAATATCAGTGTTTATTGAAATAGCAAAAAATTCAATTTTCCGCCATAGTTTATAAACGCTCGAAGATGCAGTTATTAATAATCAAAACAAAATGTTTATAGTACGCAGAAAGTGAGTTAAAATTTTTTGAGTATGTTTTAATTTACATTTGAAATATAATACTCAAGATCTAAAACTCAAGATATAAGACATAAACTTTGTGAATTGTGATGTATGGGACATTGTACGATATACCGTATGTCACGAAGACTATCCAACCAACTACCAAATTTCAAAGTGGTTTGTTAAAATTTTCGATTCTATTATTATCCTGTACATTCTGGCAACCATATCCTGGAAATGACTGTACTCATTTTCATCCATTCCACAATTACTAGCTTTCAATGTGCGTTTTTAAAATTTTTAATTTAATTTTTATGCGCCTGGACTAATATTCATTTCACTTAATTAAGAACCATCTTGCAATTATTAGCTTTCAAAGCAGTTTATTAAAATTGTCAATTTTAATTTTATCCTGAAAATCCTTGAATATCCTGGAAACGATTTGACCAATTTTCATCAATTGTTGCTAGGAGCCATATCGCAGTTGTGAGCTTTCAAAATGTTTTAATTTTACTCTTATCCTAGAAACGATTCGACTCATTTTTCTTAAACCTGATTAAAAATCATCCCACAATTATCAGCTTTCAAAGTGGGTTTTTTAAATTTTTTGTTTTATTTTTATCTTGAAAATCTTGGAATATCTTGGAAACGACTGAATCAATTTTCATCAAACCTGGTTAAGAACCATCGTGGAATTATCAGCTTTCAAATGAAAGAAACCGCATTGAAATTGGTTAAGGCGTTTTGGAGATAAATGGTAACAGATAAATATACACACACTTCTTCCTCTAAATTTATATACCTTCTCCGTTCCGTCTTGAGTAAAAACTGACTTTTATATTCTTATAAAATAATACGGTATCAGACAATCCTGGCCTTTGGTCTAACATTAACATTATAGGGTTTGGCTAACTCAAGCACTTTACTTACTAATATGTAAATTTTATCCTGTAAAACCAACGAAAATCAATAAAGGGAAAAGACAGATATTATAATAACGGTAACTGACGATAAAATGTAAAAAATAATTAGCAAAAAATTTATATGCTAAACAAGACTAAATTGAGTAAAAATAATGTGGAAAACAGCGCTTGTAATACCAACACTGTGTTTTACATGCAGAGTTATGACCCCTGGACTATCGAAACTTTCATGTAGAATGTTAATATTCAATATAATAGCTTTGTTCCTTTTTCACAAATTTTTAGTTCAAAACAGTAAAAATCATGCGCAGCTGGAAAAGTTGAAAATAATGCGTTCCTTTTAAAAAAATATATTACTTGTACTGATAGTTCAATGTTCCTTTTACTATGAATTTGAATTTGAACTGAGTTCAAAACAGTTCAATCAGTCCGGGATTTTTGTCAAGAATTTGAACTAGAATTTCAGTTTGTGTACAGTTTTGAAAAAATTATCAAAAAAAAAAAAAGTTAATGAAGAATAATATCTACAATATCTACCCATTATCTACCATATTTACGATATCTACGGTTAGCGTCGTTAGCGTGGTAACGTTGTCATACGAGTGCAAAGTTATTCAAATTTATTTTTTTTAAATAATAATTAAAATATTTTTGTTGATTATAAACTGTAAATAATTGACGCTAACTGACGCGACTGACACTGATGCTACTTGAATATATATTATGTCTATAACCCTGTTTCTCATCATCGACATTTTTGTTGCTTTTCTCTATGATGGTAGTGTCACACTTCTATGCCCTCTATAGAGTATTTTTAAAATTTATTGCGTTCCTTTTTAAAAATTCAGAATTATTAGTTCAAGTAATAATTCAGTTCGATCATGCGTATTTGACAAATTCATTATTATTTGAACTGTTCATCATTTTGGAAAAGGAACAAAGCTTTTGATGAAACTGATTTGAAAAAGAGTTTTCGAAAAAAATTAATATTAGGTAGGTATATTGTGTCTAATTCAATTAGAAAATAATTTTAACCTTTTAAAACGTTGGACATTTAAGAAATCCAACTAAATTCATTTCGGCTTTTATCTGAAATTTTGTTCGCATTGGTGTATCGTTTTCGAACTTGTACACATATGTATTACATCCATGTGTGGGTGTGTAGGTACAAATACACATGAAATGTTTACTTTCCAAATATCAGCTGATAGATGAAAACAAACATCGCGTTTATATGTATATGAGTGCATGAGTACCTCTATGTATATTTTCTAATATACGAATATGCCTATAGAAATATGCCTAATAATATTGATGGTAAGTTATAGCATTATTTTTTTATATCGATTTATAGTCATATTGTGACTAAATTTCAATTACCATTGTACTGTTGTATATCAGTGTTTCTCAACATTTTTTAGTCACGGCGCGGCGTGGTAAAATTTCCGTTAGTTTTGTGCGAACTGGCCACATTTAGGATCAGATATGTATGGCGATTATTATCAGTTTTCTAAATTACATGTAGGTACATTTAAGACGAAATGTGATTTTCCGACCATGTAGTTCAGATAAATATCGACACTCTTTTAAGCATTAAAGAAATGTTTAAAAACAATTGTTTTCATTTTAACTAAAATTCTTGTAGTTTAGAATCATTTCCACCATTAATTCGAAGAACACTAAGTTGTGTAATATGAAATGTTATTTTCTGACTACTTGGTCTACCATGTAATTTAGATAAATATCGACATATTCTTAAGCATTACGAAAATATTTAAAATTATTTGGATTAACATTAGGTCTTGTAATATGAAATGTCGTTTTCTGACCACCATATGCTCATAAAGTTAGCTCCGTCGTTTTCTTTTTTTAAAAATGAAAGAGGTTGACCTGTATAATGCTAGACGTACGTTGTCATGCGCCGTTAGAAAATTATTTTTTTTAGCCAGAAACAACTTTTGGGGGTCAAATTTCCCTACAGTTCCTTTCCTATGGGCGGTAAATAAGAAAAAAAAAAAACTAAATTCCAAAATATGCTATTTTTATTACTAAATCAAATCTTGTTTTGGATAAACCTAGTCCCACTATTTTCTTTTTTCGTAAGTAAAAGATTAAAATTGTATCCGACAAAAACAGATATTTGGGAATATCTGTAAAAATGGCGCCAAGAATATTATGTATTTGTATCTAAGAAAAAAAATAATGCTTTAAAAAATAACTGAAATCCATTGCTATGCCAAGAACAGATATAATTATAATAACTAAGCTTACGTACAGGTGGTATTTAAAACAATAATCTAAAAAAAATTAATACTAATTTTCGGAATAAAAACTTTTGTTGTACTTGGCTCAAGATTTTTTGCTTTGTTTATTAATATCAAGTTAAATCTTGAGCTAAATACAACAAAAGTTTTTATTCCGAAAATTAGTATTAATTTTTTTTAGATTATTTTTTTAAATACCATCTGTACGTAAGCTTAGTTATTATAATTATATCTGTTCTTGGCATAGCAATGGATTTCAGTTATTTTTTAAAGCTTTATTTTTTTTCTTAGATACAAATACATAATATTCTTGGCGCCATTTTTTACAGATATTCCCAAATATCTGTTTTTGTCGGATTTCACATATTTTTGAACTATGGACAGTGTTCCGTGCGCCAGCCTAATTAATCCTTAATACCTATATTCCAGTAGTTTATGTCTACTAATAACCAGTTCGTATTTGGTGGATATAGTACACCTAAATCTTCTATGCGCCTTTCTTTTGTGCGACTTTTTTATGCGATTTTTTATACGGTTTTTAAAAAAATAAAATCCACAATGTGAATCAAAATCAAGAGACAGTCAGAAACTTAGACATTAACTATCATTAAGTTTTTTTACAGATGTAGGTATTTTTCACAATTTTCCTAATATAATAAAAATGAAATAAAATGTTCTCATGTGTAAATTAATGGTTTATCTTTTTTAGGAAAGCAACTAAGGAAATCATGAGGTTTTGAGTGTTACCTGTAATTTTTAAAATCTAATGTTTTTTGTCGTTACCTCTAAGTTTTTTTTCACTGACAAAACCATGTTCAGACCGACTGTTAACTGTTTAGTGTTAGGGGGTAATATCACCTTGTGTTCACTAAATTTCATGTGAAAGGAAAGAGATAGAGATATGAGGTTTTGTGCATATGAAAGTAATAGTCTTTAACTACAAAAAATATGTTTTATTTTAGTTTTAAAATGGCGGTACAGCAGCGCACACAAGGAAAAAAAATTTCGGACGGTCGACATGGGTGTACCGCTACACAATTTTTAATTTGGAAAAAATCAAAAAGTTTCTTAAAATATAGTCCAGAATCTAGCGAACGTCGTAGGATTTTTTCTACAAATTGTTTTTTAAAAAAGGGCGTTTGTTTGAACTTTTGTTTTTTTTCGAAAAAATTGACCAAAAATCGCTTACAAAATCTATAAAAATCAATTTATTAAAAAAATCCTACGACATTCGCTAGATTCTGGACTATATTTTAAGAATATTTTTGGTTTCATTATACAGACAAACCTGGATAAGGGAGAACTGGGTAAGCGAGAAAACTCTGTAAGTGAGAGTAATTGCCTAATCCCGTCACTTTACCACTCTTAAACCTCTATGAGTGAGAAACAAAAACCTGTATAAGTGAGAGTCGTTTTTCGCTCGTGGACCTCTATAACTGAGACTGAGAATTGCCTGTACCTCTATAAGCGACAGTTAAACGTATTTAACATTTTCTAGTTATGACTCATTCTTAAATTTCAAAGAACTTCTACATATTTTATTAGAAGGCCTGAATGGACTTATGTTTTTGTTTTCTTATAATTCACGGACCTTTTCTATTCAAATAGCCAAAAAGCATGTTTTTTTTTTTTTTGTAAGCTTATCTATGTTCAAATATGTATATGTATATTATTCTAATAAGTAGTATCCATACAATATATGCATGTTTCTCAATATATATTGGTTGTATTTTTTCTAGACCTCTATAAGTGAGATAAATCTCTCCCGTACCTGTGTAAGCTAGAAACTCGGGTTAGTGAGAAACCTCTTTAAGAGAAAAATAGATCGCGGTCTCTTCAACTCTCGCTTATCCAGGTTCAACTGTATTTGGTAACATTTGGTAATATTGAACAAAATAATTTTTTAATGTTTCGAAAACATAAAAGAAAATAATTTTCATTTTTTTCAAATCTTAAAGTTGGTTTCTAATGACACAACTTAAATATATGGGCAATTCTCGCGTGACGCACGGGACATTTTTGCAACAAAAACATTTTTTTTTTTTAAATGAAATTAATAACAAACAAAACAAAAAGTTTATAACGTGGGGCAACTGGATTAAAATTTTTTAAGCATATTTTAATTTATATCTGAAATGCAGTACTCCAAATATAAGACATAAACTTCGTTTTGTACGATGTCCCGTGCGTCACGTGAGTTTATGCCTTTTACATATCTTGAGTACTGGACTGCAGATAAAAATTATAATATGCTCAAAAAATTTTAATTCATTTTCTGCGTATTATAAACATTCTGTTTTGTTTAAACAATATAGTGTGTAAATTTAACACAACTAAACAACAAACTTGGTCAATTCAGCACATGGTTCGCACGAGATCTTATCAACATTATTTTCTTCTTGATTCTGATTGGTTGATACCGGTTATTGTCGAGTTTGTTATGACATGGGACTTGCAGTATTGTACAAATACATTCATACTGATTCATACACATATCCCAAAGATCTATCTTTCTTAATTGTAAACAAAATAGTAAAGTCGCCCCTACACACTCAGTAACATTACACAAAATCTGATCTTATACAATATTACGGAGCAATTTATTGTAGATTATAATGAAGGCTTGTGCGACATTCAACTTTGTTTATTTACAAGTTTAATTTGTTTATTGTGTCACCTATTGTGCCTATAATTTGAACCAGTTTAAAATATTAATTTGTAAAAAGTAATTGAAGCCTGGAAGTAGCAAAGGCACTAAGTATCAATTCATATATTTTGAGTTATTACACAAATAAGGAATAAAAACTCCTTAGATATAATACATTATCCAATTTTTTATTTACTTATTATTACACGAGAGGTTTGTATTTTTTCGAATAAATTTGGGTTTGTCTAACGAAAATTTGTTGCCTATACCAATTTAACGAGAAGAACTGTCAACTAACAAAAACGCAACAGCGGAGCTGAAGCGTTTTTGGGTTGACAGTTCTTCGAGTTAAATTGCTTTAGGCAAGAAATTTGAGTTATAGAAAACGCAAATTTATTCAGAAAAAATATAAATCTAAAATGTAATACAGTAAGACAATTTAACGAATAAAATAAATTAGTATAATTCATATTATTAATTAAATTATTTAATACATTGTTACCATGATTCTAAAAAATCATTTAAATTTACCAATATAAATTTTTGTTTTGTTTTTATCGTGTTTACCTACAACGAAATGACCAATGAAATATTTTGTACTATTTTTTTCGCTGTAAAAATTTTGTCGTAACTTTTTTCCACGGTAAAAGTGAAAAAATTACAATATTCTTATGGCACTTGATACACATGAGTTAAATTGTCAAGTTAAAAATTAAAAATATGATAAATATTACTTTTAACTTTTGTTTGGGTTTTGGCGATGTCATATAGTACGTTTTGAAGACTAATTTTTAAAAGAAAAAAAAGCTATTTTTTTGTACTTAGTGCCTTTGGTACTTCCACACGTCAATTAGTTACTGCATCGTAGCATGTTTATCAGTTAATCACTTAACATTTTGAATCAAAAAACAATTCTATTATCATCTAAAGAGACTTTAATAAACTGCACAAGCTGACTGCATAATACTATTGAGCGTGTAGGGATTGCTTATACTTAAAGGTGCTGCAAAGAACGACCTTTTTACATATACATACACATATATACGCCTATTGTGTATATGTATACATTACTGGTAAAAGTTTTAAAACTACATATGTATGTGTGTATCTGTCCTTTCGTTCCCACTGAGGCTGTGCTCGGATTCTCAAATCTATACATACAGTATACTCCCGATTATCCGCGGAATTGGGTGGCGCGACTACCGCGGATAACGAAAACCGCGGATAATCCGCAAAAATACCGAAAATGGGAGAGAACAAAAGAGAAAAACTATTTTAACATAAAAACAATCTATTTAATACAGTCTACTATACATTAAGACGTAAAATACAATGTAAACATAAATAGTAATTACAACCTCTTAAAAAAATCGGTCACTTGTTTCTGTTTCTTGCTTTGGAAACACTTTTTCTTAATCCGCGATTGAATTTTGCGTAGCATAAGTTTACGCGCTAGCCTACTGCGCGAGTTCGGAGAAGGCCTGCGCACGTTTTGTACTCAATAAACTTGTCAGTTCAGTCCTTTTTTTTATAAATACTTATTTTCTCGCTTTCCGTAGCACGCGCGGATAATCCGCACCGCGGATAATCGGGAGTGTACTGTATAAGAAAATTGTAACGAGACCATTTCTGTACATGGAATATTTTTTGAAAATTGTACTGATACTGTAAATAGTTATCGATGTAGATACCAAAACAGCGATTTTTAGAATTTTTGTCTGTCTGTCTCTTCACGCATCACACAAAAACGATTGGACGGATTTTAATGAAATTTGGTGTGATAATAACTTATTACCTAGGTCAACATTTAAAATACTTTTTACTCCGGGAAAAGTTCTCATTCCCACGGGAAAATGGAAAAACCATTTTGAGCATGTGCACATATTAGGCAAAAACTATTGGACAGATTTTAATAAAATTTGGTGTGGTGATAACTTATTACTTAGGGTAACATTTAAAATACTTTTTACTTAGGGAAAATGCCTTATTCCCACGGGAAATTAGAAAAACCATTTTGTGCATATGCACGTATTACGCAAAACTATTGGACGGATTTTGATGAAATTTGGTGTGGTGATAACCTATTACTTGGGTCAATATTTAAGATACTTTTTACTCCGGGAAAATTCCTCATTCCTACGGGAAAATAGAAAAACCATTTTGAGCATGTGCCCGTATTACACAAAAATTATTATTCTTTGCAAGTTCTGTATAATTATTACACTTACATATTTCTTATTGAGTTTATAACAATGTTTTGCGCGAACGACGTCGCGGGTACGGCTAGTAAATAAAAAAATTTAAAAATTCGAACTCTCTTTTTTAAAAAGTATCGTCTATTCTTCATTTACGGATATTGTATAGGGTCCTAAGTTTCTGAAAAAAGCAGTTCGAGACCTAGGTTAATAATGTGTTCAAATTTCCCAGACAAAATATCGTTTTTTATTTATAGTACAAAATTAATAGTACATAATTTTTATAGTACATAATTAAAATGTGATCTAAACATTTCAAAGAGACAGATAGGAGAATATTAGAATATTATATGACTAGAATAATGTAATTAAGCATTAACAATCGCCATTATACTCGTATTTGATGTCAGCAATGCCGAAACAAATAATTTTTACATTAAAATAGTTAAGTAATAAGTTCGATAATTATACAAGATTAAAAATCATCAAATGTATGGTAAAACATTTTCATCTATGACTACCAAATTCAAAATATTATTGACACCACTCTACTTGATATTAAATACAGACTAATAATGTTGACAATCCGTGCACTTTTCCTTGTACAAATTAAATTTTAAAAATGAATATGTAAATTTGGAAGATAAACAAGAATGACAGATAGGCTTCATATTCAAAATCTATGTTTCCTTTCTGTCTAAAAAGGGCCCACCTAAAAATATGTAGTGTGTGAAGAAATCCTCATACTTTTGTACATAAAAACAGAATGTTTTACTAGTGTTAGATACTGATATTTAAGAACAGAAATAGTAAAAAATATGAAAAGCTGATCGGACATATTCTCTCAAGTTAAGATTTTATCACACAAAAGCCTTTTCAAATGTATTGTGGGCGGCGCTTATAATTTAGATAAACTAATTTCTTTAAAGACATATTATATAAAGTCTATTCTCCAACCGACCTTACGGAACGTATGCGGGGATGGTACAAATCAAGATTTGATTGGGATATAGAAAGAAGTTATTTTTCTGTTCGTTTAGACTGTTTTCGCTTACTTTAAAGCAAATTTTTAATATTCTTGGCGCGCAAAAAATATCTTTTTTCTTGATTAATTTTTGTAATTACTTAATTGTAATTTACATATTTCTGCGGATCAATAAGATATTTTTATGGACTGGTACCGGTCGGCGGACCGGAGGTTAATAAACACTGGCGTACATCCAGTGTACCCAATGTCCTACAGTTAAAGGATTATCGTCCTTATAAATAACGTACTGAAATGTTTCAATCCTTTCGTGTACGTGTACGTAGTAATTTCGTTGACGAAATTGGGTCAGTTGAAGTACCCATCTGCGTCTCTTGGTTGCACGTACGTAGTATGTTTATGTTTTATCTCTCATTTATACCAAGTGAAATAATTTTATACTATAGGTCATAATATAAATTATGCGTGTATGTGTTTTGTTTCCCTACGGTTTTTATATTGGTAAAGTATACTTTTTCTTTTTAATGGTTAAATTATTACTGGTTGTAATTTTTTTTTATTGTTTTCTTTTTTTATATTTTTTTTTTTTTTTTTTTTGAAAACGATAGGAAAAATATGAGATAGCAGCAAGTGTTACTTTTAGTGAATTTTCGAATGAAAAATTCAGCTATCACAGCCACTGTCGTGGTAAGACGTGAACCCGGAATTATGATGGAAATTTGTTTTGAGGTTCTTAGAAGCCGAAAATAACTGACGTCTCCGACTTTATACGTGTCAATTACTAAATATTTATTATTTTATTTACATTGACATGTTGTTTTTATTTTTACTGTTATATATTGTTCGCACGATAACTCTCGAACAAAACATTATATTTTTACGAAATTTGGTAAAAACGTTGAAAAACGTAGATAAAACCGTCCGCCAGGCACGTACAATGCCAAAAATCTCAAAAAATATGAGTTTTTGCAAAAATTTGCTAAAATTTAAAAGTTTTCGATTTTAGAACCGATTTACATACATTTTTGAACCGTTATCCTACGTAAGCGAGTTTTCGAGAAAAAGTAATTTTTGTAACCGGAAATTCGCCATATTATGCAGGATGCTGTGGTAGGAGTATTTTAAATTAAAGACGAATGAGCACGCTACAAATTCAAGTATGTTGTAACAATACGCTATATGTGTGAATCTCATTACGTAATGTGTTTCAATGTGTTACTGTCTTGTTTACATTTTAACTCTTGTGCGTCTTTTATATTTTTTTACCTGCTGTTACCTTGTGTTAAAAAAAAAAAACTATGATAAAAATTAATGTATTGAAGTTTTGTCATCTAACAAAGAGAGGTTCCGGGTTGGGAAATTCACTTTTGGATGAAACTTAGAATATCATTAGTATACGTTTAGGGTGTAAACATAGTAAAATAGTAAAACGCACTACCCAGCCGTTTTCGAAAAAAATGCCCTTAAAGTTTTAAAATTTTTTTTAATGTCTTTTATACGAATTTAATATGATGTTCAACAACAGCCTTAGTGACTGAGTGGCTAAGGTTACTGGTTCGAGGCCGGATCCATCCAGTAATTTTTAAAAATATTTATTTATTTAATTTAAATAATTATAGAAACTAATAATATAATATATAAATGCTAATTTTTACAATGTAAATAATTTATATTTGAAAATTAATGTTTAGTTTTGCATTATATACATTACACCGAAAATTTTATTTGTAACAATACAAAATATAACTATGAAATTACATTATTACTGTTGGCATTAAAAAATCATTAACATTAATTTTTATAGCTGTTATACTCCAAGTATAGAAGGGTTAATTCTAGTGAATTCCAGGTAGATTCCAATATGAATCGTTTAGCTTCAAAGATGCATCATTAAAATCTTTGACCATCTACCTAGAATTCACTAGAATTAACCTACCCCTATATATTTGGAGTATAACAGCTATAAAAATTAATGTTAATGATTTTTTAATGTCCACATTAATAATGTAATTTCATAGTTATATTTTATATTGCTACAAATAAAATTTTCGTTGTAATGTATATATTGCAAAATTAAACATTAATATTCAAATACAAATTATTTACATTGTGACAATTAGCATTTATATATTATATTATTAATTTCTATAATTATTTAAATTAAATAAATAAAATTTTTTAAAAATTACTGGATGGATCCGGCCTCGAACCAGTAATCTCAGGACACGAAGCAACCTTAACCACTCAGCCACTGAGGCTGTTGTTGAACATCATATTAAATTCGTATAAAAGCCATTAAAAAAATTTTAAAACTTTAAGGGCATTTTTTTCGAAAACGGATGGCTAGTGCATTTTATTATATTACTATGTTCACACCCTATAGGTATACTATTAATATTCCAAGTTTCATCCAAAAGTAAATTTCCTAATCCGGAACCTCTCCTTGTAAGTAATAGTTTGTAACAGTAAATCATGCAAATGTATAAATCAAAAACATTGACGCCTATGACCTTTGACTTTCTCCTTTAACAATTTCTCCTCCAACGGCCCCAGTGGATTGCGAAATGGAGGCTTCCTATGTATCTGCTATTTTCAGTTAAATCGTTTCATGGCTACTTTTTGCCTATTTCCAGGAAAGCAGACGTAAATTCTATTATTTATTATAGACAAGACTATCATATGTCTATAAATATTACAATGGTAAAAATCAATCAATCGCTAAAGGATTAATCACTCCCATGCTCGCACAAATCGAAGGTATGCCACTGGTGGAGGGTCCGGACTTGCTCTGCGAAATCGCAGTTGAATTTGATTCTTGATTTGATTGAATATTTGTAGATGATAAACGGTGGAATTAACACCAAAGTCCACATATGCAAAGTCCACCGTCTAGTGATAATAGCATATTATATTCTCCCAGTATAATCATATATGCACAGAGAACACATGCTTTCGACAGGAACTTGATTTTAATGGAAAATCCACCATACGACGGAAATATAAGTTTTAAGAAAGAAAGTGCTTTGATAAAAAATTATACCTTAGGAACGTAAAACGTCATTAACAATTGCTTAGTAAAGTAAATTATGCTAATGCTCGTTCAAATAATTTCAAAAAATGTCCTCAATGCAAGAGGACATGTTTCTAGCCACTAAAAAGTAGAACAATCTATATAATATTTGAGCACATTTAAATTTGTAGTGTAGTCAATTATTTAACGCAATATTAATTGCTCTGTTACACGTTTAACTATAAACGTGTTTAAAATAGCCAACTAGATGGCTCAATATCACTTTAAGGCGTTACATCACTTTAAATATGTTTTTCTACTCCTACTATTAAAAGTAACATTTTGCGCACGGCTAACTATATGTAAAAATTAACAATTGCCCACACTGTGTGGAAATAGCCATGGGAAATTATTTCGCACGGCTTAATATAATAAAAACGCCGTGAGCAGCGGGGCCCCATCACGGTAGTCGAATTTTCCCCTTCATCTTCGGTATTGAATGTCTACTAGCGAAATGTGATTGAAAGTCTACAACCGAATTGTCATTTTGTTGGTTTCAAAACTGGTGATGAGTGTTCGGCTGATCGAGGCTTTAAAAAAAGGTTTTAAGTATTTAAGGGCTGTATCTCAGTAAATTTCAATTTTGTGCCGAAAACAGGTAGCAGAAAAAAAGCCAACACAATTCGTACGAGGACATTCCTGCCCATGTTTATCCGCTAATTGCCTTTATGTTTTAGTTTTAAAAATTAAAAAAGGACCTTAAATAGTAAACTGGAAGGCCTTTATAAAGATATTTTTTCTTTCCAAAAAAATCCAAAATTTCTATTTTATAAATACTAAAAATCCAAAATTCCTAATTTATAAATAAACAGTGACTTTAATAACATTTTTAAATTACTTAATATGTATGTATTTCATTTGTCATAAAAGTAAGTTTACTTTTTTTTAAATTTTTTAAAATTACTATTCGCCTACTTGTATTTAGAATAAACATAATGCTTTTAAAACACATTTAACAATAGCATTCAATTCCGATGTAAAAATGGGAGAAGTGGGGGGAAAAGTGATGCGGACTCCCTACAAGGTACTAGCTGGATACTAACTGAATACACGTACAAAATTTCAGCCCTCTAGGTTTCCTTATGGAGTCTCTAGACATGTTAGAAAACAAGCAAAAAAATTAAGGAAATATTGGCGTAAAAATCGTGGGGATAAGGGTTAAAAGTTGAAACCTCCAAAAAACAGTGTCTGGCTATTAGCTTAACCTGTACACCAAATTTCAGCCCTCTAGGTTTATTTGGGGAGATTTTGACCCGAACGAAACTGTTAAAAAACAAGAAAAATCATGTTCTCTTGGGTATAAAAATGGTGGGGGTAGGGGTTAAAAGTCGAGACCCCCAAAAGGCACCCCCTTGATACTAACTCAATCCGAATACAAAATTTCAGCCCTCTAGGTTTATTCGGGTGACCTGTGCGAGTGGTACAAACTTCGAAAACGTCGAAAATGCATGAAATTGTAGCTTAAAAATGAGGGGGGTGGGGGTAAAATATTAAAACCTCCAAAAAGCACAACCTAGGTACGAACTTTATCAACACACCAAATTTCAACCCTCTACGTTAATTCTGGGGGGCTGGGGGCCTGTTAGATCCAGCGAAAATCGTTTTTCCCCCCTCTACTCCCACCATATCATCCTAGGAAGCTGAATTTTGGATATGTTGTAGATAATTGACCGAAACATTATTTAAAACCGGTTTGGAAAAGTTTTATTGCTTTTCCGCCCCCCACCACCCCCTTAAAGGTCGGGTCCGAAAAAAAATTTGCCCAAAATTGGACCCCACTTTGATAGTATTGTTGTGCATCGGAATAAGCCCCACTTACCAAATTTCATCTTTTAACTTCCATAGGGGGGCCCTACACATATTAAAAGGTTGCGGGAAAATATATATATATATATATATATATATATATATATATATATATATATATATATATATATATATATATATATATATATATATATATATATATATATATATATATCAGACATCTTTTTTTTTTACTTAATCGTGTTCTACGGGTCCGAAGACGGATAGCGCCCCTGGTCTCGCCTCTCGCAGCTCTTATCGTATAGACTGTATAAGTCTAATTTTTCGGAGAAAATTCGACTAAAAAAGTTGTATATGTCTGATTTAATATATATAATGTCATATGTAATTCTAAAAATATACATATGTATGTTGATTATTTATTATTGTTTTCATAGTTTCAAAGTATGCTTTGGAAAAAATTTTAATATCTTACCAATATACCACTGACATTATGAATTTAAAAAGCTTTTACTACTTACTTATTTAAATTTTATTTTAATTATTTATGTTAAATTTTACGCAAAAAAATGTGTTGCAAATTAAATTTTACGCAAAAAAGTATAGTGTAAAATACGTGGGAAAAGCTTATTTGTCACTTATTGTACAATATACTATTTTCTTTTTTTATTCTCTTAAATGATGTATTAAGATCTTTAAAAATATATTCAAATAGAATTGTGACTGGTAAAATATTTTAGTTACCATTTTGAGCTGGATCTCGGAAACTATTTCGAACGGTTGAAAATGTTCAAAAACGCCGTTCCGCTGTGCGTAGTATTTTGAAGTCTTTCAACAAATTAAAGTTGTTTTCTAGATTGACTTGAAAATTTTATTTTCAAACTAGTGCCATTTATAGATAAGTCAATATTTTTAGTCGAATTTTCCCGAAAAATTAGACTTCTACAGCCTATACGATAAGAACGGGACGAGGCGAGAGTAGGGGCGCTATCCGTTTTCGGACCCGTAGAACACGATTCTGAAGAAGAGATGTCTGTTATTGTATATAATTCCGGGCTCCTTTTTGCATGTGTAGGGCCTCCTTATGAACGGAATGAGCAGAAATTTGGTAAGTGGGGTTGAAAAATGGAGCAATAATACTATGAAAGTGGGATCAAATTTTGGGTAAATTTTGGATCCGACCCAACCTTTAAGGGGGTGGTGGGGTGCAACAAAACAATAAAACATTTCCAAACTGGTTGGAAATAATGTTTCAGTAAATTATCTATACATATCCAAAATTCAGCTTCCTAGGGGAATGTAGAGGGACTAGAGGGGAAAAAAAGTGTTTTGGCTGGATCTAACGCGCCCACAGGCCCCAAAATTAACGTAGAGGTTTGAAATTTTGTATGTTAATAGAGTCTGTACCTAGGGTATGCTTTTCTGACGTTTTAATATTTTACCACCACCCCACCAGTTTTATTTCATGCTTTTTCGACGTTTTCAAAGCTTGTACCACGTGTACAGGTCACCTAAATAAACCTAGAGGGCTGAAATTTTGTATTCAGATTAAGCTAGTATCAAGAGCGTGCCTTTTTGGGGTCCTAACTTTTAAACCTTACCCCCACCATTTTTATACCAAAAAAACATGACTTTTCTTGTTTTTTAGCAGTTTTGTCAGGGTCAAAATCTCCCCAAATAAACCTAGAGGGCTGAAATTTTGTGTATAGGTTAAGTTAATAGCCACCCACTGCTTTTTGGAGGTTTCAACTTTTAACCTTTACCCCCACGATTTTTATGCCAATATTTCCTTAATTTTTTTACTTTCTTTCTAACATGTCTAGAGACCTTCTAAGGAAATCTAGAGGGCTGAAATTTTGTACGTGTATTGAGTTAGTATCCAGCTAGTGCCTTTTAGGGATTCCACATTACTTTTCCCCCTACTTCTCCCATTTCTACGTCGGAATTCAATGTGTTAAATGTATTTTAAATGCATTATGTTTATTCTAATACGAGTAGGCGAATAGTAATTTTAAAAAATTTAAAAGAAAAATGAACCTACTTTTATAACAAATGCAATACACAAATATTAAGTAACTAATCGTATACCCGCTGGGACTTCCCATCGGCAACATATTTTTATTAGGTACTCATTGCTCACTTTCAATGTTTTTCAAAAGCCTAAATACCAATTTCCACGTTTCTACACGGAGAGAAAATTCCTATAAAAATTACTGTGCTCAGCACTACAATCGACGTGTAAAAGGCGAACATATTAAATTCTGTAAGGTAAAAATATAAAGATTATAATTAATCATAAAAAATTTAAAGGATGGAATGTTCTTTTCGTAATATTATCTCCGTAAAATTTGTAAAACAGCACAGTAAAAAGTTCCATTACCGACAAAAAAAAAATTTTTAATTGTGTTTATTAAAAAAATTACCATGCTAACATGCTAATAATAGAAAGAAAAACAACAGAAAGAAGGTTGGTTTTGTTGGGAACGCTGTAATGAAATGTACCTCAATCAGCGAGTTACATGGGTTACATGCGAACCATAGGTGTGGACTGTGGAAGAAACTTTGTCAGACAGTTCGCACCAAGCACCTTGATGCAGCTAGTAGTCAGTTGCTTTTACACTCTCTTAGGATGATGTCATCGTTTAATTCATCTTTTTGTTATTTACCTATCTTTAGTATATGTATTATAATATATTGTTGGCAATCATTTTTGTATACATGTTTTTACAGGTACAGCGCAACCAATATAAGGTCGCGAGTCAGATGCGCAAATGAAAGAGTACGACAACAAGAATTAAACTATAATAAACATGCATAAGAGTGTGATAAAAGTTGTGTTAGCACCACATTAAATTTTACCATGCTAGCACATATTTTTATTTTGGTCGTCAATCGCGCACGGATTATAGGGGAGCATGGTAATTTTTCTGAAATTTTCTCTACAAAAATTATAGGATTTTTCTCTCCGTGTAATTTCAAAAATGACGGACTTCCCATACGAATTTTCATTTCCTGTTTTAACCCCTTAGAAAATGAATTTCCAAAAACGTTTACACAACTGATTTTTATTTATAAGTAGTAATGTCTAAAGATCAATCTTCATATCTTCTGTGCTAAATTTCGTCCTTCTAAACCCAACAGTTTAGGCTGTGCGTTGTCTGTCAAAAAATAAAATATTATTTATTTGAATAGTCATAGTAACATATTTTTATATATCTAACTTCAAAAATGACGAATTTCCAGAAAAATTTGCATTGCCTATTTAACCTACTTAGGGGGCGAATTCTCAAAAACCCTTTCTTAGTGGTCACCTACGTTACGTAGGGAACTCCTGTGCAAAATTTCATTCTTCTAAACCCCACGGTTTAGGCTGTGCGTTGTCAGTCAGTCAGTCAGTCAATCAGTGTTAGAAATTTATTAAGTAGATTTAAAGATGTTACTTAAAGTCACTGCTTATTTATAAAGTAGGAATTTTGGATTTTTATCATGTATTTATAAAATAGAAATTTTTGATTTTTTTGGAAAGAAAAAATATCTTTATAAAGGCCTTCCAGTTTACTATTTAAGTTCCTTTTTTAATATTTAAAAATAAAACATAAAGGCAATTGGCGGACAAGCATGGGTAGGAATGCCCTCGTACGAATTGTGTTGGCTTTTTTCCTGCTAATTGCTATCGGCACAAAATTGAAATTTACTGAGATTCAGCCCTTAAAAACTTAAAACCTTTTTTTAAAGCCCCAATCAACCGGACACTCATCATCAGTTTTGAAACCACCAAAATGACAAATCGCTTGTAGACTTTCAATTACATTTCGCTTGTAAACATTCAATATCGAAGATGAAAGGAAAAATTCAACTACCGTGATGGGGTGCCGCTGTTCACTTCGTTTCTTATTTATAAAATATGAAGTTTTGATTTTTTGAAAAGAAAAAATATCTTCAAAAAAGGCCTTCCAGTTCGCTATTTAAGGTCCTTTTTTAATATTTAAAAATAAAACACAAAGGCTATTGGCGGATCAGCATGGGTCGGAATGCCCTCGTGGCCTCGTACGAATTGTGTTGGCTTTTTTCCTGCTAACTGCTATCGACATGAAATTTACTGAGTTTCAGCCCTTAAAAACCTAAACCCTTTTTTTAAAGCTCGGATCATCCGGACACTTATCATCAAAATGGCAATCCGCCTGTACCCTTTCAACCACATTTAGATATCTTAAAAATACCGAAGATGTAGCGACTCCAGCGATGGGGCGCCGCTGCTCACGTTGTTTTTTTTTAATAATCTTGTGTACTGCCTTAGTAAACCTAATGTAAGTACTGAAAAAGTTCTTATGCTCTGGCTGCTATTTGAGAATTATTATACTACTCAACATGAACCTCTTCGAAAAGAAAGCGTCGGCATTGAACGCTCGCGCTGTCATTTTGTTTTTTAAATGGTGAAAAAGTTTTTTTTGGTTTTCTTCAGATCACGTCCTAATAAGTTTTATATTGATTGCATTATTCGTTATGAAGAAAATAATAATTCATAAAATCTTATTTTCTGGCATTACAAAGTGATGTAACGCCTTAAACCTAAAAAGTTTACATCCTAAAATTAATGATAATAAGTTTTATGATAAATAATTAATGTAGATATTAGATAATAAATTAATAATGAATTTATTTAATATTAAATAATGGAATTTTTATTTATCAATTAACCTATTAATATTATCAATTTAATTAACTGATTTTTTAAAATAATATAAATAAGTTGAAAAAATTTTGATATACAATTTCTTTTTTTCTGTAATACTTATTAACCAAAGATAAAATCAACGTTTTGCGCTCGTAAGACGCGTAACACATTACATGACACATGACTGACATTTTTTTTTAACTTGTAACCTTGTTTCTGAAAGCTCAAACTGAATGTCTTAAATACTCTTTCTGTTAGCTTTGTTATTTTAAAAAGATCGTTCAACGTGGTATATAGCTATATATTGTGTGAGTTTTTCGAGAGTTGCCATTCGATTTATTCCTAAAATAAGAATCTAATCGAAAAAAAGTTTATACAAAAAATATTCAAAATAGAGGGGGCCATTCAGGAAAAATTGTTCCAGACTTCTAGGACCTACGGTTTTTTCGGAATAGAAAAATTTTTTTTTTCAAATAGAAACATATGTTGAGATGTTTTTTAAAAATTAGTTTATTACTTCAAATTACCAATTATGCTAAAATTTTCATTATTTTATTTCATATTTTTGAGAAATTGCATTTTTAAGTTTTAATTTTCAAAACCCGTGGTCAAGTTTATTTAATCGAACGCAAAAAATACGGATAATTTGCAATTTACATTCACGGCTCTATTTATTATAGGGACTCTAGGTAAACCTATACGGTAAAGCCATCTATGTAGCTTAAATACAATTACCGGTTAGCTACTTTCCGTAATTATGAGGCTTGTTTGACCTAGGCGCTCTTAAACTCATCAAAATCCACTTAAATAAATCACTTTTAAGCGCGAAAGTTGTAAAATTTGAAAAAAAAAATTTAGATAAAAATTTTAATTTTTTTATTTTTTGTTTCTGTTGCTTTATTGAATAATTTTTATCAACAAATAAGTATACTATTCCCTTTAAAAAAAGGTAAGTTTGTATCGTAGCTTGAAAACCATAAGAGCTATAAAGTTCCTAATTATCGCAATTGGTTGCCCCCGTCGATATCTACAACTCTTATTCGAACATTTTTTCGATTAAATCAACGGTTTGGCTGTAATAAAAATGACAACTCCCGAAAAACTCACACAGTATTGTGTACAAATCCAGATTTTAACCTTTTAAATGTAAAATATAGTTGACTGCAAAAGGTTAATAATCATTTTGATACGAAATAATATTGTATATTTAAAAATGGAGATAACAATTTCTGATACCCGATTTTCGCACTTATGCCTTAGAGAGTACTGGGGAAAATATAATGCAATTTAACGGATGCTCGCGTGGCTTCCATGTCAAAAATTCAATTTGTTATGCTATGTGTATTAACCAGCGACAGACAAACTCCTTCGGAGGCCCGGGTCGATTCGCAAAAAATAAATTCCTACTTTCTTTCTCTTTTTGAATCGACGGAACCCCATGCTCGTCTGTCTGCTGTGGAGAGCAACGGACTACATAGTAGAGAAAAATGATAGGCATAAGTCATCCAAGTGGCTAAAAGGTTGCTGATGTGAACTTGTGAGGGGAAAATGAAATGCTTTCATCATGAAACGCTTATAGAAAATTGTTAATACACATGATAGAAACAAGGCAATCGTCTCTAAAAACATACTTTACTTGTAAAAGAAACTGAGTTTTCGAGATGAATACCACATGAGCGGAACTCAAATTTTAATTTATTTTACTCAGAATTTTCATAAAACTTAGTACTCTCCGAGGCATTAGTACGAAAATAGTGTACCAAAATTTGTAACCACCTCGAATCGTATCTTATAAATTTTCTAACGTCAGCGCACTTTTCAGATCTTTAGAAATCCTATAGTCAATAACAAAGAGGCGTTGTTGTCTAAGAAGTATATCGTATATGTAGGCGAGAGCGGTATCCAATTATAACATTTATGATAAAAAGCATCTACAAATTGCATTTTCTATTTTTTTAGGGTTTCGAAGAAACATTTTTCTTCCGAAGTCTCATGTTTTTGTCCCCTCTGTAGTTTTTAACCAATCACGTAATTCGACATTGACGTGTATTTTATTTTTATATGTATTCTTGATTCTGATAATTTGTTATTATTATTATTATGATTGAATGGTTTCAAAAATTTTACAAAATACGAAAAGAAAAGAAAAAAAATAGTGACACCACATACATTCAGTGTTCCAATTGACAAAAATTATATTTGAAACCAATGAACTTCAATTATTAATATGTTACAATTTTTTTTGTTTCAAATCGAATCGATATGTTACAAAGATAATATGTAATTATTTATATACAATCATTTTCATCTACCTCATATTTTAATAATTTTTACACAAAACAAAATTATTACTGCGCTGATATTTACATTTATTTATTTATTTTTCAGTGAGAAAGAACTACCTATCTAATAAAATTAGATAAGAAACAAAATTTAAGATAAAATGCAGTTCTAGATGCAAAATCACTTTAAAAGTGGGATAAAAGTCTACTACAAGTACAGGAAAGCTGTGCGTCACTTCTTATTGTCTGTGTATTTTTATTTAAAATTACTACGTGATCGAATAATCGTCATTGTTACAATTGATACAGCTTTCCCTTATTTACTTAAAAAATTTTGAACGTTTCTCTTGCAGTGTTAGAGAGATGTAAAAAAAGACAACATCCCTATACCAGTCAATTATGTTTGTATTACTTGGATAAAATATAAATTCAGTTTTTAACATTTTGTATATTTTAGCCCACAGAGAGAATTGAACTAAATTGACTTTTCCATGAATGTACTTCTAGTAAACCATTTTCATAAATGTATTTTAGTGCCTAAGAAACTCCAGTTAGTAAACTTATGTATTTAATAGTGGTCGGGTGACTTGCTATTAAATATACAGTGTAAACTCCGTATAACGAAATTGGAGGGACCGGGTATTTTATTACGTTATAAAGAATTTTCGTTATATGGAGAGTAAAAGAAAACAATATAATTTTACGAATACAACTTTAGAATTTAGTAAGTGGTTTTAATTTTGACTGAATTAAATGACACCTTTTCGTCAATACACAAACTCCTTCTTTTACTCGCCATGTTTACAGTTAAAAAGTTTGAAAGCAACTAAGAATATGATAACGTAAAGACAGCAATAAGACAGTAGTACGGAAGTACAGTATACTGTACTTCCTATAGGCAAAAACATGTGCTAGGCAATTACAACAAACAAATAAACGGATTTCTAAGAATCCCTTTGTGCGTACGAAATATTTACGACTCTGTATCACTATTTTGTTTGAAAGTCAGTGAAATAAAATTTTTTTGGCTTAAAAAATGACGTATTTTTCGCTATTGGCTATTACGTTATAAAGACTGTTTCAATATATGAATGATAATGTGAACCAAACAAACCTTTGTAATTTCTACGTTTTAAGGAGTTTTTCGTTAAATAGAAGTTCGTTATATAGAGTTTACACTGTATTATGTATTTATTTAATTTTTGAATTAAAATTTTAAGGAATTATAAGGAAATCTATGCAGTATAAGATCTACATCAAGTTATTAAATTCTTTCGAAAATACATTAATTAATTCATTAACAAACAATACCGAATAGAACAATACATTCATTTATGTTACATAATTACTAGATAGGTATGATTCGTTAATACTGTTAGTATTCATTCAGCGATATTATTATCATTTATTATTATGCCGCTGCTACACGATGCTACGAACACCTTCCAACATTCGACGTTGGATGGTTCATAGCATCGTGTAGCCGTTGTTCGAACCTACGAGTGTCCAATGTCGAGCGTCAAACATTCGCATTTGGTCGTGTCCCGTTCGATGTCGGTATTCTTGCACCGAGTCAAAGGGATGCTTCGAACGTTTGAAGGTCAATGTTGGTTGCGTTCGTTGGTTGCGCACGACTCGTTCATGTGAAGAGAGACAACATCAGTGTATAACATTAGAGATAACATCAGACAGATAACAGCGTTGTCCACTGAGTACCAACACATCATCATTCGTATTGGATCAAACATTCGATTCACCGTGTAGCAGATACATTCGTCGCATCAACTATCGAACTTAATTGCCTCAAACGTTCGATCGAACGTTGGAAGGAACGTTCGTAGCATCGTGTAGAACCCGCTTTATACTAGATTATTATTACTATTGGGATTGCTTTAGTTAAATCGGTTAAATCAATAGGTACAAGATACAAATACACATATACGTACCATTAGTAGTGTCAGTACTATGTTATACATCTATTGCATTGTTCCACTGGAACTGTAAATTTCTCACCAAACAATGCTAGTTACGTCATTGTTAAAGTTATACAACAATGTACGACAACATACAATAAATTATTGAAATATTCCCCTTGTTGTATAGTGTTTACTTTCTAACTGCAGACGTTATTTGTATTGATGAGTATGAGTCAGTGGCGTAACTAGTATTGGGGAGTCGGGTGAGCAATCAAACAGCGATTAATAATCAAGTTTAATTCTTTCATAATATTTTTGGCCATAACAATTACAGATGTTGTCAGTACTAAATATATCTGCTCAAAATCTCTTTTCCTTCGTACAAGTATTGCCTACAATCCTCGCTAATGCAGTCCACTCAACATAGTGTTCTAAGGGGTGGATGGACAAAATTACTTAACATTAGATTAATTGCGCCCTGGACTTAACATTTTGATCCATGGTGCTTCCTTACCCTCCAAGGGCTCGGAGCCAAAATATATATACATTATATATATATATATATATATATATATATATATATATATATATATATATATATATATATATATATATATATATATATACTAGCTGTTACCCGCGGCTTTTGAAATTATGACATCTTGTTAAAACATATAAAGTGCACTTTCATCACGTCGCCATTACCCGTCGAGTAGGTATTATTACATTTTTCTTTGGAATTTTCCCACAGAAATACAATATTTTCCCCGGGCAAAAAATAGACTATAACATTCCTTTAACAACACGCCAAGTTCAAATGAAATCAATGATTCTTTTTTATACTGTTTTAAATGTATATTTTCCCACGGGAATAAGACTTTCCACGGGAGTTAGATACTTTCCTGGGCTAGAAAGTAGTCTGCGTCCTTTCTCATCGTCTCTGTAAACAATATGCAAAGTTAGAAATCAATCATGCTTTTTTTAATAGTCAGTTGTTATTTCATTGTTTCGTTTTAAATACATTTTCCCTCGGGAATGAGATATTTTATCGGGATAAAAAATAACCTATGTTTATCGCGGTATATTGTCATATTTGTCTATCATTTTTTGTTTCATTTAAAATATATTTTTCCACAGGAATGAAATTTTCCACGGGAAATTTACCGGGGTATAAAGTAGTTTGTGTCCTTTCTCATCCCTTCTGTTAGCAATATACAAAGTTTGAAATCATTTATCCGTTTTTTAATAGTCAGTTTGTTGTAATTTAATGTATTTTCCCTCGGGAATGAAATATTTTCCTGAGATAAAACGTAGCCTTTAACCGTCTCTGGCCCGCAAGCAACGTCTGTGCAAAGTTTCAAGTTGATCGGTTAAGCGGTTGAGACGTGAAAGCCAGTCAAACAAACGAACAAACAAACTAACTTTCGCATTTATAATATTAGTAAGGATATAATAACATACTGTCATTGAGACTTGTTGTATTTTATTAATTTTATCTTGGATAATAAGCGAGCTAAACATAAGTTTTATACGCTAACAGAATATTTGCGATCCAATTAATATTTATATTCACAGGAAATGAGGTGAAAACAACTTTTCCAGATAAATAGCTAATATTTTATTTCCATAAAAAATAGGATATAAATTTAATTTTATTTTGTATAATAAATAAGTAATTTCATAGTAGTCGTTGGTAAAAATATTATTGTTGTTCTTGGTATCTATAGAAATATTTATTAATATTGTGAAATACATTTACTTAGTAACAAATGAAAAAATTGCTCATTTAATGGTATAATATACATTTTCTCTCGAGAATTAAATATTTTCCCAAGCTAAAAAATAGCCTATAACCGTCTCCGTTCCGCAAAATACGTCTGTGCAAATATTCAAGTTAATTAGTTAAGCTGTTTCGGCGTGAAAGCCAGTCAAACAAACAAACAAACAAACAAACAAACAAACACACTTTCGCATTTATATATTAGTTAGGATATATATATATATATATATATATATATATATATATATATATATATATATATATATATATATATATATATATATATGTAACAATGGATCGAAATAAGGAATTCGCATGAATATAGTTTAAAATCAAACAACTATTTTCACGCTTATTTATTTTTTTTCAAAAGTTAATTAATTTTTTTATGTTTTTAATCTCGCCCTTTTTAAAATTTTTCTCAAAAATCAACTAACATGAAGAATATGGTCCAAAACTCCTGTTAAATCTGTTCAATTGAATATGGTCTTGGACCTGTTAAATGGATATTTTTCGGTTTTTTGCTATGTTGGAAAAAAATTCGATAATTATCAATTTTACCGGAAACGGCCTTAAATACCCGATTCTGGGAATCCGGCAGGACTGGCTAACAAACTCGTCAAAGATTTTCGAACTTCCAACGTTTTCATCAAATTTTGTAGAAACAAGATGCTTCGTTTAACAGTTACCGTGTTGGTACACACATCACACACACACACACATCAATATACATATACATACATACATACATATATATATATATATATATATATATATATATATATATATATGTATATATATATGTATATATATATCTATATATATATATATATATATATATATATATATATATATATATATATATATATATATATATATATATATATCCAGTAGGTCTGAGAATAGGTTGTTATCTCTTTTTTATACCCCTAAGTGATAAGGGTGGTCCACCCCAAATTTAATTTTTGTATTTTTTAGAAAAATTTTTTTCTTCGTAGTCGAGCATATGGTGAGCGGAGCGAAGCATTACATGGAATTAACCTTTTATAGAATTTTGAACTGTTTAGCGAGCGAAGCGAAATACTTTATTCTCGCGCCTATACTCAATCCCATATGATTTAAAATTGGTTAAACTATTTTCAGCTTTATTAGTAAGTCGTACAGTGAGCGGAGCGAAGCATTACATGGAATTACCCTTTAATAGAATTTTGAACTGTTTAGCGAGCGAAGCGAAGCACTTTATTCTCGCGCCTATACTCAATCCCATATGATTTAAAATTGGCTAAACTATTTTCAGGTTTATTATTAAGTCGTATAGTGAGCTGAGCGAAGCATTACATGAAATTAACCTTTTATAGAATTTTGAACTGTTTAGCGAGCGAAGCGAAACACTTTATTCTCGCGCGTATTCTCAATCCCATATGATTTAAAACTGGTTAAACTATTTTCAACTTTATTTGTAAGAAAAAATTAATTCAATCAATTATAACTACTGAGCCACAGTAACGCGTGGCCGGGTCAACTAGTATATAGGTACTGTGTGAGTTTTTTGAGAGTTGCTATTTTATTACAGCCAAACTGTTTATTTAATCGAAAAATTGTTCAAATAAGAGTTGTAAATATCGACGGGACCAACCGATTGCTATAATCAGGAGCTTTATAGCTCTTATATGGTTTTCGAGCTATGATAAAAACTTATAGCTCTTTAAATGAGACTATATATTAATTTTTCGATAAAACTGATCTAATGCATTAATTAACAACATAAGTGAGCAAAAGAAATTTTTTTACCCAAGTTTAATTTTTTAATTTTTCTTTAATTTACAAATTAGGCGGTAAAAATATGCATATGTACTTGAGGCTACTTCAACCGATAGTGTTCTGGCTGGTTACATTTCCATTATCTCCAAGAAAAGAACCTTTTCCAGTACCATTTCTATCATACAAATTTGGTTTTAATAAAAATGGCAACTTTCAAATACCCACATGGTATATATATATATATATATATATATATATATATATATATATATATATATATATACATATATATATATATATATATATATATATATATACATATATATATATATATTTATATATATATATATATATTATATATATATATATATATATATATATATATATATATATATATATATATATATATATATATATATATATACATACATTAGTGATTATCAGTTTTGGGTTCTAGGGGCTTCGGAACAAATTTCTATTATATAGTTTCGAGTTCCAATCTCACCGTGATAGCGGTTGTAATAGCTCAATTTTCCATTTTGAAATTCTTTACAAGAAGAAAGTACGTAGTATTTTCGATTGCAAATTGAAATGGTATAGTAAATTCGAATCCGAGTGGTTTATAAATGCTCTACTTAATGCAATAGCTTGGAAGCTATTGAACGGCTGGACTAATAGTCATATGGAGCAATATCCCAAAAGTACGCGTGAAACTTAACCAATTTATAGACCCGGGGTTTCTGGTGTTAAGGTTCCAAAGAAATTTATGAAGTTAAGCTAAATTAAGTAATGGTGATTGAAGCTTTTGAATTATATCATTTAAATAAATTTGTGTTAATTGTATTAGCAAATATTTGTGGGTAATTTTAGTTTTGAAAAATTCAAATTTTTATTTAAATAAATTGATACTTTTGAATTTAATTGATATATGGGCGTATCATTTTGAAATTGATCACATATATCATTATTATTATTGTAACATTTGTATCGATATATACAACTGATAACACGTTTGTAACATAATAACTGATTTATTGCTTCAATAAAAACGTAACATTACTATTGCCACATAATTTAAATAACGTTATGATACTAATATGCAAAATATGATATTGTACAAAATGTTCAATACTGCATTTCACTCACAGTACGAGCAAAAGACAGTATCGTACAATTGTACACCGCCACCGCTGAGTGACTGTTTTCAATAAAATTGAGATACCTACTATACAAGCTGAAGATTCGAACTGAAAACCTTGCGTTTGTATTGGTGCCGTTCTCATCGTATCGTACACCAGCTGGTTGTGACGGTGGAATATGTAAGTGGCGAAGTGCGCCGCGTTCAGTGGTGTATGTATGCCAAGCACCAAACATATCGCACTTGAGCGTTGTCAGAGTTAGTTGAACGTATTTGAGGCAAACATTGTTACTGTTATTTTCATAGGGGCTTCATTGATTTTTCCTTTCCGTGTTGTGTGTTTACATTTCAAACCGAAAAACAATAATAACAACATCGTACATCACGATTTTGCTGCTTCAATTTTCATAGAATTATCATAATTCGGTTCTGAATCAATTTGTGCTTCCATTTAAGTTAATGTAAGTAGTAACCTTTTTTTCTTTTAAAACAAAATTTGAATTTTAGTCTTTGTTTATATTGCAATATTATAAACAAACATGGAAAATATGAATACATAGGCATGTCTATTTATTTTTGTTTAAAAAGATAATTTGTTTTCATTTATACTTTAATTTGTAATTTTAAATTTAAGCAAATTTTTATTAAAAATATAAGAATTTAAATATCAAAGCACCTACATTTATAAAACTAATTTGAATGTAATTCATAATTCATTTATTAAATTATTTGCTTGCTTGGTACAGGATTATTTGATTTAAATTTTTATAAATCATTTCTATATCTAAGTTATCATAATTTAAAAAAATTCTAATTATATTTAAAGTTTAACTTTGAAAACACATTTAGTATAAATTCTGTTTTGATATAAATAATTATGATTGATGAAATAAAGGTATGCCTTTTTTAATAAATTACTTTATTCAAAAAATATAAAAAATAATTTAAATCACGAGTACTAAAAAAAATACTTATTTACAATATGGAATTATGGAATTATGAAATTCACGTAAACATTTGAACTGTAGCTTCTCAATGTCAGTGTAATACTCCACTTTCGATTTTGAGAGTCAATCAGACAATATCGTATTCGCCCTTATTTGTGAACTTTGTTTTCGTATACATAAAATTTTATATACTAATTAAATTTGAAAGAAATATGTACATAGCTGACAAAAACACAGATCATCAATAAATACACTATTAGACACCTCATTTACTAACATGACTCTTGACTAGTGTGACCAAATTGTTAATTGATTAATAAGTTTAAAAGCTCAGGTAACTTCGATGTCCCTCATGTCATGGTCATTTTTTGCAGGAACTATACTGTTGATATCGAAATGAAATTTAGTACACTAATCGAAGTCGTTTGCTTGCATCTATTTCGCTAGAGGTTCACGTGAGATATCATTAAAGGGTATTGTTTGTACATTTCAAATTGTTTTCTTTTAAGTTGCGTTAGCTTTTGTCTCAAAATATACAAAATAAAAATGCTGTTCCCCACCCTGTCTTCAAAGTTTACAAGCCGAGAATGCCGATATTTTAGAAAAAATAAAAGGAACTTCCAGGCATTTTAAGTTTTTGAACAAAAGGGAAAACATTGTTAATTTTCTGTATTTTGTTATCTTCTTAATTTGACGACTCTAATCATCTTGTACATTGCAAAAATGAAATAATTTCCAAATATAAGTAGGGCTAAGATATTAAACCCTTACCGATTTGTTCGGAATTATTTATTTATTTATGGTAAACAATAGTAAATATGTAATATTTTATTTAGTTTTGTCTGCCATAATATTTAACTCTGAAAATTCACACCACTGGCAAATTATTATATTTTTCTAAATTAACGAAATACAATTAATACACCTCTTACATCACTTTGATATATTTTGTGTATGATTAATCGCTTTGTTGCACTTCCGGATATGTAATAACAAACCCGACGACGTTTATAATTTATTATGAAGTTATTAAATATTTAAGATAATTTTTACATCCTTTTGAATTGTTTAGTCAAAACGGTTAAATTTATTAATCTAGACTTTGTAGATGTACATAATATATACATAGTTAAATTAAGGATTTGAATAAATCGGACTGACGATGAATGTAGCAAAATTGCACTCGGCCAAGTAAAATATTGTTACGTTTAGTCCATTTCACTTAAATTTAACTATACTTCATCACTTTGAATTTAAATAATTTCCGTTTTCTTGGCTTTATCTCTTTCATTATTGCATTTACGTAAATTTTAAATTTGCAGTTTGTTTTTAGAAAATAATAGAAGATTGATTTGTTTCGAATAAAAGAATTATTTAATTTTTTAACGATAACTCATGATCAATTGTATTTGAAATGAGGTATAATTAGGTACCTACTATTGAGAACTTCACTCGCCGATATGATTGTTATGAATAGTATAAGCATCACTGCTCTCACTCTGAATCATAGATTTTACCATACGATTTTAAAAAAAATTAGTATTACCTAGTCTATTAATTTGGAATTAATTGATAAAAGCATAAATTATACCAAATTTTTAATTATGGAAAATTAAATGAAGATTTTTTAATTGAATTTCTGGAATTTGAATTGTTCCTCGATTATTTAGAGTCACTTTAAAATTGGGTTGTAGTTAAAACTAAATTTCATTAATGAAATATGCCCAAAAAAAAGGTTAATTTTATCTAATTATTTTATGTATGTGTACCGTACTATATTATTTTTTGTTTTTTTAAAGCACTGGCAGTTTCGTTTATAGATATCTGCAATAAATATTGCTAATCGCTAATAAACGTGAAATATGCTTTTTGTTTATTATTAATTATAAAATAAATCAATAAACGGAATTACACTTATTTAATAAAATAATAATGTAATATAGGAGTACAGAGGAGGGGGTATAGATTTCCTTATTCTAATTTTAGTGGATCAATTTTGCTGCGGTAAACGAGTGCACTTGTCCTGTATGAGATTTAAATCATAAATATTTATTATAGAATTATTTTTGAATCCCGAGTGCTCCCAGTGACCAGGCCCAAACGTTTCCAATCCTTTGAAACGCCTTTTAACGTTATGATTTTTATAAATGAAATGGTTTCACTCTACAAGTCTACATCCCTATTCTAAGAAATCCAACATAAAGATGGGTGTAGTTTTCTATTTGGAAAATCAATCAAAAACTAGAAATAAATCAGTTATCAAGTATCTTTCACCAGAAGAACTGACTCCTTAATAAGATTAATATGATTGAAAAACAGAACAAAATAAATTCGGCAAGTGCGTGTTAGACACGCATTAAAACAGGATTTTATAGTTCAGTAGCTAGAGTTTTTCGCAATAATTGCGACAATTATTGTCGGATAAAATATTTCTTGCTTTTATTTAATATTAAGAAAATTAGCCTTTAATTTGTCAATAATATTACTTAAACGTTTTATTTTCTTATATCAGTTCAAAAAGTTAAAAAAAACGACACTGTTTCCTAAACTGCCTAAGGTTGGACACTGATTAACAAAAAGTGCTCAAGTGTGGGTAGACCACCCAACGACTCAACGCGATGACAAACATGACGAATTTGACGAATTTATAAGGATTTCGTCGTTCATGGTTAGAAATTCAAAAAACTCGTGGCTGTATTCAAATGCCTAACATTGTTAAGTATAATAAAGATTTCTAGATAATTATGCAGTAAACTATTATTTTGTTTCTACAGTTTACTTATACCCCCATAAATGTTCAACAAAATCAAACCCTCTATAAGTAAGAGAAGCTATTTATTTTTATAGATAAGTGGAAAAATTTTTCAGTTCATAAAAGTCAATATGAATCAAAAATTAATTTCAAAAAGTGACATACAGAAGTGTTTAATAATCTCAAATCCAGTTTTTGATACTGGAATATATCGAAAATAAATTTGAAAATTTACAAGTGGCAATTTATTTTTCTGCCCACTATATGTAATAATTTATCTAATTTATCCGGAGATCCCTATGTTCTCCGTGTTTGTATTGGACACTCATGTATTGTCCTTTGTCAATTTTTAAAACAATAAAATAAAAGTAATTAATTTTTTTAAATTGAATTGATTATATATGAAGTATTACTTCATTGACCTTCTTATTATCTGATTGATTTTGAAGACACATCGAATTGTACATCCACCTACTGGAAAATACACAGTACATTTTTGGATGTTTTCCAGTTTATTTAATTGAATGAAATCTATTATTTTTTCTTCAAAAATTGTCGCTATTATTTATAAATATTTCATAATTGTTTTTTAATCTTTAATTATTATATAATATGTTAAGGTTACTTTGTAGACTTATTCAATGCCGTATTAATAACATTTTACTTTTTATTACTACTATGAGTTTGAATTATGATGTTGACCTGTTATGTATATAGTATGTCCAAGAACAGAAACAATAATGAATGAAAAGTATAAAAAGGTTCAATTTGACCAGTTACGGACGATCGTATCGTTGCCCACAATGGTTGCGAAAGTTAATTACACCACTTAATCCAAATTCTCCATTACCTAAAATAATTTCCGCTTATGTGAAATATCATTATATGAGAATAACTTAATATTTTTATAACTATTGTGGGCAAAGGTACTATCACCTGTCCGGCTGAACCGAAGTTTTAAGGCAAAACAAACAAACAAATTCAATTTCGCATAATTTATAACATTAATTAGAGTTACAACAAGGCTGAGGCAGTTCTAAAACCACGATTTCAAACACAAATAACTATTAGTAAAATGTTGAATTAAATGCATATATTCTTAATAATCGACTTCTGAATGGTTTCATGACAATATTTTATTTTATAAATTGTAAGGAAACTATTATTTTGTAACAAAAATTATACAGTAATGATTTATTTTTGCAAATTTTAATCTGAATCACTTTTCAGACTTATTTTAATTAATTATCAGTGTAAAATTAATGACTATTTTACAAAAATTTAGCTTTCGAATAAATCTCGAATTTTTTTGAGTATTTTAGTATAGGATAACTTTTTTAAATTTTTTGACACTTTTTTTTTTAGCACTCTATATAATGTTATTAGATAATTATAATAACCAGAACAAAACTGGGTTACTGGTACATATATGTCATACTTTTCTCGTAGGTATATTGTCTGTTTTTGTTGGAAATTAATTAGGCTTGAAAATTAAATTAATGGAAAAACTTATTGCATTTATAAGGATTTTCCTCTTTGCCTGTTTAATATTGTAGCAAATTTAAAATTGTTGTTACGCTGTCATAATCCAACTACATTTACTGTTGAATTGATAACAGTAGGCGAGAAGAAATAAGCAGCGTCCGACTTCTATTGAAAATTTAATTCAGTAATAGTCTTTACTGTTTATCATTCAGCGTTTGATATCATTTTAGAATTTACTCAGCAGTGTAAAATGCAGTGATGTATTTACTTAAGGGCGGAGAAGTCATGCTGTTTTGTATAGATGTATGTTATGAAAATATGAAACCATAAGCTAGTATAAAACTTTCAAAAACTTTAACTAGAGTAATGACTTATAGTTCGATTTTTATTTTATTTTTTAAATTTTGATAATGGTACACTGTTTTTGCTTTTCTAACTGATCTACAGTAATATACCTATATTAAATAATAGTTGAGGTCCATTAAAAAAAAAAGTAATGGATTTTTAATTCTTCACGTTTTAATGGCCAAAATATCGTCAGCTAAAAATTGGTTTGTTCTAAGTCCATTTTTTCCTAGGTAGTTATTCTAACCAATTTTGACGTTAAGATGGTAAAAAAAAAAACATTAAAAAAAGAAAAATGTAAAAAATCGACTTGGAACAAATTAATTTTCTCCAAATTTGTTGAATTCCGAAGAAGAAACCTTATAAGTATTTCGTTAATGCTCGAAGCTCTTATAATTTTATCAATTCTATCTGTCAGTTTACACTTACATAATTTCTACATGTTTAGATTTATGAAGTTTTGAAAATAAAATCCCACCAAAAACATAAATGTGAAAAATGGGCAAGTTCTTCTATTATATTGTGTTAGCCTGAAAAAGAATTGAAAAGAGTAGTTTTAAGATTAATTACAATTTTTGAGATCCTAAGGTTAATTTTGAAAAATTAAGTAATATACATATAACGTCTATACAATAGTAATAGGAGAAACTACTTAATCCCTACTGAGGTATATTTGTCAGGGCGTTTATATTTCACCAGCAAGTGGTTGAACATTTCGTATATCATGCACGTAATGTCATGTTATATGCACTTATTAAATATTTCTGTGTATTTACGCTAATGGAGATGCTTTATTTTTGGTAAGATTCCAGTTATTTATATACATATGTGTACACATAGTGCATGAAAGAGTACAATAACGATAACAGAACGCTAATGTCAGGGTCGTTGCATTGATTTTCAAGGGACACTTCTCTGTGACCTATTTAAACTGCGCTGTGTATGTGACTTGCAATGTGACCTAGTTATTATTATCCTTTTTTCGAGTTTACATAGAATAAGAATAATTTCCAGACAGATTTAGTAGTTTTAGCGAATTTTCGAATCGAAAAGTCAGCTATTACAACCACTGTTATGACACGACTTGAATCCGGGACTATGGCAGAAATTTGTTTCCAGCTCCCTAGAAACCAATATATATATATATATATATATATATATATATATATATATATATATATATATATATATATATATATATATTTGTTTCCAGCTCCCTAGAAACCAATATATATATATATATATATATATATATATATATATATATATATATATATATATATATATATATATATATATATATATATATATATATATACTTTTTTTTGGTGAAAATGTTGGAAGGCCCAAACCGTTGGACAAGTTCGCTAGCCAGACACGCCCGTTGCCCGGAACATAGTTTTTGGGGCATTTCTCGTGATAAAAATTAGTTTTTTGCAAAAATTTCATCTTATTCAAAAATTTTTGTGAACTTTTTTTTACACCATTGAAAAGAGGAGAAAAAATCACATAAAACTATTCTTCTGTGTCAACTAGTTTCCAAGAAACACTAACTTTTATAAACGGAAATTCGCTATGTTATGCAGGATGCTGCGACAGGGGTATTTTCTATTTTAATTTAAAATTTTAAAAGTTATAATTTTTCCTTTTTAGAAAATTTTTAAAATATACAACATATCCTTGTGGTAGATAGGGACCGCACTAAAAACATCGCACAAAAAAAATATTAAAAAAGTTCATAAATAGCTATAAAAAGTTATTATTTAGCTATAAAATGAAAATTTGGCTTAAATTAATCATTAAATTGTTTCTGATGTGCAGTTGAATGTTGATCTGGAAGTTAGCCTCAGAAGTAACCTGGTAAATGGAAAATTTTTTTGAGGTATGAGTGTGACGCTTAAAAATTGTTGTCTCCCATCCTTGTTGCCAAAAGGATTCCTCATAATAATATGAAAAATATCATGACCATTAAAAATGTGGTATAGATTGTACGAAAATCAGGATTGAATTTTCTTACATAATTTGGTTGGCATATTAAAAGAAAGTTTGATAACAAATTTTATCGTTAGGGAAAACACTTTGTGGGTATCCGTAAAAATAATTGATTGTCTGGAACACTATCTACGTAAGTACAACTTGCATTTGACGACTAAAATTACATTCTTAGTTCAAATTTTTATAAATTTTAAGTCTTTACAATAACTGTAAGCCTAATTGGGTTAATTTTTTTTCCTGAAATTTGCAAGTTTTGGGGTTTTAAGTTAAAACCCCATAGAGTGGTACCATAGGCTCTATACTAAATGTCACTGCTATTATAAAAATTTATTTCTTATGAAATAATCTTATAAAGTTTATTAATTGCATCTTCTGTATAAAATTGTTTTTTCATATATAGAAAATTCAACGAGAGTTTTGCCATGCAACGTCAATAAAGCGTCCGCTCTTTATACTTTCATTTAACGTATGTTAGAGATAGTAACTTAATTTTATTAATTAATCAGCCAATTATATTATATTTGTTCATCAATTAGAGACAGTTTTAAAAGGCGTCAAAAGAATAAAGTGTCCCTCTTTACTTTAAATGATTACATATTCTTTATTTAATAAGAATGTAATTTTGAATTTTTTTTTCTTTTCTTACTTATTATATGCACGATACAACTTGTTCCCTCTGATAACTTCAATAAAATCCAAAATGGCCGTTCATTGTTTAAAATAGAAATTTTTTTGAATTTATTTATTTATAAAATTTTATGTTAGATTATGAAACATTGAAATTTCTATTTTTCTTTAAATTATTATTTGAATTATAAATTAAGTCTGAATTAAATCTAAATTAATGCAGGATTCTTATTTTTCATTAAAAAATGTATTTTTTAATAGTGCTGTCTCCTATATATAAAGACAATTACACGAAGTAATGATGTACACACGAATAAATTTTAAGTTTCGAAACCAAAAATTTTGTAGATAGCCGTATATTCGTTACTGCCGTCGATCTATATTTTTATTAACACTTTTTCACACAAATATCAAGTATTTCCTCAAATATCCTTCAAAAATTTTCCATTTGTTTTGCGAGGATAACCAAAATTTTTACAAATTTTTTCAGATTTTCAATTTAAAAAGTAAATACAAAGCTTTTGTATGAATGAATGCCAATGTTTACAAAATTCGATGTCTTGAAATATCTCGAAAACGATTAAGAGAACACAAACCAGAGGTATAGATGAGCAAAAATATATATGATTGTTATACTTTTAATTTCAAATGTTATCGAGTGCCTGTGAAACATTATTAGTGTATGGCGAATTTTTATCCGTATTTAAACATACACCACTATAGTGGTGTATGTTTAAATACGGATAAAAATTCGCCATACACTAATAATGTTTCACAGGCACTCGATAACATTTGAAATTAAAAGTATAAAACTGCGTCTCGCATTAGAGAGAGGTGGTGTTTGATTGATTACTAAATTGGGGTGGCACTCGAACAAGTGATCGGTGGCCTAATTGGTAAGGCGCTTGGCTGGTAACCAAGAGATCCGGGTTCGATTCCCAGCCGATCCAGTTTGGTAATTTTTCAAACACTATGTCAATTTTAATTAATATATGATTGTTGACACAATTCAATTTTCCAAAATGTTTCGTAAAACGAAATGTTATTCGTTTCTATTTGATTTACAGTTCAAATAAGAATTAATTGTTTGAATGTTCCTGCGTTGCCATGTCATTGCGCATGCGCGCATACCGGACTTAGCGTCCTTTGTTTTTTATAAAAGAGGACTTTGAATCCAACCACGGGCCAAGACACACGTCTTGGGAACTTGCCTTATGGAGTTGAAACAATTTACAGTCTTTTTGAATATTTGGTTTTGTGTTGTATTAATTATCATTATCTAAATCAACTTATGTAATTACTAATTAATGTGCAATAGTAAAATAAACAGTTTAGTTTTTTAAATCAATAAATATTAGTTATAAAACCAGTAAACAGTGTTGTGTTTCATTCAATACAAAACCACGCGAAATTCAAATGTTAATTCCTTAACATTTTTTCTGGTCCTTCGTTTGCGGATGAGCAATTTACTCATCATGGTATGTGGTTTCGGGTTCAAATCCATAGTGCACAAACATTTTTGGATTTATTTTGGTTGATCATTGTGATCAAATATGGCGGACATGATGTTCCCTTCAACATAGTGTGTGCACATTTTTGGTGAATTAATTGAACAAGTTTGATACGCATCGTGCTGTCATCTTCTAACGTTCAGTAAGCGACGTTCGTATCTCTTTCTACAAGGCGATACAGCGATCGGTTTTCAACAAGAAAACGAACATACGCGACCAACAACGGTCCATCTTCATATTCAGGTTTCGTCACTGCTGACTACACCAGGGTGAGCGGAATTCATCTCTCTTCTACATAGAGCGACCACGGGTGTCTAACAAAGACACATACAACTGCTTCTGCATTGAACATCAGTGAAGTTTGATTAGTGAGTGTTGTGAGTTGTGTTTTGCGCAAGATATGTGTATCGGTGTTTATCTAACACAAGGTAACAATATATTCATGTTTCTCTTTTATAAGTGCCATTTGGAAACTGTCACACAAAGCACGTGGTGTTGACATTTAACCTAAAACTTTATTACTAATATTGATAGACAATATCTTATTGTGTTTATTTGTAACTTTATTACATTTTACTCGTAGTTACTTTCATTTATAATTCAGAATGGCTGAATTAACAGATTTAACTAATCAAAGAGCCAGTATAAAGGGTAGAATTACTCGAATTCATAAATATGTTACTACAACAGACATTCATAATACAGACGAACTCAAAGTTCGTAGTACTGAACTATCCAAGCTATTTGATAAATACAACGAAATTCAATTAAAAATTGAAAATCTAGACGATGCTCCTGATCGGCAGCAAATTCATGAATCTGTAAGGCAACAGATTGAAGATAAATTTTATTCGGCTAAAGCTAAAATTGAATCGTTTTCGGTTAGACCTTCCGTTGACAGTTTTGACACCTCTATTAAATTACCTGCGCTTAATATACCATACTTTGACGGTAATATCAAACAATGGCCTAACTTTAAAAATTTATTTTGGTCAATAATACATGAAAATGTTAATTTATCTCTTATACAAAAGTTTCATTATTTAAAATCGTTATTGAAAGGTGACGCTGCATTGTTAATTAGTTCATTACTTATAACGGAAGTAAATTATCAAAGAGCTTTGGATCAGTTGATAAAACAATATGAAAATAAATCGTTGATTGTAAATCATCATTTAAACGTCATTGTTAACTGGCCTACCATTCAAAAATCAAATTTGAAGGAATTTTTAATACAATTTCAGCAAAGTTGGGATTCTCTCTATGCTTTAAGTATTCCAATACAACATTGGGATTTAATATTAATTTATATCATTTCAAACAAATTGGATAATTCTCTACGATCTGCTTGGGAATTAAACAGAACGTCATGTGACTTGCCAACTTTGGAATCATTCTTAGAGTTTTTAAGAAATAGGTCGGTTGCTTTAAATATAATTAACGAATCAAGTACGGGTCACAAAACACCTGCTAAAAAATCGTTTGTAACAACGAAGGATGTCAAATGTCCATTATGTAGTTCCAATCATAGGGTTTATAAATGTTCCTTATTTTCTCAAATGTCCGTTCCACAAAGGAAGGAATTTGTTTCAACCAAAAAACTTTGTTTTAATTGTTTGGGTAACTACACATCTAAACATTCTTGCTCAAATTCACTTTGTAAACATTGTCATAAGCGACATCATTCAATGCTTCATATGGGTTCTTCAACAGAACAATTTTCTTCAAACATTAAGGGGAGTCCGCAACAATCTAGTTCGGACAATTCGCATATTGGTAGTTCAACGGAACGCCAATTTCAGGTCAACAGACCATATTCGAATTTATCAAATAATTCGCATATTGGTAGTTCAACGGAACGCCAATTTCAGGTCAACAGACCATATTCGGATTTATCAAACAATTCGCATATTGGTAGTTCAACGGAACGCCAATTTCAGGTCAACAGACCATATTCGGATTCGTTAAATAATGAGGTACTCAAACCCTCAGTGGTGTTGGTCTCTAACGGCCAAGCTTCACAAGTATTACTCTCAACGGCAGAGGTATATATTAAGGACGCTTCAGGCAAGCAATTCAAGGCACGAGTCTTGCTGGACTCTGCAAGCGAAGTAAATTTAATTACGGAGCACTTTGCCAAGAAACTAAACTGTAGTTTCGAACAGTCTCCATTAGCCATTCAAGGAACAGGCAATGGCATTCAACAATCTAACCATGAGGTGAAGATTCAACTTCACTCTAGGGTAAACAATTATAAATATAATTTACCGTGTGCAGTTGTTAAACGAATAACAACTCAATTACCGCGCATTCCAATAGACGCGACTAAATGGAATGTTCCTTCTCATGTTAAATTAGCTGATCCCAAATTCAATGTCCCTAGCGATATTGACATTTTAATCGGATCGCAATTATTCTTTCGAATAATTCGTAAAGGTTTCATAAATTTAGGGCCGCAACTTCCGGTATTAACAAACTCTACGTTAGGATGGTTAATTACAGGTTCGGTCAAAGTAGATCCAGTCGCCCTTAATTTGCTTCAGGTTTGCATGCATACTCAACAACATTCTGTTGAGGATTTATTGAAAAGGTTTTGGGCACTTGAAGACTTCCAGGATAAAGGTACAATCCTTTCGCCAGAGGACAAACAATGTGAAAATTACTATTTAAATACAGTAACGCGAGATACCAACGGACGGTATAAAGTTAATTTATGCTTATTAACGGAGAATCTGGAAAATCTACGTGACTCATTTTCTGGAGCATTTCGATGTCTCATAGCACTAGAGAAACGGTTTCAAGCAAATCCTTCTCTGTACAGTGAATACAAAAGGTTTATCGATGAGTATGTAAATTTAGGTCACGCGGAATACGTACCACTTAATCTAGATTCTAATGTAGCAACTTATTATATGCCACATCATCCAGTCTTGCGACCACAAAGCATTTCCACCAAATTACGTGTTGTTTTTAATGCATCAGCTAAAACTAAACAAAACGTTTCGTTAAACGATCTCCTCTTATCGGGACCGAAAATACACTTAGATTTAACAGAAATTATTATGCGTTTTAGATGTTTCAGATATGTATTTTCAGCTGATCTTATTAAAATGTTTAGACAAATTCTGATTAACGAAAATCAGCGATCCTTACAGCGTATTTTGTGGCGGGATAATCCATATGAATCCCTAAAATGTATACAGTTAAATACTGTTACATACGGAACCAAATGTGCTCCATATTTGGCATACCGAACGTTACTAAAATTAGCTGAAGATGAAGGTTTACAATATCCTCTTGCGGCTAATTGCATACGAACACAATTTTATATGGACGACGTCTTGACTGGGTCAAACACACTTTCAGATATGATTGAGTTACGCACGCAGCTAATTCAATTACTAAAAAGGGGAGGTTTTTCACTTCACAAGTGGGCTTCCAATCATTCTTCTATATTAGAGGATTCATTCAACTCGAATGAAATTACAAACAGTCTTAAACTTTCGGACTCTCATTTAGTAAACACCTTAGGGTTAGAATGGGATGCTACCTCTGATCAGCTACAAGTTGGTGTTCAGACGGAATCAGAATTACCTACTACAAAACGAGGTATTCTATCTTGCATTGCAAAGTTATTTGATCCTTTAGGTTACCTTTCTCCGGTAACAATTACAGCAAAGATTTTCATGCAAGATCTCTGGATAGAGAAACTGGAATGGGACGAAACACTTCCAGATCCCCTTTTATCCAAGTGGGAAAATTATTACAATGATTTACCTTTTCTCAAAGGGATTCAAATTCCTCGGCATTATTTCAACTCAAATAATATTTGTCACGCCGAAATCATCGGTTTTTGCGATGCTAGTACAAAAGTGTATGGAGCTAATGTGTACATTAGAAGTTATTCCAATAAAACTTGGACTTCTAATTTGGTCGTATCCAAAACTAGAGTCGCACCATTAAAACGGTTAACTATTCCTAAACTTGAACTTTGTGGTGCACTACTCCTTGCACGACTTACTAATACAGTCGTCAAGAATCTTAGTCCAATTATCAAAATTGATAAAATTCACTTATTTACAGACTCGACAATTGTTTTGTCTTGGCTGTCGAATAAATCTAAAAAATTAGATATCTTCACATCCAATAGAACAAGTGAAATTCTAGAACTCACTTCACGTTCTTCATGGAATCACGTCGATTCAAAATCAAATCCAAGTGACTTACTCACACGAGGTTTGAAAGCTGAACATTTGGTCAACAATAAGCTATGGTGGCACGGACCTCCATGGTTACAACAATCGGTGTTAGACTGGCCACAGTCTTTAGAGATTAGGGCTAATTCAGAAAGCAATGTGGAATCGGCACCCGTTGCGTGCGCAAGCACCACGATTACGGAGTCTTCATATATGAAGGAACTCCTATACAAGTTTTCTAGTTTCATCAAACTGAAACGCGTTCTAGCATATTGCTTAAGATTTTATAACAATTTAAAATCAAAACAAAAGGTTTGTGGTCCACTAACAGTATTAGAATTAAATTCTAGTCATGACATTATTATTAAAACCGTTCAGCAATCAGAATTTTCTAAAGAAATTGAAGAACTGCAACAAGGCAATCTTAGTCAGGATTCCTTTACCGTCAAATCAAGCCCTCTCAAAAGGCTAACTCCATTTTTAGATGAAAAGGGGATTTTGCGCGTTGGTGGTAGAATAAAAAACGCGAATATACAGTATGATCAAAAACATCCAATCATTCTTCCAAGCAAACATTTTGTTACTCGACTTATAATAGAGTACTACCACTCAAAATTCTTTCATACAGGTACCCAAGCCACACTGGCGAACTTAAGATTGAAATATTGGCCTTTGGGAGCGCGAACATCAATTAAATCAATTATACATAAATGTATTGTTTGTTGCCGTTTTAGAGGAAAAACGTGCCAGCAACTTATGTCCGATTTACCTAAGGAAAGGGTAAATTGTACACGACCATTCCTATTTACTGGAGTGGATTTCGGTGGTCCTTTTTTCGTGAATTCTTATAAATCGCGTAAGGCACCAATTGTTAAGTCGTATTTATGTCTCTTTGTATGTTTATCTACAAAAGCTGTTCATTTAGAACTAACTTCTAATCTAACTGTGGATGCCTTTATGGCTGCTTTAAAACGATTTTTTGCTCGAAGGGGTATTTGTCATACGTTATTTTCAGATAATGCAACTTCATTCAAGGGAGCTCATAACGAATTACGTGAGTTGTACCAATCCTTTCATTCACAATTGGACTACAACAAACTTATTGATTTTGTATCTGAACATAACGTTCAATGGAAATTTACGGTACCCACTGCAAGTCATATGGGGGGTCTGTACGAGGCAGGAATCAAAGCTGCTAAAAATTTACTAAAACGTAAACTAAAAAACATGCATTTTACTTTTGAGGAGTTATCCACTTTGTTTGCTCAGATTGAGTCTATATTGAATTCAAGGCCTTTATGCGCTGTTAAGGATAATCCCAACGATCTTATTTGCTTAACTCCTTCTCATTTCTTAATTGGTCAACCAATGATCGAACTACCTGAACCAGATCTATCTCATATTTCAGAGAATAAGCTGTCTTTATATCAAAAACTTTCTAATATAAAATGTCAATTTTGGAACCAGTGGTCCAAACAATACTTGAATGAACTCCAAAATCGTTCAAAATGGCATCAGCCACATGCTAATTTAAAGGAAAACGACATTGTGCTCGTTAAGGAAGACAATCTTCCACCCCTTAATTGGGTAAAGGCCCGCGTTGTTAAAGTTTTTTATAATAAAACTGACCAGTTGGTTCGATCTGCTTTAATAAAAACAGAAAAGGGCGAGTATCATCGACCCATTCATAAACTCATACGACTCAATGTTTCTTAAAATTGAAGTATGTAATTACTGTCAATTAATGTTTCATAGAATTTAATTTTGTCACAACTTTGTACAAGTTGTTCCAACTCCGCCCCCCCCGGAGGATGTTTCGTAAAACGAAATGTTATTCGTTTCTATTTGATTTACAGTTCAAATAAGAATTAATTGTTTGAATGTTCCTGCGTTGCCATGTCATTGCGCATGCGCGCATACCGGACTTAGCGTCCTTTGTTTTTTATAAAAGAGGACTTTGAATCCAACCACGGGCCAAGACACACGTCTTGGGAACTTGCCTTATGGAGTTGAAACAATTTACAGTCTTTTTGAATATTTGGTTTTGTGTTGTATTAATTATCATTATCTAAATCAACTTATGTAATTACTAATTAATGTGCAATAGTAAAATAAACAGTTTAGTTTTTTAAATCAATAAATATTAGTTATAAAACCAGTAAACAGTGTTGTGTTTCATTCAATACAAAACCACGCGAAATTCAAATGTTAATTCCTTAACACAAAACATGTCAACAAATCCTTTGCACTTGAGATAAAACAGAAATTTTTCAAAGTTTATAACCTAGAAACCTAGAAGGGAAAAACCTATTAGTATTTTTTACATAGTTTTATATATTACCTCGCTTACCTTTCACAATAAATTACATAAATATGAGTATCTTGATTTAATATATTTCAAGTTCAGTAAGGAATTAAAAATATAAATAATATTTAAATATTAAAATATAAAACGAAAAAAAATACACACTTCTTTTAATTGAAAAATCACTACAAAATACATATAAAAACGTTAAAAGTTAACAATGAATAGAATCGGTAGTATCCACGTAGCATCTATCTAACGAATTCAAATACAGCAACCACAACAACGAACTGCTCGAAAATGTACAGTGTTGCCAGAGTTCAAATAAGATTAAAAAAGTAATTTTAAAATAAAAGCATTTTCAATAGATAAATCTTACAATTATAATTTTTAAAAACGTTTATTTTGTAAAATTAAATAATTTTTCATAATATTTAAAAATAAAACGTATTTTTAAATAAATTTATATTCAAAAGAAATTTTAAACTTGTCAAACGCTGTATTTTGGCTTTTTATAATAAAATTAATAAAAAACACATAAAAAAACATGTAAAAGACGTACGTTTGGTCTCTTGTATATCTCAAAGCATTGGAAAATACCTTGTGTTTTTCATCTTTTTCTTTATTAAAATTATATTTATTTTATACATAAAATTTTTTTAGGTAAAGGATAGAAAATGATGTTTCGTTGATAGTAATGGTTGATGTAAAAACTTAAAGCAAACCGCCTATATATTTTATTAATTTGACCTCAATTGTAATAGAAATTTAATTTATATTTCAAATAGCAATATTCTCTTTTTGAACTCGTTAGATTTTTTTAACTCGTAATTCAAATGCCATCAACAAATATATATTTACGTATGTGAACATATAATCCTTATTGAAATTTATTAAAAAAAAAAATGGCAAATTCAGCTTTTCCTGAAAACAGATTTTCATGCATCACTGATTAAAAACAGAAACAAATAAAACTTTATTATCCATTTGCCGTTAACGTTATCTCATTTAATGGTTTTTTGCTGTAAAGAGTATTCCGTCCTTTTTTACGTTTTAAGTTATTTCGTTAGAAATTCCAGATAACTATCTCTAGCATAAATTTTAAAATACGTATAATCAAAATACTTTTATACAACGGCTTGTTTATACTATGTAAATGACGCGACGTTATAAATTATATTTTTCTTTTTATTTTAATAAAATTACGAACTGCATCGAAATTAGAATGAACAAAAAAACATGAATCTTTTTATCCTGTCAAATGTTATCCTGTTAAAGTCACTGGAATATAACAATGCGAAAATTCGAATGCATGTTAATTTCTTGTTTGATTTTTTCCTTCCTTTATAGATTTTAGCGGATGTATCAGTTTCTTTCTTGCTTTCTTCTTCTTTTTTTTTTTTTTTTTAAACATAGTTTTCCATTGTAAGACTAATTTGATCTTCATAGTATTACCTATTATACTTTTTTCTCAATGATTCAAAACTAGTCATAGTGGCTAAATCAGGGCTTCTTAAACTTTTTTCATTCGCGACCCCAAATAGAGATATGTATGTATGTCGCGATCCATAGTTTAACAAGCCCTGGGCTAAACTATTCATTTTTCAGGCTTAAGTACACGGAACATTCAGTATAAAATACATAAACAATCGCAGTACGCTTTCTCTTTAGACACTATAATGTATATCAGAGGGACTAGAGTGCTCCACAATAAATTATATAATTATATTGTAATATCACACATAGTAGGTACCTGTGGAACTATTGTGCCCAGTGAGAGAGCGAACTAAAGTTGTTTACGTATTTTATATTGACCGAATGGTGTGTATACAAAAGTTCTTGTGTCTCACGTATTCTCGTAGGTGTGAGAAAAATTATGGTGAAAGTGCTGAGGGGAATATTCACAATATTGATTTTGTTATTTGTTTATTTATGTTTATTTATTAATTTGCTGATTTTGATGTAATTGTTGTGCACAAAATGTTATTTTTAATAGTAGAACTAGTAGACGAAAAAAAAATCGGAACATCTAACAAATAACATTATAAAGGATTAATAAAAAAAATTACTATTTTTCTAGCTTCATTTGCACACGAAGGACTTTTGTCATCGTGACATTTTTGTCACTCTTATCTGATATGTGTTTAGAAAGAGAGCTAAAATAGGCCAGTGACCAGACCATTTTGGCTGTCGATTTTAAGAAACAGCTCCGATTGTCATGAAATTTTAACAGTAGATAAGGAAAAACTTAAGAAACAAAAGTTATATAGTGCCGATGTGCGCTTTTACCCGGGGGGTGGATGCCACCCTTTCTAGTGGGTGGAAATTGTGCACCCGTAAACTAAATGCAGAAATCGATAGAGGGATGAATTCTAATCAAAAAATGTTCTGTACATTTTTTTCTGTAAATCAATATTTTCCGAGTTATCTGACATTAAAATTGTTGATTTTTCATCTAAAAAATGCATGTTTTAAAGCGGTTTCTCACGAATAACTTAAAAACCGTTAGTTTTTAAAAATAAACTTACTGAAGTAAAAATGAAGCTTTTAAAATAACGAATCGATTGGTTTTTTCTTCCTTTCCGTAGATGAAACAATACTCGAGTTATGAGTCGTTAAAAATGGTTCTTTGGTTGCCGAAAACTAAATTCGAACCTTGTGGCGTTAAATAACGGGAAAACAGCGTATTTTAGGGGGAAAACTTTATTATTTATAGAACTTGAAAAGACCTTCAAAATGAGTTATGGTAGAAGTTATTTGCGTCAAAAATGACGGAGTTATGGTGAGAAGAATACGGCTGTCTCATTTTTCCAGAGCAAAAAGCAACAGAACCAACGGATTCGCGACAAGTAACCACAACAACAAATTGATAGTCAACGAAATCCAAGTACAGTTACTTACAGTTAGGTACTAACCATATATTCTGGGAGTTTAATTGCTTTAGAATGCTTATTTTTGAAAACAGGTTACATTTACGGTAGCCACAGATTTTGAAATCTGTCCATTCTATCAACTAACCGTCCAGAACGCTTTATGATTTTTCTTAAAGACCGCCTCGCGTAGTGGTCAAATACTGTAAAAGCCACGATGCGAATTGCGCGTTGTGGATAATTTCAGAAGACCACGATGGGTTGTGAGCGTTTTTGTTATTATTTGAGCTTAACATAAATACACCAATATATTGTTCTGACGAAATCTTTTTTGAATAGGCTTCTTTTGTATTATAGTTAATACAAAACCGACATTATTTGTGAAACATCTAATATATTACGTGTTTAAATTCGTATGTAAAATAGTGTTCTATGTAGGCACTATATTCAAATAATTGGATTTTATATATGACGATAAGCATACTACGTCGAATTAACACAGGAACAGCGTTCGATTTTCATGTATTTATAGGTTATATATATTTATTAGGTTGCGTTAATGATGTAGTAGGGTATTTTACTTACACATGAAGTACCTATGTGGTGCGTATTTTAATTCCTTTTTGATCAAAATTCTCTTCTCTAACAATATCAAAAGCGTGTGTATATTTGCAGAAATTGATGCTGTTATATTAATGTGGTAAAATGTAAAACTAATAAATAATTGTTCTGACATAGGTATGTATGTATGTATTACATTATTATCTGTAATATTTTATTAACAATTAACTCCTCTGTTATCGAAAATGTTACCAAAACTTTATCAAAAATGTTCAAGAAAGTTAATAGTGATGTAACATTTTGCTGCGTGTACATTGAAATCGAAACAAGATACATATCTTATGTAAGTAAGCATTTTATATGTGAATGACTTTCAATATTTTTTCCTCTGTTCTTTTCAATGTTCTCTTCTGCTTACGTTCTGAAACATTTATTTTTAAATGATTTATCCCTATATATTCCATTTCGCTGCAGATGTTTCGATCGTTAAGCAAAGTGTCCAGTAAAAAAATTCACAGTAACTTTCTTTCTCGTTTTATCCAATCATAGTCGTCGGATTTCGAGGAATAAATCCATGGCAGGTCTTTTGATTATAAGGTTAGCATGTCTTGAGCAGTGGTACTTATCTATGCAGCACTGTAGACCATAATCAAGCTACATCTATGGCGAAACGACCGATGAAATTTAATTGTGGTGGAAAACGTCGTTTCACCACACATCCTTGACAATTACATTCAATTAGTTAGGAGTTTTATTTATGATTGATTTCAATACTATACGTTAGATAATTTTTGAGAAAACAGACTGGAGTCACTTCTTCCTAGTTCTGTTTAACCCTAATGAATACCTCACGATAAATTAAAATTGTGATCATAGAGCACGTAATATGATACATATACTCGTATATTTAATAGAGACAGTTCAAATTGAATTTCTAGGCAAAGCAGTCAATCCAAGAGATGTGCGGCAGGATCTTCATACACACCCGTTTTTTCCAGGATTTTTCAGGGTCGTAATACTTATTCGTCACGTGAGATTTGACATGTTAAAAATATCAGGATATCATAATAATCATCATATGAAATTTAACCTTTAAAAAAATATCTGTATTTAATGTATTTATTCAATTTATTTACAAATGCCAACTTATTCCATTTTTGCTCCGTTATTTATAAAAAAAAAATCCTTACAAAAATGATTTTATATTACTAATAAATTGTAATAAAATGATAGTAAATGACAGATATACTTGAAAATGTTTAAAACTATAATTTGACCATAATTGAGGCATCGGAAAATGAACAAATATAGCTTTTCTTCTTCTTCTTCCTACGGGGTGGGGTGGGGTGGGGGTCTTGTCAGCCTATGCACTGATTCCTAGTGGAATATTGTGCAATAACGCCGTTTATTCATCAGTTACCTATGCGTAAGAGACCCGCTTCTTTGATAAAGTCAGTTAGGACCCTTACGCGACTTTGATAAAGTCAGTTACGACCCTTACGAATAGTCTCAAGCTCTGCTGAGACTATCAGACATCAATTTCGGTGCTGAGTGCCTAATGCGAGCCAATGCCTCACATTCAAATACAATGTGTGGACCGTTTCATCTTCCACCCCACATTTCCTGCATACTTGTTCTTCTCTATATATTCCCATCCGGAGCACATGCTTCCTTAAGTGATAGTGTCCAGTAAGAAAACCCACTATAGCTTTCATCTTCGTTCTATCCAGTTGTAGAATTTCGGATGATAACTTCATGGAACGTCCTTTAATCATAAGCTTAATAGAGCTCTAGTTATTCTTTATTATATTATGTAGGTTAAATAAAGGATTCACGCCTTTACAGGGTTTTATCTTCCTTATTATTGAGTTCTGGGAAAAAGCTTACCTGAAAAGGTACCATTATTTTTGAATGTACTATCAGCTCTAGCAATTACGGTACATAATTCTGGACCACCGTGTATATATCAGAAATTTTTTTTTCTACAGAATCGTGTTCTACGGGTCCGAAAACGGATAGTGCCCCTACTTTCACCTCTCGCCGTTCTTATCGTATAGACTGGATAAGTCTAATTTTTCGGAGAAAATTCGACTAAAAAGTAATGTAAAAATTTCGTCAAGTGTATGTGGGACATACACTAAATTAGAGTTCTGTAGTCAGTGACTAGTTTTTCACAATTTTCAGGATAAAATATAGGAAATTTAAAGATTATGGTTTATCATTCTAATGATTTCGTTTGAAATGATTTCGAATTCCTTGAAAATTACTACGTGTCTAGTACGCATTAGGTGACTATTTTTTCTAATGATGTTATGAGTTTCAAATTTGATTCTTGTGTAAAGTATATAGACCCATGGGCGTACCCAGCGAGGGGCAGAGGGGGGCAGCTGCCTCCCCTAGAAGCAAAAAGAAAATTAAATGGTTATAAAGTGATAAACCGAAACAAAATTATATATGCTCATATATAATTTTTTTTTATTGGGGTTACCATACTGCCTTTTCCGTACTAAAATGGTACAACTAGGGATAGGAAAAACCTACCAGTTATAACCTAAAGCCGGCTTTTCTGTTTCGGCTCACCGGTTTATTCCGGTTATTTTCTTGACTCTTTTTTTAATCAATAACCAGAGAATAAAATCGGGCAAATATTTTTTGAAATAAAATAAATTTAAAAATTTATGTTTGTCTGATAATTTGTTTAAAAAAAAATTTATATTAATTTCTTTAAAATTCTAATACATTTAGCTAGTTATGGTTATTACGGTACGAAAATTATCATCCTTTGAAAATAAATATAATTGTAAAATGAAAATTTCTTTCTAAAGTGTTGTTTTTCCTAAAAAAAAACAAAAACAAACGGTTATTTAGAGCAGTTATAACCGTAAGGTTAAACCGAAATAACCGAAAACCGATTATTTTTGAAAGGCCGCCATCCCTAGTTACAACCTAACTTAACATTTGCCCCCCTCTAGGTTTAATCCTGGGTACGCCCATGTATAGACCTTTTATAAATGACAAACCTTGAACCTATAAAAATGTTCTACAGGCAGGAGTACTATGATTCTTATTTATAGTATAAAATTTATAGTTTTGTGTGGCATTTTTGACATAAATAGGTTAATTTAAAATATATTTAGTGTAATTTTCACAAGAGTAGATACACTGAAATAGAATGTGAGTACGACAAAATAGTATATTGATTGATGTCAATAAAATATGATGTATCTGCGCGTATATATTTTAATCTATATATATATATATATATATATATATATATATATTCAACTGATAGAATCTATTTTCATTCCACTCCAGCTGATATAACATTATAATCTATATCTATAATATCGATAATACCTACCTACATATTTTTGGCAAAATTTCAACACTAGAAGACATTTTATTCATTTTTAGAAATGGTTCATTAATAATGGAATTTTTGTTTGTTCTGTGCCTTAAAAACAACTTTTGTTTTATTATTGAATTCGATTGTTCCTATGACCTTTTTTATGTATGAGGAAAAATTATCGTAGAGGAAAATAAATCAACTTGTTATTGGAAAGATATTAGTACTGTGAAAAATAGGTTACAGAATGCGTAATTTTTGAAATGTCTAAAGTGTAAAAATTTTCAAAAAATTTAGTGTAATGTTATCACTTGTTCTTGAACGTTTGGCTGATGTCTCATTCACACCGGACGATTTAGGTACTTCATCGATACTATTTTATTTTTCTGCTCTATTTATTACTAATGCATTTTGCTTGTTAATTGCTACTAACAACTAAACGGTCTGGTGTAAAGGTGACATAAGTGTTGATTTGAGAGTCGCAGATGTAACTATCCAGAGAAATGATAGTTAATTGTCCACTTGAGAGTACTTTTAACAAGTTTACCTCCCCCAGAAAGCTGTGTCATACTCATAGCAAATTCTACGACAGTGCTCTAAAAACTCTGTCGACGACTTATAACAGGCAAAGTCACATTTTAATTAAGAGAGATTAATGTGATTTTTGTTTACTAAAATTGTCAAAAAGGTTATATAAACAGAATTACTGTTATTTATATGTAGTACAATTTATAGTTTAAGAGAAAGTTCATATTTTTCGATCAAAAAAGGCAATTTTTTATTTTTTCTATAATTTTATTAACTCCTAAATAAAATAGTTAATTTCTTAAAATATGTAAAATCTTGGATATTATTATTTAGAAAAAGATGGAAAAATAATCAGTTTTCAAAGATACTCATTTAGTAAAATTATTTGGGTGTTTGACAAGTAGTACATACTCGTATTTCGATACAAGCTCTTGACTGTCGGCTAATTTAACCATACATGAATCAAGTACTATTCCGCGCTTATGTTGGAACATACGACCGGAAATTAAAACTGGTACATAAAAATGTATTATACGGTTTGTTGGAACATTAAATTCATTGAGTTCGTACTATAACCGTACAATCAACTATATTTTTGCGTGTTGGAACAACGTTTATACGGGTGTATATTGCGCGTACTCTGTCTCAACCTCGTATCTGAAAACTCCCAATTTTTGGACACAAAAAAAAAAACATATTTTAAATCCGTGTTTTCATCACTATGAGCTTAAGATTTATGCTAATTACACCCTTTGATGTTGGCTACCCATATATATAAATATATATAGATAAGTATATATGTAAATACAGTATTTAATATGTTTTTTGTGTGTCGTAAAACATGTAGTTTTTGATATACGAGGTAGAGACAGCCAACGCGCGATATATGTATTAAAAACATATTGTACATGGATTTATAATAAATAATTTTTTTTAAATCGGTCATCCTCTACTTTTAGATAATAAAATTAATCCCTCAAGGTAAGGGTTAAATCGTACTTTTTAAGATATCGTCAGCTGAGTATTGGTTTGTTCCAAGTCCACTTTTTAAAAATTTTTTCTAGATGGTTGTTGTGTTAGTTTTAGGCGTTGACTTGGACTTGGGTACAAACCTGTACTCAACTGACGATATCTCGAAAAGTACTTATCGGTAAGAGATAAAAGAAAAAAACTTTTCGTCTATATAGCCTAAGTATTTTTCTGTATTAAATTTTTACCTGTAGATTCTGTTTGCTGGATAGATAAAAAATTTGAATTAGGAAAAATGTACTTCTCGCAGCATCCTGCATAACATAGCGAATTTTCGGTTATACAAATTACTTTTTTCCAAAAATTCGCATACATAGGATAATGGTTCAAAGTGTATCTTGTGTTTTTTTCCACACTTTGCCATGGTGTAAAAAACTTTCAAAATACTTTTGAATATATTTGTTTTAAATTATAGAATACATATTCTTGAACATTTTGTAGATTTTTGTCTTTCATACCTGATGAATGAATATAAATGTTTGTGACATATTGCTATAATGATTTAATTAATCAAAATTACACAATGTAATCTTTATAGTGAAGTATATATTTAGAGTTACATCACGTTAGTTGATTACACAAAGTGACTTTAACCGGTTTTTATTAGTTAAATGCCCGCTTTATGTTACGTTGCATACAATAAATGCATAGCTGATTAGATTGTTTTTCTAAAATTAAAAAATTGTTCGTAGGTGTTCTCGTGTTCTATTATAACTCCAGCTAAGACGTTAATTAAACGTAATGAAATAATTAAACAATGTTTGTTTACATTCCATGTAATCATAATATTTGCCTTCAACTTCAAATTTTTATTTTATTTGGTAAATAGGTATGTACTTTTGTAAGATAACTAACTATTTACTTAACTCGGTCAATAAAAGATAGGTAACCATATTCCAAGGATGAGTACAAAAGTAAATATGTACTTTTACTTGCCGGGCGGTCTGGATTTGAGATCTGTTTGTTAAAAAGTGAATAAACACCGGAATAAAGTTCCGATAAGCATAAATTTTAAAATCTTAAGGGGGACCACTAGTGTGACCGCCTGAAAAAAGGTGATTTTTGGGAATTTTTTTAAAGAAAACTACTATATGGGATGTTTTAATATTTTCAGGATATATTCGTTGATATATATTAAATTCACGATAAAATTTTTGGACCAAAAAATTGAAAATTCAGCGAGTTATTCAAGATCTCCTAAGGCTCCAAAAAAAAAGTTCCCCCACTGCTGCAGTGATAGCGGCCTTCACACTGCCTGAACTAAAAAAAAAACCAAAAAGCCTATTAAACTAGAAGGTATGGTCCGTACCGTGAACCTCAATCGAAAAAAAAGTTGAAATTTAAGAAAATTGCGGAGTTTTTTAAAAAAAAAGTTTCAAATGTTGCGCCAAAATTTGATAGTTTTTGGCTTGCGAAAATTACATTTTTTATTCGATAGGAAAAATGGAGGTTCATGGTACGAAGAAATATATATAAAAGAAGCTGCAATAAGAATCAAATCGATCAAATGATTTGTCTTCGAGTTATAACTGCAGCATGTAGTTTTTCGTAATTTTACCTTCTAGTTTTAATCACTGAGAATTTTTACTAAAATTATTTACGATGTACTCACTATAATGGTCATAGTAAAACTAGATAAGTCGTTTAAATGTGCCAGAGTCTAGCTGCCCCACAACATATGACCTCCAGAAACTCTCGAAATATCAACTACTCAAACTACTCAATACCCAAAGTTAACAATGAAAATCAGAATCCGCTCTTCGGATGGCTGTAACTCAAAAACTATTTGAGATCTGAACTTGAAATTATAGTATGTTATTTTATAGGTATAGACTATCGAAACATGCAAAAAAATTTCCAATTTTTTAAAAATGTCACACTAGTGGTCCCCCTTAAATAGAATAGGTACCTGTATCTATATGTATATACTGAAAATTAACTAAAAATGATATGATGTCATTAAACCAATACAACAAATGAAGCAAAATTAAACGTACGCAGTTTTTTGTCTCTTTTCCTTATTGTTATTTTTATATTAGTGTAACGATAGTAACTTAAGAATTTACGTCTAATTTTTCGTAATTTGTTAACAACGTCATACCATTTGGAGTTCATTTGAAGTGTATCTTTGCGTCCTATGAAAACCCAATTTTTACTCGTTAAAATAATTTCGGGAGAATAGAGCCACAACTACGATGGAGCAGGTGGAGTAGCTGCTCCAGGACGCATGATAAAAAGGGGCGTAATGGGAGAAAGAAATAGGGTGTAACAGAGAAAGTAGGAAATTAGAAAAAATAAGATTGCTATTAGAACTTAATTAGAAAATTGGGAAAACTAGTTCAAATATTTTCCTTTTTTTTTTTGCTCATCAAGTTATTTTTTGGAAAATGGTGATGCAAGGCTGACGACAAAGTGGACTCCTCATAAGGGGGCGCTTAAAGTCGCTGCAGAACGCAAAATTTATAGTTACGCCTTTGCGGGGGACTAAATAATTGGTTTAGGAAAACTTGATGTGGGTAGCTCAAAATTTACTATTCAATGATTTCGAAATATACAGAATGTTTCATTTTGTTCAACAATCTAAATTTTTAAACGTGGTTTGTGATGGTCTTTATAAAATTTCGGAAGTTGGGATATCATTGTCAAATAGAGTATTAGTAACAATTTTTAGTAGAGTGTTTATTTCATATTTCTCTCTACAATATTAAATAGAAAATTGTTGGTTTTGTCTATCCATACCCGGTTTTTCTATACCAGAAATTAAAATTTGAACGTTAAAAGTGGTTAAAAGCGATCTTTATTTACCAGTTAAGATTGGCGTCTTAAACAAAGGACATCGCAATCACATTCGGGTCGTGGAAACTGAATCCAAACTATATGGTCTAATAAAAAAAAGAAATGATTTATGTCAATACCTGGGTTTGCGAAAAATCTCGTGTTGAGAAATGGGGTCATGAATGAAAAAGTTTATGACGAATATTCTAGATTTACAGAATTTTAACTTTGAAGTTTCACTTTTTAAATTCTTTAAATATTATAATTATAATATTCTAATAAACCTATCGAAAACGATAAGAAACACTACTGTCTTATTTATTGCTCATTGGTCAAAAATTGACCTTAGTTTTACTCTCTTCTTTGCTAAGATTTTAATAGATTTCAAATATTTGTTTACGGAAGAAATTTTGAAATTAAAAAGAAGAAAAAACTGTTCACGTATTAACCTTCTGGTATTTAAGTTACATAATAGGTTAGATATAAATCAAAAAAATATCTTTCGTGTAATATATAAATTAAGCGATTCTTGGGATTACTTACGTCTTCATATTATTATGAGTGTGTGGGTTTATACTATTTCTTTATTTTACTACTTTCAGTTTTTTATTTTTATTTTTTTTATTTTTTTGCATAATATTAGTTTACATAATAATATTTTGTAAATATATTTATTTAAATAAATACATACCTGTCTAATTTTTAGTTTACTAGAATTTTATGAATATTGCTTACTTAATTTGAATATTACTACTTATTTGATTTAAATATGGGTAAAATACTAATAATTAATATAATTATTAAATATACATATTTAATGTTTAATTATCTATTGTTTGAAATACATCTATGTAATTTTATTTTACAGTTAAGAAGTACCTGTAATGGCTCAATAAATGATAAAACTCGTAGTAATTTTACTGTAATTTCATATTTTGGTTGTTATCATCAAAAAATAAATAAATAAGTAAGTCTATTTTTTGATCTTCGAAAAAAAGGTTTAAAGGAAGTGGAACCATCCTTCAAAATTTAGAGTGAATATCAATTTTTTTACTATTACTTTTTTTAACTTTTTTAGTGCCCAGGGAAAAATTAAGGTTTCGAATAAAGTATCACTTTTAAAAATCACTCGCTTGTTCGTAAGTTGAATGTTCTCTTTACCGTGGCATATTTACTAACTGTATTGATACATTTATATAACTTAAAATTATTAAAAATGTAGCTAAGAAATTATTTGACGTACATACATAGCTAAAATATTCCCGTCCTAAACCAATATTATTATCTATATTAATGAAATCTTAAACATTTTATGATCCCCTTATGATAATTCAAATCCACAATAATATCATATTTTTACCATTATTTAGTGGTGTCGCAATTTCAATGGCCAGCAGTGTATTCGTATAGGTGAACAGTTATAATATTAGAATATGTAATATATTTTACTACCTATATTATTAATGACTGAATAGTTTCATGTTTAAAATTATTGCCAAAAATAAAACAATTTTATCAATAACAATAAATTCATAACCATTATTCAAATTATTAATACGAAATGACTTTAATTGATCAGCTGATATCGACAATTTTATGATGTCCAAAAACATAGTAATTAATTTATTTTACAATTAAATTAATAATAATAATAATTTTAATTATTTATTTTTTTAAAATAAAATTTACGTACATGGCATATGTCATGGAAGGGAACGAAACGGAGAAAGTTTGCAATTATGGGTGACTTTTCTGGGGAACTATCTCGCTATTTACTTTTATAATTAGCGGATACTATAGAAAACTAAATTAGACTCATAATTAGAATATCTATTTATAATATACATTCCATACAGTGGTGAATTTACCAGCAGGCTGAGTAGGCTGGAGCCTAGGGCGGCAGATTTTAGGGGCGGGAAATTCGGGCTAAAAGGGCGGCAAATTTTTTTTTGCTCATCACTTACTTTTATTTAGGAAGAAGTGTTAAAAATTTATGCAATTTTAACTTTTTGAGATGAAGCGGGGGCAGCATTTTTCATAGAGTCTAGAGCGGCACTTAGGGTAAATCCGCCACTGATTCCGTATTATAGAATAAGTATATTCGTCAACGTTATAAGATTTGTTTCGTTATATCTCTTAAAGTTATTAACCCAAATTATCTGAAATAATTTCAAAATTCTTGAACTCACAGTTAAAAAGTTGGAGGAAATCCATGCACTCCCATAAAATAACAACACCAAAAACTAACTATCGAATAACTGAGGTTTTAGTCAGTAATCGTTTTAAATATTGCCACAGTAATGCATACATTCACCTATAGAATATAATTCGTAAATAATAAATTAATATTTTACTTCGCAAAAATACCACTTTCATTTTGAAACAATATTGTCAGAGTTTCAAAATAAGTTATATTTTTGCGAAGTAAAATATTTGTTTATTATTTATAAATATGGAATGTCATAAACTAACGCTCAAAATTATTAATAAGAATATAATTTGTTCAATAAATCAAAGGATCCATAATTATTTTAGGAAAAATCACTACTTTGTTTTACAGAAAGTTATCTTTTTAAGGTTTTAGAATATGTATTTGAACTCAAATTCACTTAAAACTACGTTCACTAGAAACAATTTTTAGTGTTTACTTTAATGTCTAAAGTCAAAGTAAAATTCTAATACTATAGTAAAAACATATTTTTTTTTTGAATGCTCATTAGTTTTTAAATAAAATCACATCGACTTAAAAAATCATGATTGTTTTTCGAAATGTAGCGAAAGACTTTTGGTTTTTTATTCATTTTAGAGCAGCTCATCAAGTTTAAAAAGGAAAAATAGTAAATGGAGACTCAACTTTTATTTAACAGCTTTTATTTTGAATAATTTTAAAAGATTTTTTCTGATGATACGCCACATAATGCCCACACAGGAAATAGATTCCCTCATTTTCCACACGAAAAAATACCTCAAGAAGTTAATAAAAGTGTTTCTTGGCTACATATTAGGGACTTGAGATTTACATCTGTTGTATGTACATGCACATGTGACAGACGGACGGATAGACGGACATAAGGAAATTATCAGTATTCCGAATTTTTTTCGGAATCCAAAACAACTATTTCGAAAAAGCGATGGAGGAGTCATCCTAACCTATATTCAAAAATGGGTTAGTTGGAAGAGCTCTCAAAAATATTTTCCCACAGACCCCCAAAGTTAGCGGTCCGTCCCTGTAACGTTATCCATTTAAAGTTCACGATGTGGGAATGAATTATTGTAAAGATAAACCATACCAAGTACTTATTATACGAGTGTATTATGCAAATTTTAATTACTTCTTCATGTTGTTTAAATATTATATTTTAAAGAATAATAGAGTAACATAAAAATATTCTCAAAATTAATTCAAGGAAATGTATTTTTTTACTGTTATACAACAATTAAAATTATTATAATTTTCGTTTTTTATTCCGTTAAATGAATATAATATATATATAAAACAATTTTATATAACAATTAACAAACAATATCAAAAACATAACCTCATTTTTATTGTCAACTTAAATTTATTTATTATTGTTTGCTGTATATCTACAGTAAACAAATTTTAAATATAATAAATAAAATTATATATTACGCAATTACATTCATGAACATGGGTAAATAAAGCTTAAACTATAGTGCAGCGTATTATTATTTTATTACTATGTGACCTGTTTTTATATGTACACAGGTGGATCACACACGGTTTTAATGAAATGACGCCGCACCATGTGAACGGGTTCAGAAATGATACACCTTGAGTATCTGGAATTAACTTTAACCAACGAACAGTAAAGTTAGTTAAGGCCTGGGACACAAGAGCGTTCTGGAAATGATAACGTACTTTGTAACTTTGCTACGTGAACGTTTGAGACACCTCAGTGACGTCCATTGCCTGTAACACATTGACGTCCAGTGACGTCCATTGCCTGTACATAGGTTTACCTGCATTGTAAATCGTAAATCGTAAATCGTAAGGTTTCACCTATTTATAGATTTCATCATTGGTATTCGCGGATGACGCGTTCGCAGTCATTGGTTTATTGTTAGCTAGTGGTAGTAAAAAACGAAGGAAAAAACATAAAACATGGTGAAATTTTTTTACAACTGTATCCTTAACAGCTCCGACTCCTTTGTCACTAATTTCGCATAAGCAACGTCTTTTACTGCACGATCACCATACTCTTTGCTTTTTAAAAGCCAGAGATATAGGGTTCTGATTTGTATAATTCTTTAATTTCTTCCATAACTTGATTGCGTTTCCGGTTTAATATTTTGTACAAAAATTTAAAATCAATCAGTATGACAAAAAAGAAACCTCTTTCCACTGAAAACCTATTAATAACTGAAATGAAACCTGTGTAGGTGTTGATTGAGCCACATATACACGCTCCGGTACAGACACCTGCGCAAGTAGAAAATACTATAATTTTCAATTTTTTCTGCATAGACCTTGTCACCTGTACTGTTTAATAGAAAGCAGTTAGCATATACGCTCCGGTTTACCTCTGCAGTTTACCTGTACAGGTAAATCTCTCCGGTATGCCGCAACGTGTATGCCCTGCCTAACGTTCATCTAGCTTGACTTCGTTGGCAATTAACGGTATGTAAGATTTAACGTAATTACGTAAAAATAACGGACGTTTATCGTGTATCTGCTCGTGTTTAAAATATAGCCACGCTGCAACGTTCGTTACAACGTGCGTTGTAACGAACGTCATTTTAATGCTTGTATGTTCCGGGCTTAAGGCTAAAATACTTTTTTACAAGCGAAAATAAAGGGAAAAATTACTGATCTATCTCTTTGAAGTTTGACATGCATGACTTTAACTATGATCTTAAAGTACCTATTATTTATCACATGTTTTTCCCAATATACACAAAAATGCCGGCTGCGGAAGTCTTTCATTGTAGTGTATGGCTCCACAAGCTCACAAATGGCGGGCACTCTAGTCGCTATTATTATCATTAGATTAATTTGAGAAAATTTTTTCCGTGTTGTTCACATACCTATATAGAATGCCGGTGAATCAAAAAAATTTCAAAAAATTAAAAAATTAATGTAACCATATATCGCGCGTTTTCTGTCTCAACCTCGTATATCAAAAACTACATGTTTTAGGACACACAAAAATCATATTAAATACTGTATTTATACATATACTTACCTATATATATTTATATATATAGGTAGCCAACATCAATGGGTGTAATTAGCATAAATCTTAAGTTCATATTGATGAAGATACAGATTTAAATACGTTTTTTTTTTTTGTGTCCAAAAATTGGGATTTTTCAGATACGAGGTTGAGACAGAAAACGCGCGATATGTATATGAATTTTTAAAAAGAAAAATTTTCATGAAGTTTTTGTCTGTTTTTGAAGGTTTAGTGTAGTTTCACGTAGAAGGTAATACACTGATTTCTCGTTGTAGGTAAACGACTTGAAATAGAATCATATATCTTACTCTTTTTAGATAATAAAATTCGCATATACATAAATAGAGTAAGGCATATGATTCTATTTCAATTTTGATGTTGCTTACAACGAGAAACCAGTGTAATATAAAGTACCTATATGTATTTTCAAAACAAATCGATCGAGTAGTTTTTGAGTGAGCATTTCCGTCAATTGTGAAAATGGCGTTCCAAAAAAACGTGTTTTTCGGTACGTAATAATAAAAAACGAAACTATACTTTGGCACACAATAGGGTATATATTACAGACTTCGAATATCGCTCTGAAAATTTAGTTGTAATATTCCTGAGATGTTTTGCTAATATTTTATGAAAAAAAAAATATTTGAATTGTTTCTAGTTCTAAAGGTATTTCTGCCTTTAAGAGGCTAGGATCATGGTCGCCGGTCAACGAGAAAAATGAGGGGCCCCGGGTACAATAAAACAATTTCAAAAATCTTTTTCACTTCTTATTACACGGGAGGTTTGTATTTTTTCGAATAAATTTGGGTCTGTCTAACGAAAATTAGTTGCCTAGCAATTTAACGAGAAGAACTGTCAACTAACAAAAACGCGACAGCGAAACAAGAAATTTGAGTTGTAGAAAACACAAATTTATTCAGAAAAAATATAAAACTCAAGTGTAATACGGTAAGACAATTTAACGAATAAAATAGTATAATTCATATTATTATTTAATACATTGTTACTATGGTTCTGAAATCAATTACATTTACCAATTCGAATTTTTGTTTCATTTTTATCATGTTTACCTACAATGAAATGGCCAATGAAATGTTTTGTACCATTTTTTTCGCTGTAAAAGTCTGTCCTAACTTTTTTCCATGGTAAAAGTGAAAAACTATAATATTCTTATGAGACTTGATATACATGAGTTAAATTATCTCTAAAAATACAATTGACAAGCCAAAAAAAACCTTTTCTCACTTTGTTGGGGCCTCTAACAGACTCATTTGGCCCCTTTTTTAGACCCGGGTCCTCTACCAATGTCTGCTCCCCCTCCCCCGCCCTCTATCTGGTCCTGACTAGAATACACTGAAATTATAAAAAAAGTATTTATTTTTTAACTTGAAAATATACTTTAGATTTGTGTCTAGAAATGTTATTCATTTATTCGGAGAATACATATCAAAAATTACGTAAATGAGTACATTCAACTAAAATGTGTATTTTTATATAAATAAGTAAAATGAGGTCAAATTGAGCGACGAAAAAGGGATCATACCGTGAAGAAGTTTTATTTACAGAGGAAGGTCCCCCATACCGTACAGAAATCAAAGCTTAATAATGGTTAAACATTAAAATTTAAATTTAAAAAGAAAAAATACGAAATTGGTTTACAAATTTTAGTAGTCAAAAAGTGTTTCGTATAATGAAAAAAAGTTTCCTTAATTTTTTTTTTATGAACAATAACGCCCCTTTCACATTGTACGGTTTTCGCCGTACGGTAAAAAACCGTACGACTTTTTGCCGTGATATTGTTGCTTTCACATTGCACGGTTTTTTGCCGTTGTAAACTGAATATCTTCATTTAATTGGCAACATTATACAAGTAACAAGTGTGATTAAAGTTAATTCTATAAATCAGAGGAAATAGAAAGTAGAATTATTTATTATCACACAGTTTTAAGACCTGAAAAATGACAAAAATAAGTTTTTCAACTATTTTCGGATGTTTACAGACTCCTTTGCTTAATTTCTTGGCGAACTTAACATCAAAACACACAATTTCGAAATTACATACAATCTATTAAAATACTGGTTTACACATTCAACATTAGTTTCATCCATTTCACAAATAAAATTAATAATTAACATGAAATTCAACAAAATATTGTTAATGCCGTACGTTAAAAAACCGTGTAATGTGAAAGCATCCATTTAATTACATACACTACTGAGTTAAAAACGCCGTACGGCAACCGTCAAGTCCAGTGGCAAGAGACGGCTGCTACACGGCACGGCAACGGCATTTTGCCGTGACCGTGTAATGTGAAAGGTCCAATGCTCTTCTTCACTCCACTAAAAAAATGCGACCGTACGGTTTTTTGCCGTACGGCGAAAACCGTATAATGTGAAAGGAGCGTAAGACTTTTTTATTTCCTATTTTTTAGTTTATGTCTGTTACAAGTTTGTTTTCTAAATAGAGTTTTAAATGTGTATATTAGGTAATTCATTATAACCCTGCATGAAAATAAAATGACACCTGGAGAATTAATTGAAATGATATATTGCAGTATAATAGGTATAAATTTTTTTTACATTGTATCAATCATTTCCAAGGGCACACCTATTAGTGCAAATAAAAGCTTTACATTAGGGTGCATCCAGACAAATTGCATTTCCCATTAGTCTAACTAACCATTTATTGTGTCAGTACACAGAGTGTAAGTGTATGTACAGCATGCAAAAAGTTTTTAATATAAAAATATGACCTATTTTCAAATAAATAGTAATAATATAGCATTACATCAAGGCTTTAAAGATGATAGGGGTTTTATAGTAGTTGGCAACACCTTCCATTAGAAATAATAGCTTGAACTCCCACTGGTAGTTGAAACTCTTGAATGGACACAGCCAATGTAAATAGAGAAAGGTACGCTACATTTGAGTCCAAAATAAGCTTTTTTTGCGCAATTCGCCATCTACGTCATAATACGTCACATTTTTGAAAGGGTATAGCCGGATAAGTATAGGTGAATCGGCCCCGGAAGCGAATTATTTTAATAACTATATTGGCGGTATGGTAAGGCTGTAAGTAATTGATATCTACAATTTTGGCGGCCAAAACTGAGTAGTTATGGAGATAATTAAAAAAAATTAAAAAATTCCAAAAATTTTTTTCTTGGTAACTACTCAACATAGGAAAAGAATTCCAAATCCAGATGAAGGAAAACACCCTCAAGAATATTAGACATATTTATTATCGTGTCAGTCCTCGTTATTAAGGATAATAGCAAGGATAATATCCAATTCAATGTTGTTTTTATGGGGTTCCAATTGAGCGACCACTTTAAAAAAAATTCAGTAACTGTGCCCTAATGCACTTAATTACTGCACGAAGTTTCATCAAAATTCAAAGGGTACAACATGGTAAAAAAAATATTTTTCATTTCTAATCTGCTGAACCGCCCCTCCAGTGGGTCTGACCCTGGAATTATATACATCAATCGAAAGTACTTTAAAAATAAAGTGTTGTGTCTCCTAAAATGTTTTTTCCTATCTCCTATAGTTTTCGAGATAATCAAGAATAATCGAAAGAGGTATACTAAGATATAGGCTATCTGCCCCTGATAGAAAGTTCCAGTAGTAAGTGTATTATCGTTTATGTGACACTGCAGGTACTTCATATGTATAACTTTCCTAGATCAAAACAAACCCATTGTAGAAATATAATAGAAAATTTTCAAAAAATGTGGTCTAGTAGGCTTTTTTAACATGTAGAATACAATGCTCATTGAACTTTAATATTCTACATGTTAAAAAATCCTATTACAGCACATTTTTTGAAAATTTTCTATTATATTTCTACAATGGTTTTGTTTTGATCTAGGAAAGTTACACATATGAAGTACCTGCAGTGTCACATAAACGATAATACAGTTACTACTGGGACTTTCTATCAGGGGCAGATAGCCTATATCTTAGTATACCTCTTTCGATTATCCTTGATTATCTCGAAAACTATAGAAGATAGGAAAAAACACTTTATGAGACACAACACTTTATTTTTAAAGTACTTTCGATTGATGTATATAATTCCAGGGTCGGACCCACTAGAGGGGCGGTTCAGCAGATTAGAAATGAAAAATATTTTTTTTTACCATGTTGTACCCTTTGAATTTTGATGAAACTTCGTGCAGTAATTAAGTGCATTAGGGCACAGTTACTGAATTTTTTTTAAAATGGTCGCTCAATTGGAACCCTATAAAAACAACATTGAATTGGATATTATCCTTGTTATTATCCTTAATAATGAGGACTGATACAATAATAAATATGTCTAATATTCTTGAGGGTGTTTGCCTTCATGTGGATTTGGAATTTTTTCCCTATGTTGAGTAGTTACCAAGAAAAAAATTTTTGGAATTTTTTAAATTTTTTTAATTATCTCCATAATTACTAAGTTTTGGCCGCCAAAATTGTAGATATCAATTACTTACAGCCTTACCATACCGCCAATATAGTTATTAAAATAATTCGCTTCCGGGGCCGATTCACCTATACTTATCCGGCTATACCCTTTTCGAAAAAGACATTACAGTTACATATTTATTATTATATTTATACAGTGTGAGTTTTTTGAGAGTTACCATTTTTATCACAACCAAACCGTTGATAAGAGCTAAGACCATAAGAGCTATAAAGCTCCTGACTATAGCAATCGGTTCCCCCCGTCGATATGTACAACTCTTATTTGAACAATTTTTCAATTGAATCAACGGTTTGGCTGTAATAAAAGTGGCAACTCTCAAAAGACTCAGGCTGTATATATGTAATTCACCATCTACGTCATCAAGATCTGCGCGTCGCCATACCTTTCTACATCTACTTTGGACACAGCAAAAACTGAATATTAAAAATTTCGCTAACATTTTAAATGATGATTCGTATTAGCTAGTATTCAGTTGATATTTTAAAATTTTATTTTGACTTTATAACTCTCAGGGTGTAGCGTGTAGTTTTACCTATGCTTTGAAGCATTTTGTTTGAGTTTCATTCATTTTCAGACGTATTCTAAATTATCTTAAGGCAATGTTCAAGTCTAGAGATGTGAATTCCGGCCGTTTTTTCAGATTACCTAAAAATTTCCTATCCATTTTTGTAGTTTGTTTATTAATAATCGTTTTAAGATTGTAAAACAATGAAAATTCAATAAGTTTAACTAACTGAACTTTATTTAACATGTTTCGATCCATGTAATCATTATCAAATAGGTAAGAGTATTTTATGATTCAATTATAGTTTGTTTGTTAATGCAATTAGGGTAAAAGCCCCGTTTGTGCAACGCGATCCAATAGAAAAACAGTTTTGACATTTATTTGAGATCTTAATGAAGTTATTTCTGAAAGAAACCTCTGATAAAAAAATTATTATTAATAGAATGATTATTTTTCAATTTAAATTCACCTCGCATTTAATGTTTCCTCACTTAATTTAAGAAATATATATATATATATATATATATATATATATATATATATATATATATATATATATATATATATATATATATATCGAACAATTTTTGTTGAATTCGTGAATTTTTATAATGGTGGATGATCATTATTCAAAACACATGAGTTATAAATTGTGACATTTTTCACCGAATTTTTAAAGTTATTAGCATAATAAAAGTATACAAATAATTTTTATTAGTCCATTTAAGAGATTAGGATAGCTAAATTATCTTTTTATACGGGTTAAATATTATTTGTAGAAGTGTTTTTATATGAGTTCGAAGTTTTAGGGTATGTATTCCATTTTGAGAATGACCTATTATTTACCTATTTTATAAACATTTTTAATTTATTTTTGGGCCTAAAACACTTAACTAACTGTTTTTATAATTTCACTTTAATATTTTCTTTATTTCAGAACGTAAAATCAATTGAAAAATAATTAATATTGAATTAAAACTTCGAAATTTTTATTATTAAATAAAAACGTCAGACATATTAGATTTGAAACGACATATAATCTAACTATAATTAAAAATTAACAATGGTAGATGGGTAAGTTAGAAAGTACACGATGTTTTTTAAAACATCCTAGATGACACAAGGTGGCGAAAATTGTATACTGTAAGTACTACGAAACCTATATTAATTTTTTAAACGTACTTCACAGACCGAACGCTTTGTGGCACTGCTAGCAATTTATGTTGGACACTATTTATGTTATGACACACATGGGATTTGTGCGCCATTTTGCATAAAAGTTGGATGATGAAAAAACCTTAACAATCTGTTCCAGTAATTTTAAAAATGATTTCCTGCAAAATCACGTTTTTTGACTTGTGTCAGTTTTCTAGAAAACCATCAATAAATACTTACATAGATACATCAAAAGATGTCGCTATGTCTCTCGCTATTTTAAATAATTACTATACTCTTTCCATAATCAGTGCTGTAGATATCAAACTCGTCATATCATTATTCGTCAAAAGATGGGACTGTATGCCATGTATGTTAAATACGTGTTTTTTTTAGGTGCCTATGCTGATTTTTTAAAGGGAGTTAATATATTTTGCCCTTTTTTTTATACGTGTCAACAAATTTTAAAACAAAACATTAATAAATCAAAATTCTTAGGTTATATTTTCTTAAAAACATATTCATTGGATTAAAAAAACTTGGTTTCATGCTTATTAAGAAAAAAAAATGGGTGTTTAATTCATTTATTAATTTTTATAAGCAAGTTTGATGAAATATCTAAAAATAGTGTTCCACAATCGGGGCTTTTACCCTAGCTGTTTTATTTTGTCTTCCGTTGGACCAAACTCGAGATTTTATGTCGACCAGGTCAAAAAACGTAATTTCGAGGAAAACGCGCTTAATGTTTTAAGTAAAGTCTCACGTAAAGTTTATGTTGCGTCAAGTTCGAAGTGCGTAGACTTGTGACATAGACATTCAAATAGTTATAACTTCGTAAATATAGGCAACTTTCAGGGCCTATTTTCTAAATAGGCTAAGTAGGCTGTAGCCTAGGGCGGCAGATTTTTGGGGGGTGGCAAATTTTGGTAATTTTTTTTTTAAATCCGTTGACAAACAAATTTATTTAAGGGGAGATTCGCCAAAAAACATCAAAAATCGACCTTCATTATTATTTTTTTTTATAGAAATAAATATTTTTTAAAATAATTAGATATAGGGTAGCTTCGCTAGTTACCCGTCCAGAGCCAGTTTTCGTCCATTTTACTGTACAATAGCATATAATAGAATTATAAAAACAGATAACCGAGCAAGTTTGATTTTGTTACATTCCTGACTCATAAACAGTGACAACACAGATAAAAAATATTTACTTGATAGAGTTGCGTATTTAAAAAAAATTATTAATTAGCCAGTTGTTTTCATGTTGGACAGAAAGTGTGTAAATTAAAAAAAAAAAACTAGTGATATGATGACATTTCACGGTTAGCTTTAATACTGTTATGGCGTGATTAAGGATGTTTGGGAGGTACAATCGGAGATAAAAGTACATGAAATTAGATATTCGTGAATAATTGCGTTATATAACAAACTATGAGGTAAATAAATAGTTATCTTTGTAAAAATAATAGCTATCACTACAACTGATTGTACAATACATCAAACAGCTCTCAGCTGACTACAAGAGCTGAGTACATTCTAAAGATTTTTCGAAGGAATTTCAACATGCTACGAGACGATTGAAAATTTAGTAGAATGTTCCTCATTAAATACTAAGGCCCCTGTGAAAATTTCAAACCGATTCACTAAGCTGTTAAAAAATTATTTAATCTGTTCTGTTTTCGAATTTCCATAAGAGTACGTGTAAAATTAGTTTTTTTTTTTTTAATAACTTTTTAACGGCTTAGTGAATCGGTTTGAAATTTTCACATCAATCGAAAACAGCCGCCATTTTGAGATACATGAGGAACCGTGTTAAAAAACGTATTTTCGAGAAAATAGCATCTAGTTTGTTTCTTTTTTTTTTTTTTTTTTCTTTTTTAAATTGAATTCCAGTAACGAACATGCACTAACTTGCCCATCCATAACTTTTTGATTTTTTTTTTTTTTAAATAAAATTTTAGGAGAATATTTCTAACACCTTAAGAAACAAAATTACAAAGAAAAAAATATTTTTTTTTTCAGCGAATCTCCCCTTAAAGGTCTAAACATTGAGAATATGAAAAATATTCAATTTTTTTCAAGGTTCTAAACTATAAAATACCGCCTTTGCACTAAAATGAGAATCAGTCGTGAGAGGATGGGAAAAACAATAAATAATTTTCACTAAAAATTCGTGATATGCACGAAAGTCACCTATATCATGTATATTTGTATAGAAATTAGTTTATAAACAACCTGTATATGTTACTAACAATAAGTTTATGTGTTCATATTAATAAGTACATATAAATGATTATCGTGATCACCGATTACTGATTAGGAACGATTATTTTACAATATGTTTTTTTATTTTAGTTTTAAATAGATAATAGTAATAATAAATTTTTACAAATAAACGAACACCATATTTGTACTGTTTATTGGATGTATAATTATATTATATCTGATTAAAACTGGAACAAGGTATTTTCATTATTATTGTTCCCGCGTTTAATCTACTATACATACGGATATGTTTTTATACCATAATTTATAATATTCTCTATCCATAATATAGATACAGATGTATGCTATCGTTTCAAGAAAAATCATCTTAAAATGTACACAGGTTACTCTCTTAGTCGTTTATCATTAATTCGTAAATATTTCAGTTAGCAAGAAAGTGTATTTCATTTCATTTATAGTAGTTGTACGATTATTTAAAAAAATAAAACTACATTAGATAATCAATAGAATTAAAAATTGATTAGGTAAGCTGATGTTATACTTAATAGATCAGTAGATCACTATAATTTCGTTTTGCGAAATCACTTATTTAAGGTAAAAACAATGAGTAATTTCACAAATAGTATTAGTAAAAAGAAAACAATATAGGGTAAGAGACCCGATGACCGAACACTATTTTTAGCTGTATCATTAAAGTAGCTTATAAAAATTAAAAAATAAACAAAACACCCATTTTTTTTTTCTTAATAAGCATGAAACCAAGTTTTTTTAATCCAATGAATATGTTTTTAAGAAAATATAACCCAACGATTTTGATTTATTAATGTTTTTGTTTTATAATTTGTTGACGTCTATGAAAAAACGGACAGAATATATTAACCCCCTTTAAAAGATCAACATACTGACCCCAAAGAAAGAACATGCATTTAATGTACATGAGATACATGACATACATGACATACATCATATACATCTTCTGCCATCTTTTCACGTATAAGTCAACTACATATAGTTCACTTTGATATGTATAAAGTGAATAACAGTGATTATGTATAGTAAATATTTAAAATATCGAGACACAGAGCGACATCTTTTTATGTATCTATATAAGTATATATAATAGTTTCTTTGATTCTTTGATTTATTAATATTAATAAATTTGAGTTTCTGAAAATAAAAATATGCTACCCCGCTTTTACTTTTGAAATTTTCCATCAACTTTCGTTCATTTTTCCCTGTTAAAAAACTGAAATAATATTTATGTCAGTCAATAAACAATACTTACATGTTTGATAGTCTTAAAAGTTACCATTTGTTACAATTAAATGTTTTTTTTAAAATATTTATTTCACTTTTTTAAAACAATTAATATTTAATGCAAAATGGCGTCTTATGCCAATGCAAAATATCTTTATCACATAAATACACGGGGAAAAACTTTCTATAAATTGGTTGCAATGCCACTAAGTGTTCCGTCTGTGAAGTACGTTTAAAAAATTAACACAGATTCCGTTTTCTACTTACTGTACTTACGATTTTCGTCATCTAGTGTGATCTATTGATGTTTTAAAAAATATTGTGTACATTCTAACTTATCCATTTTACCATTATGAATTTTTAAACAGTTAAATTAAGTATATGACGTATATATTTATAAGTCGTTTCAATTCTAAATGTCTGACGTTTTTATTTCAATTTCGAAGTTTTAATTCAATATTAATTATTTTTCAATTGATTTTACGTTCTGAAATAAATAAAATATTAAAGTGAAATTATAAAAACGGTTAGTTAAGTGTTTTAAACCCAAAAATTAATTAAAAATGTTTATAAAATAGATATGTAATATATAATTCTCAAAATGAGGTACCCAACCTCAATACCTCAATAATTTTAAAAATTCGGTGAAAAATGTTACAATTTATAACTCATGTGTTTTGAATAATGATCATCCATCATATTAAAAATTCACGAATTCAACAAAAATTGTTCGATATATATATGTATTTCATAAATTAAGTGAGGAGACATTAAATGTGAGGTGAATTTAAATTGAAAAATAATCATTCTATTAATAATAATTTTTTTTATCAGAGGTTTCTTTCAGAAATAACTTCATTAAGATATAAATGTCAAAACTGTTCGGACTTATAACCCCGTTCGACAATCGGGTCTTTTACCCTACTACCTTTAATTTAATGAATAACTAAATAATTAAAAAGAATTTAGTTAGATAAGAAATAATTTTTAAAATTTAGGTGAATAGATATTGTGTAGGAAGAGTTAGGTAGTCGTCAAAATTTGGCTGTTTTCTAAATTATAAATATTCTGTTATTCAAAGGCGTAGCTACAAATGTTGCGCCTTGGAGCGATTTTAATTTAAGCAATTCCTTATAAAAAGTCCACTTTTCCTGAAAAATGTAAGTGGCAAAGAAAAGAAACTTTCCTGTAATTCCAAATTTTTCCGAGTTCTTACTTTCCCTGTTGCCATTTGTTAGGTACTTTTCCCTAGTGCGCCTCTTTGTATCATACGCCCTGGAGCGACTGTTCCACTTGCTCCATTGCAGATACGCCTCTGCAGTGTTACACAGTTGTTTTTTTCGGTTCGTTTTTTGTCCAAAACCTTAGTATCTGTAATAACAATTTTTAGTACCTTTTCAAATAATTATTGTCAGAAGATAAAATTGATAATAAAATTCAACTTTCTTTAAAAAAAAATTATAAAAGAAATTGTATTGGTTCTATTTTCGAATTTGTATGCATAAAAAAAAACGCCGTGAGCAGCGGGGCCCCATCACGGTAGTCGAATTTTCCCCTTCATCTTCGGTATTGAATGTCTACAAGCGAAATGTGATTGAAAGTCTACAACCGAATTGTCATTTTGTTGGTTTCAAAACTGGTGATGAGTGTTCGGCTGATCGAGGCTTTAAAAAAAGGTTTTAAGTATTTAAGGGCTGTATCTCAGTAAATTTCAATTTTGTGCCGAAAACAGGTAGCAGAAAAAAAGCCAACACAATTCGTACGAGGACATTCCTGCCCATGTTTATCCGCTAATTGCCTTTATGTTTTAGTTTTAAAAATTAAAAAAGGACCTTAAATAGTCAACTGGAAGGCCTTTATAAAGATATTTGTTCTTTCCAAAAAAATCCAAAATTTCTATTTTATAAATACTAAAAATCCAAAATTCCTAATTTATAAATAAACAGTGACTTTAATAACATTTTTAAATTACTTAATATGTATGTACAGTTGAATTTTTATACTTAGACAATGACGTAATAAATTAGCACAACCCTTCAGAGTCACGTCATATGGATTTTAAGCCAATAATTGAATACAAAAATTTTAATACTCCTTCAAAAATTCCGTCTCGATTCAACATTACGAATTAGAAAAAGATAATATAATAATTTAATCCAACCTAATTTAAAAAAAAAAAAAAACAATTGAAATATGAATGATAACAATATAAATAACTTACAATATAAAGATGCGACTTACGTCGTTACCTATTTTTAATAACACTCCAGAAGAAGACGTAATTATAATGAGTTGTCTGCCAAAAGTTGCTCTTAATAAGATTTTCAATTATTTTGAATATTGGACAGTAAGGCTCAACGTAATGGTAAACTATTAATTAAATTTTACTGTGCAAGTGGATCAAATAGTTATGAATTATAGTTATTTAATCACAAACAAATCAACCAAACTTTCCAATCTCATCTAAATTTTTTTTTATCAACAACAACTCACTCACATTTTATTTTAAAAATGCTTACTTTTTGAGTTTAGCGTACTTTTTCACTTGACCTAGTAGTGTACTTCTAAGTAGTTTTAGAATTAGTTTATTTAAGGCAATTCAACTATTTTAACGAATTTCCGAAAGGAAAATTTAGCTGTTACAACAGCTGTCATGAAACTTGACCTCAGGACTATGCTTGAAATTTTTCACCAGAAACCGAAAATAATACCGATTTGCAAACCTTATATATATATATATATATATATATATATATATATATATATATATATATATATATATATATATATATATATATATAAGGTAAGAGCACCAGTAGCCGTCACTGACCCAATAGCCGTCAAGTTTCAGTAAAATGATAAATATTAAGATATTATGCAAGCATATATTTGTAACACAGATAAAGCAGACAATTTGTATCACTTCTTGACAGAGTGTCCCTGTCCAATCATACCGAATTCACTACATAGCCAAATACACATTGAAAGATATTACTCAAAATAACAATCATCTAAAACTATTAAACATTGAATCCAAAGAACAAATGAATAATATTTTTTTCTACATTTTGCCCTGGGAGAATAACCCATAGAGCGAGAAACTTAAAAAATTATAAATAAGAATTTATTTTGTTACAACGTCTTCCTTTAAATTACTGAATATTTGTTGTTGATGTTGTTATCTTTTTCACTAGAGATATATTGTTAAATGTTATTTAACACTTCTTGATAACACAAGAAGTACATAATTGTTAAATCATTAAGCTAAAATGGTTAGGCCCGGCATACACGTTACGGTATACCGGAGAGGTATACCTGTACAGGTAAACTGCAGCGGTAATTGAAAATCAGTATTTTCTACCTGTGCAGGTATGTATACCGCAGCGTGTATGTGAGTCAAACAACACCTACACAGGTTAGATTTCAATTGTTTATACGCTTTCATAGTAAGCGTCATGAGTAATCATGAGTAAAATCTGTGCAGTTTACCTGTACAGGTATACCTCTCCGGTATACTGTAACGTGTGTGAGCTCGTTGCCTGTACAGTTTACCTGCACAGGTTTATCTGCGCAGGTATACCGTAACGTGTATGCCCGGCCTTACTTGATACTGTATAGGTATTCTTATTTTGTATTTATGAAAAAGCTCAATTGCCAGTCGATGTTCTATACAAATTGTATTTAAACATTAATAAAATGTTGATATGTTGTTTATACAGAAAGTATTAATGAATCGAATAATTGTGCTGAAATGACAATTCCGCCAGTGGCGTAGAATATAGGAGGAGTTAACCTTATTTGTGACAGTAGTTAGAAAATCTTATTTAACATAGTTTAGTATGGTTTACGGTACCTACACATCCTGCTAAGTATGATAGAGATACGTCAAATAGTTTTAAAGTACCGGGAAAAAATAGTTATTAAATTTTTAAATAAAACACTCGTAGCTTAGTAAAGAGCAATTTTATCTAAGTGATTGGGGTTGAATCTTCATATTCTGAGCCCAGGAATCCTCAATTTAAATATTTACAATTATTAATGAAACACCTATATATATATATATACTATATATATATATATATATATATATATATATATATATATATATATATATATATATATATATATATATATATACAGATTTTGGCGAATCGGCATCATTTTCTGGTGACCTCAAAATAAATTTCTATTATAGTCCCGAGCTCAAGTCTTCCATGACAGTGGCAGTAGTAGCTGAATTTTTCATTTGGAAGTTCATTAAAACATTTGAATAAAATAATAAAATAAAAATTTAAAATATATTTAGCAGTACACTACCAGCTCAAATGAAAAAGTATAATAAGCTCAAAAAATAAATAATTTTAAAATAAGAACATTACATCAAAACAAGGTATTGAAAAATTATTACTAGCTGTACTCGGGACGTCGTTTGCGTGAAGCGTTGTTATAAAATCAGTGAGAAATATATATTATATGTTTAGTATAGTATATATAACATATTGGTATCTAAATCGCCAACTATCTACAGTATCAGTACCTACAATTTTCCAAAAACATTCCATGTACAGATACGGTCTCGTTACAATTTTATGATATGTGTATTGTGTATATAGATTAGTAATGCACTGCATTTTAAATATAATCTTATTTATAAGAACTAAAAATGACTCATTTCAAAAATAAAATTTTGTAACATATATAAAAGTTATTATAATTTCTACTATCCTATTTCAATATATTAGATAGTAGATCTTGTGAGAGATAGTTATATTACGAGCTTGTCTGATACATAAATTAATGTGAATGAGTTATTTTCAGTTGTCGTTGTTTTCACTATAAGTAATAAATATATTATGTACTTGGAATTTATTGATTGTTTTTTAAAGGTTTTTTGGATATAAATTTAATATTTTGCGGGTTTTATTGGTCTTATTATATCATACGCATCTGTTTAATCATAAGTTTAACCTTTCGCGTATTATAAAATTTATAAATAATTAGTCTCTTTGTCAAAACCACTAGAATAATATGGACATGCCATATTTAAGTTTGTGGGCTTTTAATATCTGGGTTTTAATATATGGGTTACTATAATACTATTATAATTATATAGTAATTAAACTTTATGTCCTTAAAGAATTACGGTCAGATTAACTGTTATTTACGAAATTAAATTTCAGACTTTTTTTTAATTGCTATTCATTTTTGTTAGTAAAAGCTCTAATAGCACATTATTTTGCTAACCCGTCAGACGTCAGAAAACTACGGTCCGCGGGCCAGATCTGACCCACCTGCTGTTTTTAATCCGGTTCGCCAATTAATATTTTGTCTTTTTTAACTTTAATAATGTTTTTTGATGGTCAATTTTTTGAATGAATACTTTTAGTAGAAGATAGCTAAATAAATTATTTAAAGTTTAAAGAAATGGGTTAATTCAAATTCTAGAATGATGATACGATCCACTAAAATCACCTGCATGGGGAGTTACATTTGTATTGGAAATGTATACCTCTAATACGAAAAGATATTTTCAAAAACATAAAATAAAGATATAAATTTCCAAACAATTTTATACCAAGCGAAGTCAAGTTTTAGTATTATAAAAAGATTATCTCAAAATTCCATTTTGTTATATTTTATTAAATTTTATTAAATTTTTTAAACTTACAAATAAATATAGTAACCTGACGAAAATTAGGTGCTTTAAATGTACCTATCATGTTTAATAATTAACCTTTATGTAGTCAAAATTATTTATATCCCTGGCAATAGCGGGCTGTGGGTCAGAAAACAAATATAAGCTGTTATTGATAAAAAAAAAGTTTAACTACGATTGAAACATTTGGTTAATTTATTTGCAATTAAATAGTTATAATTTTGAACTATTTGTGTGAGCCTTACTGTACTATGCTTCGAAACATTTGAAATCTTCCAGTGGTGTGATTGTTTACGCTAACAAGAAGAGTATATCAAGTACACTGTTCAAATTTTTGTTGAAGAGTTTTGTTATCTAGTGATTGCTATCTAGCGAATATTATCTCGTTTTCGAAAATGCCGAAATCTAAAGTCATTTATGAGGAAATTATAATTTGTCATTTATGAGGAAATTATAATGAGTGATTTTAAAATTGATAAACTATTTTACTTTAGAATTGCAAAATGGTGGTCCTTTGATTCCTTTAACTGCCGTACAAGAGGTAAATATAAAATTTTTGCAAATATATTAATTTATTAACACTCATGATTAATTTTAACATTTTAGTTAAATACAATATTGCGCGGTTTTAGAGAGTAGCTTCAGCATTAGATTTAAGTATATCTTCAATTACAAGAGCAGTTCAAGTGGCAAAAAAACCAGCTGAGCCTAAGGAACGCAAAAAAAGAATGTGTCCCAAAACTACCGACTGCGATTCAGTTGTAAAAAATTCGTCAAGTGCGTGCTAGACACGCATTTTCAGAGGTCCGTGTTCAATAGCTAATTTTTCATAATTTTCAAAATAAAATGTAGGAAATTTAATAGTATATATATATATATATATATATATATATATATATATATATATATATATATATATATATATATATATATATTACGGAATTGACGTTATAAGTCGCATATATAACATATAAACGAAAAAATTACGCAAAAGCCGCGCAGCGACGAGTGGATAATTACGCGAGTCTATAATATGCCTTACAACCTAGTTACGTACTATACTTTATCTACAACTAACATAAAATTCACAATAAAAAATTTGGTACGAAAATGGTACATCAGAATTATGTCAAACTTGTATGTCAAGTATATCAATGAATCAGTTGTTAGGAGACAATTTTCGACAGATTTTAATACAATATACCTACATCTACAGTATAAAGATTAACAAAAAAAATGAATGAAAGCTGTGACTCTTCACACACAATCGCAACCTTTTGCAATTACAGTACAAAATTCTGAATCAGCCTGTAATAGACATAACAATGATAACTAGCAATCGCCGAAAAAAAAATGATATTTCTCTAAAGTGTTCAAAATTCTTAGGATATGATTAAACTGACATTCACAGTATCATCTATTAATTTATAAAATTAGTACCTAGATATTAAAACCTTAATAAAGGTTATTATTAATGTATTTTGGCCAGTTATTAATATTAATTACAAGACAACTGACTTATTGAGAACCTTATTAAAAATTATTATTCTGTTGATTATGAGTAGTAAAATTTAGGATTCGCACCTCAAATTAGCTGTCCAGTTTTAAGACTCTACAGCACACATGTCACGACCGTCTCCCTTGTTGGGATCTCATATGTATATATCTCACTTCTAATGCTTACCTTTTATTAATTTTAACAAACGATGACTGTCATTTTTATTTGCTGATTGTCCAAGAATTTACAATGAAGTTTTAAATGAGAATTGTTAGGAAATTATTGACAAAAAATAATAATTCAAAAACAACATTTAATCACTAAGCGCCATCTAAAAAAATAATTTTCAACTTAAAGTGATTTCTCTCTTATCTACATAGCTATATATGTAGGTCCATATTATATAAGGAGGTGCTGTCACCTATCTAAAAAAACGAACGAAGCTCAAACGAACTAAAAATATCACAAGAGCGAATACAGAAGAACGTTTTAGGGATACACTGAATATGTTTGTTTGAATGAAAAATATTTTACTGCCTACCTTTTTTAACTTTAATACGAAGCGCTATAAAGGTTTTGGCTGTGGCGGACAGAATCACAGAAATTATAAGAGGTACGTTGTTGTCTAGAACACGTACCTCTAAAAATGATATTATAAGGACCATTTATGATATGCACCGACATGGTATGTGGCATCATTGTAAATTATCTGGATACTTTTTAGAAATTTCACATAATATTAGATATTAAAATAAAAGTATAACATTTTTCTAAACATCATTTTATAACATCAAAAAGACTGTGGACAAAAAAAACTGAATAATATAATTATTTTAATACTAAAGTTAGTCATAGCACACTTATTAACATCATAACTTAATTGAGTAAGTAATAGCTATTTCAAAATACTTTTCAGTAGAAAATTGTAACTTTGTTCCTTAAATGTGTTGAAATTTTATTCTAATTGCTCAATTAAATTTTTAAATTATATAATTAAGTATTTTTATTTACTGAACAAAATTCACCACAGTATAGATCCATTACTGTATAAAATTTTGTATTGTGCCAAGATCTGCGAAAGATGAAAGTGACTTTAAAGTAATTTTCCGGGGCCTTGGTGCCTTGAAGGGCCTAAAATAGAAACAATTCTAAAACTGCTGGTATAGGTACCCATACTAAGTTCTTACGGTGCGGAAATTACCCATGCTAATAAAATATCAAGATAGTTATTTTAGAGTCATTCGGCGAGCAGGGTCAAGTGCTATAAATAATTGATTTTGCACAGAATTTTGGAATATATGATTGAATTGACCTATAAATTTTACCTATAATTCAGATAATTTTATGCGAATGACACCGCGGGTCGCAGCTAGTTAGTATTAATTTAATTTTGTCTGTCTGCCCGTCTTGAAATCTTTTAAACACGCCAGTAATATTAAGTACTAATAAAATTTGATTTTGATAGTATTTAATTGAACTGGCAGTCCTAAGCCTGTGTGAAGTGTGAAGGAAAGATTTTTGAATAAAACAAAAATTATTTTATGAAATTCTACTGAGTGCATTTGAGTCCACACTAGGTAAGCGCCTTTTTAACTCATGCAGTTGTTCCCAGCACTATGGAAGAAAATGACTACATGAGACGAAAGTACACTAATAATTTATATTAATAAAGAAAAATTTTCGCAAGGTAATTTATTTGCTATTATAAGCTGAATTTCCACAAAGTCACGCTCACAATCAAGGCCGTGGACGAGCAAAAAAAGCTCCTTTTATATTCTCCCGGGCTCCCTACCGATAGCTATGAGTCCGCTCATAAAGCAAAAGTTCTTTTCCGATGCTGCAACCCAGACTACCACCTCTTGTTGGGCCTGCAACACAATTCTAGACATTTTTAGGGAATTACTTCCGTTAAAATAACTAATGATTGATCCTCAAAATTGCCACTTTGACTTACAAAATCTTATTTAAAATAAAGATAATAAATAAAGTTGATTATATCAAAATTGTAAATAAATACAGCAGTACAAAATAGAAATTGAAAATATTTTAACAGTGTACTTTTAAGATACATTATTTATACCAATACCTAGATGCGCATGTCATTTATTAAGAGCAACTTTTGGCAGACAACTCATTATAATTACGTCTTCTTCTGGAGTGTAATTAAAAATAGGTAACAACGTAAGTCGCCTCTTAGTAAATAATTCATATAATTATCATTCATACTTCAATTGTTTTGGTTTAATTAGGTTGGATTAAATTGTTATATTATCTTTTTCTAACTCGTAATATTGAATAGAGAAGAAATTTTTTAAGGAGTGTTAATAATTTTGTATTCAATTATTGGTGTAAAATTCATATGATGTCACTCTGAAGGGTTGAGTTTATTTATTACGTAATTGTCTAAACATATTAATCGGACGATATTTCATTTGTCATAAAAGTAAGTTCACTTTTTTTTAAATTTTTTAAAATTACTATTCGCCTACTTGTATTTAGAATAAACATAATGCTTTTAAAACACATTTAACAATAGCATTCAATTCCGATGTAAAAATGGGAAAAGTGGGGGGAAAAGTGATGCGGACTCCCTACAAGGTACTAGCTGGATACTAACTGAATACACGTACAAAATTTCAGCCCTCTAGGTTTCCTTATGGAGTCTCTAGACGTGTTAGAAAACAAGCAAAAAAATTAAGGAAATATTGGCGTAAAAATCGTGGGGGTAAGGGTTAAAAGTTGAAACCTCCAAAAAACAGTGTCTGGCTATTAGCTTAACCTGTACACCAAGTTTCAGCCCTCTAGGTTTATTTGGGGAGATTTTGACCCGAACGAAACTGTTAAAAAACAAGAAAAATCATGTTCTTTTGGGTATAAAAATGGTGGGGGTGGGGGTTAAAAGTCGAGACCCCCAAAAGGCACCCCTTTGATACTAACTCAATCCGAATACAAAAATTCAGCCCTCTAGGTTTATTCGGGTGACCTGTGCGAGTGGTACAAACTTCGAAAACGTCGAAAATGCATGAAATTGTAGCTTAAAAATGAGGGGGGTGGGGGTAAAATATTAAAACCTCCAAAAAGCACAACCTAGGTACGAACTTTATCAACACACCAAATTTCAACCCTCTACGTTAATTCTGGGGGGCTGGGGGCCTGTTAGATCCAGCGGAAATCGTTTTTCCCCCCTCTACTCCCACCATATCATCCTAGGAAGCTGAATTTTGGATATGTTGTGGATAATTGACCGAAACATTATTTAAAACCGGTTTGGAAAAGTTTTATTGCTTTTCCGCCCCCCACCACCCCCTTAAAGGTCGGGTCCGAAAAAAAATTTGCCCAAAATTTGACCCCACTTTGATAGTATTGTTGTGCATCGGAATAAGCCCCACTTACCAAATTTCATCTCTTAACTTCCATAGGGGGGCCCTACACATATTAAAAGGTTGCGGGAAAATATATATATATATATATATATATATATATATATATATATATATATATATATATATATATATATATATATATATATCAGACATCTTTTTTTTTTACATAATCGTGTTCTACAGGTCCGAAAACGGATAGCGCCCCTGGTCTCGCCTCTCGCAGCTCTTATCGTATAGACTGTATAAGTCTAATTTTTCGGAGAAAATTCGACTAATTATGTCTTGTAATGAATATGGTCCTGTTTACTGAATAATAGACAGCATACTATGTTCCTCATATCACATCCTGTTTTCCAATCCGGGAGAGCTATAGCATATATACACACAAAGTTTCATTTTCATAGACTAAAAAATGTAGAAATTATGGGGTGTGACAGACGAATGGACAGACAAATAGATATGACGAAATTATAAGAGGTAATTTTCAAACGAAAACGTACTGTATATTAAAATGGTCTTCGTGTCTAATAAATAATTTTATGATCTCTATAGATTTAATTTATGTGAAATTTTTAGAATATATCTGTAATTGGCGATTGCGACGTCACGTATCAAATCTATATATAATTTGTTAAAACATTTTTTGGGAATATTTTTTATTTAAATAGGTAGGTACATTCGATTATTTTTTAAGTACCCATTTATGAACTTTAAATATTATTGATTTCGTGCTTTAATTTTTCTTAATTAGTTATGTAACTTAATAATTTAGAACATAACAATTAAGAAATACTTGTTTTTGGTGCCGTGGGAGTTAAATAAATCGTAAAACTTTAATTTTTAATTTGGTGATAATTAAGTCACGATATGTGCATTAATTCGATAAATCTTTTAGTAATTTACGGAGAATATATTATAAGATTGTATAAATATAATTTATCACATAATGATCTCTATAAAACTAATTGTGAGTCGCAAACTATTATTTATAATCATTTACTTAAATATATCTATTATCCATACCTGTTTTGTTATAACAATGGTAATATATTGGCTCTATTGGGTCTATTGAATAAAAAGAAGTATTTGGTTTTACTTCCTATTTTTTAAGTCTTTACTTTCGATCAGTTGAATAAAAACCTAAGTGATTACTTAAAAAAAGAGTTTACTTATATCAAATAAGTAAATTCAAATTATTTCCAGTATTTACTTAGTGTGGAATTATTTACTGAGATTTTTCGTTAGTACTTTTTTTTAAGGATGTTTGGGAAATAAAAGTACATGAAATTAGAAATTCGTAAATAATTGGGTTGTATAACAAACTATGAGGTAAATAAATAGCTTTGTTAAATAATAGCTATCACTACAACTGATTGTACAATACATCAAACTATAGCTCTCAGCTGACTACAAGAGCTGAGTACATTCTGAGGATTATTCGGAGGAATTTCAAAATGCTACGAGACGATTGAAAATTTAGTAGAATGTTCCTCATTAAATACTAAGGCCCCTGTGAAAATTTCAAACCGATTCACTAAGCCGTTAAAAAGTTATTTAATCTGTTCTGTTTTCGAATTTCCATAAAAGTACGTGTAAAATTAGTTGGTTATTACATTTAGGTACATTTTAAATTCTATTAAGTTGTAGCTCACGTCAATCAGAGTTCCATAGAAATAAAGTTAATAGTTTACAAAGATAGGCAATGAAAAAAATCTGACAAGGGAGGGGGGCAATATGAAACCTACTGACGGGTGGAGCGTGAGGGTAAGTAACTAATAAGTAATTAGACAGTGATATACATATAAGTATTTATGAATAATAACCATAGAGCGGATATTATAATTTTTTATAGATCGGATTAAGTAAAAATTAAAATATAAAATTATGAAATCCTAAAAACCCACTGATCTTATGAAGATATCAGGGTGATATGTTCATAAGATCGGTGATTCTACTAATTTTATAATTTTTATACATTAAATTAATAATAAAGATTATAATTATCCGCTCTATAATAATAACCAACAAAACGTTACCAAGAATCAAAATATACATTGGGTTTTTAGGGGAAGGTGGGGTATTTTTAGGTGAATTTGTTAGAAACAAAATGGTTGTAAATTAAAATTATTTAAAAATCAAATTTTATAAAATTTATGGAAATTTTGAACTGAATTTTTATTATAGGGAACCAGAGGCTTTGTTTAGGGAACATATTTTTTTGCACGATCGTGTATTTTCATGCATTTACCAATGCTGTGTTGACAATGCTGGTAAGTTACATTTCCCGAACGTTTGTTTATATCCATGGAAACCAAAAAATAACAGTGCGGTAAGTGAAATAGATGCGTAGTAAGTAAATAGGAGTGCGGTAAGTGAAATTAGCTCAAAAATGATTGTAATTACACTGGTTTCTCGTTGTAAGCAACATCAAAATTGAAATAGAATCATATGCCTTACTCTTTTTATGTATATGCGAATTTTATTATCTAAGAAGAGCAAGATATATGATTCTATTTCAAGTTGCTTACAACGAGAAATCAGTGTATTTAATTATATTGAAATTAAAAGTACAATTTGAACAATTAGGAAAATAAATGGATTAATATGAAAATTTTCACTAGTTTGCACATTATTATTATTATTGTTGGCATTAGTCTTCTTATTTTATTGACATTTCAAAAGGTTGTTCAATCATTAAAATTTTCTGTGCTTTTCATAATCTTCCTTTCATTTTACGAGAATAAATTTGCAGCCAAAAATAAAATGCTCATCAACTTCATTATTCTCACTAATATTCTAGTAGCTGATTACTTAAAACTCTACATAGATCCTGCGTGGAAAAATTAGGTTCTGGGATTATTAACTGAAAAGTGGTCTCTAAAAAAAACTATGTGCCTATTTTTTTTGTCGTTATTATATTGTGAAAATTTTCTGTTGATGACCAGTACGTAGGCGTATTGGCAAATGCTGTATAATGTTTATTTTATTTCATTTTTTTTGATTACATGAAATGAGGTGCCCTTGTATTAGATGCCGTAATATCTTGTCCAACTAGTACATATCATACCATGTGTATTCGCAGTGTAGTATATTAAATTAATATACGTATTTGGTACACTTTAATATCGATTTACAGTATAATACGATGCACATACATTCATAACATCTACATTGTAACATTTTTACATACACCTTTATACATACACACATTTTGTAGAGCAGTAGATTGTAGAAATATGGACCATTGCACTGTTGAGATAAAGACCTTGACACAATTTTGAGCAGTAGCTCTAGTTCTAACTAGAAATATACTGTACTATGTATTCACTAAGAAGTACATAAAATATATCCTACGTAGACATTGCATTAGATTGTATACATACAAGTTGGAAAAATTTATACTTTGATTACACTAGCGATCGGGGCCGGCGCAAAGTTATTTAGCGCCCTAGGTAAAATATATTTTGGTGCCCCCGAACTTGATAAACACTTATTTAGACATAATAACGGTTAAAAGTCATGAATATATCTTCAACTTACAATTAATGTGTAAGTTTTTCATAAAGTATATTAACACAATTAAATCAGTACTTAATGTTTATTTATTTATAATAAATTATTAATTAATAAATAATTTTAATAAAAGATAAGAAAACAAAGTATAACAAAACAGAAGGCAAAAAACTGAAGATTATATTTTACTTTTTCTAGTCTTAAGCTTCGAAGAAGAATATAAGAACTAGTTAAGATAACGGGAAGAATATAAGAACTAGTTCATTAAAGACGATGTTTAGCGCTAATAACTCTTGTTCAACTGATATTGTCAACTAGCCTATCAGTCTTTCCTGAGTGCTGGATTGCGTTATTCTTGTAGGCTGAAATCATTTCAATCATTAACTGGAATGACATTAGATCGTGTAATATGAAATGTCGTTTTCCGACCACTTGGCCAACCATGAAATGCAGATAAATATCGACACTTTTTTGAGAATTAAAAGAAATATTTTAATAAAAGTCATCAAAAGAGATAATTTAAAAAAAAAAAACTTGACTGACGCCTTTCTTAATATACTTTTCTAAAGAAGCACCATTCAGTTTGTATGTGAACATATGACATATATAGACGTACAGTGCTGGCAAAATTTATAATTTTTACATTCCCAGATTTTTGGCGCCCAAGGTGGTCGCCTAGTTCGCCTATATGGTCGCGCCGGCCCTGCTAGCGATATTATTAACAGCGGCGTTTATAGTATATATTGCTTGGCAAGGATCGTACTTGTTATTTTTCTGCCGTCGGATGCAGTTTGAGAATCCGAGGCTGAAAAAAAAAATTTTACCACGGATCAAACGCGGCCCTTAATTCCAGTTATCAAAAAAGCATAATTTTTTTCGAAAAACACAAATTAATTTTAGAATGCAAAATAAACTTTATTGCATTAAACCTTATGGCATCATTTACATTTCATCCTTTTACTCTCTTATTATCGAGTTTTTAAAAAAAGTGGATATCTATAAAAAAGTATATTATTACATATTTTTGAACGTATATATTATTAGTAGGTATCGGACATTTTTCGGATCAAACAACGTCGTGTTTTGTATATGCAGGCAGATAGACAGATAATATGTGTGAGTTGTACATATATGTATGTTTTATCAAAATATCTATTCATTTTTATTATTGACATTAATCATATCAAGTGTGATATACCTGCATACACAAAACAGGAATGCTGTTTGATCCGAAAAATGTCCGATACCTAATTATTAGTTAGAGCTAATAGTAAATTCTGCTAGAGCAATTACGGTATAACATTTTGGGCCACGCTGTATAAGTAATTTATATAGTTGTAACTAAAAATAACATGTTGATCTAATGAGAATATAAGTTTCTAAGTATATTCTAAAAACTATTTCGTATTTTTAACTTCCCATAGGAAGTTATTGTAATGGGGCCGATTTTACGAATCGCTAATTTTGACATGTCTCCACTTTTCAAGGTCACTAGAATCCGAATCCATCGTTTTTAGCGTGATGTCTGTGTGTGCGTTCGTTAGTTCGGTCATTCGTTCATTCGTGAATTTTTTGTCGTCTCGCATATTTCGAGAACAAATGATGATATCAACTCCGGACTAATTTCATTAGATGGGTAATCAAAAAATGAAGACCGGGTAAAGTTTTCAGCAAATTCGGATTAGCGGTTTGTTTTTTGTGGTAAAAAAACGGAATTAACTTTATTAAGATAACATAGATTATATGGATTTTTTACCATAACATTATTATATAATGGCCTAAAAACCTTCCTTGATGTTAAAAACGCCAGTATTTTATTACAAAATTAAAAAAAAAAACGAAATAAGAAAAATTGGAAAAATTAGTTTCTTGCCAAAATATATTTTGTCTCGCATACCATGAGAACAAATGATATTATCATTTGTTTGATAAGGGTGAAGCCCCCACCCTTAGGTATAGAAGGCGAAGCCCCCGGTATGATGTAAGAGGCAAAGCTTCTATCGGGGCCCAGGGGAGGAGTCGCCTGAAATGAAAAGAATTATTTATGTACAATAGTCTCTAGTCTTTAAGGACACCCAATGGGAAGTTGACAGTGTGGGTAGACCTGCCCCCCAATTTTTTTTTTAATACTACAATGTCGTTTTTTCTTGTTTGTTTTTCTTTTTGGTTTCCCTGTTTCAGTCTTATTTTCTCATATAAGTTAGAATAGAAAAACAAATTAGAATATAATTTTTCTTTTTTTTTTTTTTTTTCAAAATAATCCAGAAGAGTTTAGTATCATAAATAAATAAATTGGATGTCAGTTACCTTCAAATTGCATAATCTATGCTATTATCATAATATTATACTACTATAAAATTATAATATGTCTGTAATAATAATTATAATAATTTATATTACTTATTCTATTATAAAATTATACATGTCTGTATGTTATAGATATTTTTAAAAAGCTGATGTAAATTGACTATTTAGAGGTCTCTGAACCTAGAATAAGAGTTTCAAAGCACAAATTTTAATCTACATTCTTAGGGTTTGGAATACTGGTGTTTTTTACCCGACTGCATCAGAAGGAGGGTAATGTGTTTCGAATGTATGTACTCGTATGTATCCCCTGATTATGTTTGTTTCTGTGGCGCAGCCTACAGCCTAAACGGCTTGACGGATTTTGGTAAAGAAGGTGTCGCTGGATTCGTCTTAATCTGGGGAGTGCTATAGGCTACATGAAATTTCAAAATTCATCCCCTAAATAGGGGATATAAAATTTATATAGTAAACCATTGAGTCTAGAAACGTGAAATTTTGCAGACGAGTTCTTTATGTAACGTAGGGGAGCACTAAGAAAAGATTTTCGGAAATTTATCTCCTAAGAGTATAAAGTTAGGGATGAAAATTTATGAAAGGTAAAATTTTGCATAGGGCCACAGAGGTCCTTTAATAATGTAGATGAGTATTAAGAGGGAGAATTTTTGTAAAAATTTATCCATTAAGGGTGTAAAATAGGGGATTAAAATTTATATAGAAAACCGCTGGGTTTAGAAACGCAAAATTTTGTACACAGGTTCCTTTAGTGACGCAAGCAAGCACCAAGAGTGGATTTTTAGAATTTCGTTTCCTAAGGGGTTAAAATAGGGGATGAAAATTTATATAGAAATTGTTGAGTCTAGATACGTGACATTCTACAAAGGAGTTCTTTATATAATGTAGGCGAGCACCAAGAAGGGGTTTTGGAAATTTATCCCCCAACGGGTAAAATAGGCGGTTAAAATTTATTTAAAAAACCTACTGGGCCCAGAAACGTGAAATTTTGTACAGGATTTCCTTATGAAGCATAGATTAGCTCTAAGAAGGGATTTTTGGAATTTTATTTCGTAAGGATATAAAATAGGGGATGAAAATTTTTATGGAAAACTATTGAGTCTAGAAACGTGAAATTCTGCACAGGGGTGTTTACCCGACTGCACCAGAACGTAGCTGGGCATTAAGAGGGTGATTTTTGTAAAAATCTATCCACTAAGGGCGCAAAATAAGGGATGAAAATTTATATAGAAAACCGCTAGGTTTAGGAATGTGAACTTTTGCACAAAAATTTTTTAGTAACTTAAGCGGGGACCAAGAGTGAATTTTTGGAAATTCGTCCCCTAAAGGGTTGAAACAGGATGAACATTTTATATAGAAAACTTTTGAGCCTAGAAATGTGAAATTTTACACAGGGATTTCTAGGTGAGCGTAAGTGAAGGTAGTGTAGCGTAGAACGTAGGTGAGCACTAAGAAGGGATTTTTGGAAGTCTGTCCTACAAGGGGGTAAAATAGGGGATGAAAAATTATATAAAAAATAAGTACGTGTTAAGTATGTGAAGAGGTTTCTTTAGTAATGTAAGTGAGCGCGAAGAACAGATTTTTGAAAACTCATCCTCTAAAGCTGTAAAATAAGGGATGAAAATTTATATGAAAGCTAACTTTTGTCTACGAATTCGTCTGGGTGGGTGGAGTTGGTAACGACATGTGTGTACAACTAGTCAACCTACAAGGAGTTGATGCGAAGGAAGTTGCGGACAAAAGCTAGAATACGGCAAAAAAAATTTTTTAATATCAAATTCGTGGTAATTTTGGTTGTCAGCCGCTGTAATCTCGTATGCGTACCTATATATTTTTTCTTCTAAATAATTAAACAACACTAAAAAGACCTAAATAAAAAAGTTAATTAAAAAAATCAAAAAACCCGACTGCGTAAGAAGCAAACTAAAACGGTCAAAATAAGATGAAATAGAGAAAAAGAAAAATGAATGAAAAAGTAAAGCAGTCGGAGGCATACATGTTGTACCAAATAAAACAGAAATGTCTGATGCCTCCGACTGCTTTACTTTTTCATTCATTTTTCTTTTTCTCTATTTCATCTTGTTTTTACCGTTTTAGTTTGCTTCTTACGCAGTCGGGTGTTTTGATTTTTTTAATTAACTTTTTTATTGATAATATCAGTTTTATAGTAGTTTTTGTGAAAACTTCGTCCTCCTGCTGCTACAATAATACTTTAGTTATTTTTGGAAACTAAACTAGTTATCGATGGAACTTTTATCAAACGACTTCCAAAAAATTTAAGATCTATCTGTACTCTGCATAAAGCACTTTGAACTTGAGAATTATTATTTTAAAAAGTTGAGCTGATTTCAAAATATTTTAAGGTTATATGACATTTTGATATTGAAATCAGTTTTTTTTAAGGTAGGTCTAGAATTTGTCTAAAATTAGTCTTCACGAGTCCTAAATATACATTTTTTATAATTAGCTGTGGCATAGTGAAAAATACCATAAAAAATACCTAGAGTAAATTATAAACTTTGAGCATCTTATCCGAGATAAAAATACTCAAGTGTGTAATGACAGCCTGATACGCAAATTAATTTATTCATACTTATGAAACGCTTTGTTATTGATCGTTTGGTTACTATGGTAATATTTTACATTGTGGTGAAAGAGAAGCATACACAACACATATCTACCAAATACACGTGTACATACGCTGTAGCTCATCAAAACATTTCAGATCCAGATTCTATGCAACGAACAAAGAACTTACGAGAAAGTAGGGCGTTGAATAATGTTAGGTATAGTGAAAACGACAACTGAAAATGACTCATTCACATAAATTTATATATTAGACAAGTTTGTAATATAGCTATCTCTCACAAGATCTACTATCTAGGTACTACAGTGACTTTATAATATACTTGATAACAGTGTGGCCATTAGTAGGTCTAGTTTTTTATTGGTTGACGCCATTAACAGGCCAAATGCATTGAATTTGTATACCTTGTTTATTCTGTTACTACGGTTACTCACTTCAAATTTGGCCTGAATATGGCGGATATGGTTCCAATGGCCACACTGTTATAAAGAATATTATACAGTCACTGTACTAGGTACTATATAGAAAAAGAATAGTAGAAATTATAACTTTTATATGTGACAAAATTTTATTTTTGAAATTAGTTATTTTCAGTTCTTATAAATAAGATTACATATCGCGCGTTTTCTATCTCTAACTCGTATATCAAAAATCACAGTTTTCAGGAAACACAAAAACATATTAAATACTGTATTTTCATCACTATGAATTTAAGATTTATGTATGTTACACTTTTTGAAGTTTGCTACCTATGTAGACATGAAGCAGACATTTAAATATTTTAAATTACAAGCTATCGACGTTTTTACTAAATACGAGTTTGCTGTCCACTTTTTTTTTTCAATATACGAGTTTGTGAAATAAATCGATTTTTTTTTTACATATTCCGATAGTCTAACCAATAGCTTAAATTTTAAACGCGTTTTTCTCGAAACTACATTTTTTCTGATAGTTTTCTGACAAAACCTGGTATATGGTATACGAGTTTGTGTAAAATTATTTTTTGAAATAGTAACATTTTTATCAACATACCCAAGTATACCATATACACAAACTCGTATACCATATACCAGGTTTTGTCAGAAAACTAAATTTAGTTCATGTGGTACAAGTTTGTTTTAAATTGAATAATTATTTTTCAATTAACTATTTTGCAATATTTCTTAGTGCATCACATGGGGAAGTGTATTATGTACATGTATGACTTTCTAACTCAAAACCGTCAAAAAACCTTATACGAGGTTGAGACAGAAAACGCGCGATATTTTTTATTACCACAAGCACCTACTTAGTTGTTTGTTATATCAGTTAGCTTTAGGATAGGCTATATTCTGCTGTTCTCTATTCGTTACATTAATCTGGATCCGAAATGCTTTGCTGAGCCGCACAGTGTATTATGTATGCGTGGATGTGTAATTACGCGTTTTGGAATTTTTTGAATGTATTTTTGTAATTAACATAAACCATTTTTAATTACCTACTGCTATATATAAAGATTAAAATACCAATTTTACTGTTGAGTAATAAACGAAATTAGCGTTGTTTTTCTGTGTAATTGTTCATTAAATCGATTTTTAAGGCTCCGTAGTCAAAAATTTTGGAGCCCTTATAATTTCGCCGTGTCCATCTGTCTACCTGACTCCCATAATTTTATTTATTTTGGGATCTATGAAGATGAAATTTTGTACATACTCAATATAGGTAGATAAAAATTTGAATTAATAAAAAAAAAATAAATTGTGCCCTTTTTTTAAAAAGTATTTTCGCGTATAAAAAAATGGGAATCATAATTTTTTTTTAGATGAGCCATATTCTGTGGGACAACTTTCCTTAAGCTGTGTTCCGCGAAACACTAGTCTTCCGCAAGCAGTCACTAAGTATTCCGTGAAAAAAATATGCAACTGAAGCTAGGGAAGGGATTGTATGCTTTTAGGTGTTTAACACACTACGGAAAAATAAACGATGTTTTTTAATATAAAAGAACCTTAAATGGAAACAAGTTAGCTTAATTTTGAGACACATTATCAAGTATCTGGGGGCCATATTTCAGCAATGATATGAATTGTGTTTGCTTCCAAATTGCCAATAGGGTACTTGACTGCAATTGAGAAATGATTCTAGATGCTTTGTTCTTACGTATAAATTAGTTAATTTTTGTTAAATTTTTAAAAATCTTCAAAAAAACCATTGTCCAATTTTAAATGAACAAATTGGCGAGAAAAACGATTTGGCGTAGTGACGTATGCAATGACGTTACGATTTAACTCAAACAGATGTCGCTTTCATTCATATCAACACTTCTCAACACGGCTTCAAATTTGTACACAATATTCAGCAGTCATCATGCTCAGTTTTAGTGGTATTTACAACTTTCTACTTTGTTATCTTCTTCATTTATCATCATCGTAAGATTTTCATAAAGCCCTACAAGTATTAAATGCACTTTAAGAAAACGTAACTTTAAAATTGTAGCAAAAAATAAAAGCATTTTTAAAATAATATTTAAAACAAGTTGATAAGGATATTTTACGTATTAAGTGACAATGTATTCCTTCCATCAATCTTTTTTGAGTACAAAATTAATTGCAAACCAAAAAGTTCAAAATAAATTACAAAGAAAAACAACTTCTCTTGGTCAATTAGAATTGTAAAAATGTCACAATGAAAATGCAATTTGTCATAGACAAACCGTAACTAGAGTGATAAGATCTGCTATTAAAAAATGACGTCATTTTCAAATATCACTGCGTTTTTAACCATTTAAATGAAGGCTAAAAATTTATAATTTTCGAAATCGAATTTTTAAGTAACTAAAGAATATTTTTATTTGTCACTACTAAAATTGAATATATTTAAGGACAATACATAAAATTATTCAATATTTAAAACAATTTTTGAATACAGTCAAGTACCCTATTGTTGGTAGTTTATCAGCATAAGCCAGACAGTGTGCATTTTTCAAACAAAATAATCCGTTCGCGTAAAATCGCGCATTGTGAGAGCCCAGTCACTAAAGAATTTTTTGAAATAATGTTTAAACTTTTTCAGTTTGTGTGGTAAACTTTTCCATAATAATTTCCCTATCTTTACTGAACATAAATGCCAAATCAAAGATCAGTGATTATTTTCGATAGTACAGATATGCCTGTTAAAAAATCTATCATTAAAAAACAAACACTTTTTATACAGGGTGGTCCAGAATTATGCACCGTAATTGCTGGAGCTGATAATATGTTCAAAAATAATGGTACCTTTTCATCTACACTTTTTTCCAAAACTCAATAATATGGGAGATAAAGCAGAGGGGTAAAATGTAGAGGGGTGGAACGAAACTGACTTCTTTCTTTTAAAAATTTTTTAGGCGCTTTTGATTACTGCATTCATATTCTAGGGGCGCGTATGAACATTAAGATAATTAAATTTATGGTATCAATTATTCGATCACTTATGATTAGGGGATAATTTGGAAATAGATATTTCTACTTTAAATTACTCGAAAACGGTAATACTTATCGAAATGTAACAAGTATACCTTTTTTGCGTGAAATTGTCTGAGGAATTATATTATCAGGGATTTTGTTTAAATAATTGCAAATTAAAAAAGAAAAGACGTGATAACTCACACCTACCACCCAAAACCACCCCTTAGTCATGAGTGGTGGAATAAATGTTGACATAAATTTAATCCTTCTAACGCAAAATAAGTACCCCTAAAATATCAATCCGTTATTCAAAAGCGTTTGGAAAATATTTAAGAAATAATGATTTTCGTTTCACCCCTTTACAGAGTTGTATCTCCCTTATTACTGAGTTTTGAAAAAAAGTGTACATGAAAAGGTACCATTATTTTTGAACGTACTACGAGCTCTATCAATTACGGTACATAATTCTGGACCACCTTGAATGATGTGACTGGTATGTGTTATTGAAAACAGCGTTTAAAATGGTTCTTATCACTTTTTATTTTAGAGCCCCATATGCGAGATACTGAGCTTCAAAGTAACGATTAATTCGCCTTGGATATTTTCAAAGTACAGTCGAATACCCCTTATAAGACTGTCCCTAATAAGACTCTTCCCCTCAATCAGCAGTTGAAACTTCGCCCGAGTCACTTTTCCGAGTTTTGTGCCAGACCACTCCTTATAAGACTATGCTGGAACTGTCAATATTATAAACTGAGTATAGAAATGCAACATTAAAATGAAATAGTCTTATATTAAGGAGTAGTCAAGCGACCAAATTAAGTGCGCGGTAGTGAGGGCACTCAAATTATAAGAAAAATTTCCCTCCGTCCCCTAGACTAGTCTTATAACGGGCATTCGACTGTAATGAGATTACCTACTACAATTGAAAGCTGGATTTACACTCAAACTATCCCCTTCAAGGTAAAAATATCGATTATCTAAAGAAAAATTTTCTGTTTTCTATACTATCGATTTTGAAATGTTTGCAAAAAAAAGGGATAATTTCTTCGTTTTTTAAATTCTTTTTTATTTTTAATTCATTTACTTTTTGTATTTCAAAGTATCCATAACTTTTATTTAAAAGTGGGCTTTTAAATAAAAGTTCTTATTAAAAGTGGGCTTTGATCCTTTTCCTCTATCACTCTCCACACGAATTGATTATAAATATTTAGGAATTTTAATTTCAAATATTATCGAGTGCTTGTGAGACACTACTGCGGATGACAAACTTTTGTTTGTATTTCAACACACGCAGTATTAATATGTTCACTTATCGTTCAGCTAAACTGAAACTTTAAGCACTCGACTTCCTTGGTTAACATGACCAAAAACTACGTTTTCAGTCACTTTGTGATTTTTAATTTACATGTGGTTTTTGGTCATGTTAACCAAGGAAGTCGAGTGCTTAAAGTTTCAGTTTAGCTGAACGATAAGTCGAATCAGAGAGAGTACTAATACACATAGATGATTGAATGGTGTCCGGCTCGGGCGTCTGTCGAGCATATAGGATCGTTGGTGTAGTGGTTACCACGCCTGGCTAGTTACCAGGAGATCCTGGGGTCGATTCCCGGCCGATCCGTATAATTTTTTCAGTCACTTTGTGATTTTTAATTTAAATATTTACGAAGTCAAATTAGTCTTAATAGATGTTTAAATTAAAAAATTAATATTTCAGGAGAGAATAAATAATTACAAACAGATATTAAACCACTAAAAATAAAATGAAGCATTGAGAACATACGTATTTAGACATTGTTTCTACTTGCTGTTTGAACAATGTATAAGTACACGTACATACATATGTCTATAGATATTTATTTATGTTTTGATCAAAAAATTTACATAATTTAACGAAATCGTAGTCGATTAGAGTATAAATTTTTAGCACACTTTTTAAAAACAAGGTTAGATATCAGAAACAATAATTATCTTAATCAATTAGTTGCCTAAATGCGTGTAATGTAATGATTTCTATTATAAACATTGTACTTTTAATTTGATCTAGATTAAATTTTTTAATCGATCAGTTACTTATTGAGGCACTTATAAAGAAGGTTATTTGGCATATGATGCATATCTGTGTATGTATATTGTGACTTTATATCAAAACTGTTTATTAATTAAACATTCAAAATTATTATACTTATACATATTTGAAAATAAAAGGAAAAGACTGATTGAGTGATTGTTAATCATTTAATCAATCGCCAATCGGCTAATGAATATGTAAATAATTTATCTTGAACATTATGATTTATTGTTATAAAAAAAGAAACAACTCGTATCGTAAAAACTTTTGTCAATTTCTCTGGATTTTTTGAATCAATTATTTCTAGGGACTCCCTAACAAATATGAAATACTTAACCCTAGAATCATACGTTGGTCTACGAGTCAAGTTAATCATACATCGGCGTCGTTTCGACGAATGGACTTTTTACGGGGAGTTTTAGAGTTTATTTGCAAAAAACATTTTTTTTACATAACAATACTACAAAAGCGAATAAAATATTTAAAAAAATTGGATTTGGAAAAATTTCTGAATGTAAATATTTATTAATTTTTTTCATCTTTTTATCAAAGCATATTTTCATTATAAAAATTAAAAAATATATAAATACATCAATTGTAATAATTAATTTATGAACTATTATGAATCAGTGGATATGTGTGACTTTACAGAATGTGAAATTTCTCAGTCATAAATATTGCTATAGATATGTAGTTATTTCCCCATTAGGCACATTTGTAAATTTTCTAAAATTTGTTAGTAATTTTTCGAATAAGATCTCAAAAAATAATAAAAATTAAAATATTTTTCACAAAATAAATTGCTAATCTTTTATTAAGTCATTCGAAACGCATTCTTTAGTTTTCGATTCAATATATTAAAACTTCAGTATTATGTCGTCTCTATAAGTAAACAGCTGTAATCATCTTTCACATTATCATAATCATTGAATAAATTAATTATAACATCCATATCTTTAATAAATTTTAGAAAAATTAGGAAAACTTTTATATGTGGAGTACAAAATCTTTAAAAAAAATATAGGTTAATCATACATCGTCGTCCTTTTGACGCACACTATTTCAGTATAAAAAAAACGACAATAGCTATAAACAAAATTTATATGTCTTATGTGTTATTATAACAAATAAATTAGATAACAGAAGTTTCACAGCGAGCAGGTACCGACAAGTCACAGTATTGGAGCAAGTAGAGAAGTTCGTTCGTCGTTTTGACGAGTACGTATGATTCTAGGGTTAATAACAACCTATGCTTATTAGTGTGTAGAAATTGTTACATTTTTCACGTTTAGGTTTATCAATTATTTTTTCGTTCTTCTTTAATTTTTTAAAGACTTCACAAAAATAGCCCTTTAAAATAACATCAATATAATTATCGACTTACAATATCTAGTGATGAGCAAATGCAAGACCAAGACCAAGACTTGGCAGTCTTGGTCTTGGTCTTGTTCTTGCATTAAGAATCTTGGTCTTGGTCTTGCTAGAGCAGTTTGAGTCTTGGTCTTGGTCTTGGTCTTGCAAAATGCAGTCTTGGTATTGGTCTTGGTCTTGGTATTGCTAAAAATCTTGCACTTTCTTACATTTTTTATTAGCGAATTTTTTCCTTCTAAAATCAGAATTTTCTCTCTTTACGGTATTAATTATACTTTTAAACTATTTAAATAATTTAGCAAGAATCTTGCTTTTTTCTTGCTGTAGTCTTGGTCTTGCTCACTTGAGTCTTGGTATTGGTCTTGCAGCCATACTTATAGTCTTGATCTTGGTCTTGGTCTTGCAAAATGCAGTCTTGGTCTTGGTCTTGGTCTTGCAAAAAATGCAAGACCAAGACAAGACTGCAAGACCAAGACTAATTTTACTAAATAATTTACTGTTGAGAGGTTTACTTTGTGAAATTTCATTTTTAAATATTAAAAATATTTAAAGTTTTAATTACTTTGTCAATTTCACTAGAATTGAGTAGAATTTACTAAACGCGTTTTCAATCTCGCGATCATCATCAGAGTAATTGAAGAAATGTATGTGGGAGTGTAATAAATACTCTTAAAAATGAATTTGGGAAAAACCCGTCATTATACTATTTCATATGAAATAGGCTGTACAATAACGTACCTGATAAACCAGTTTTGAATAATAGAGATAATTATTTTTATCTGTGTAAGGTAAAAATTTTTAACCAATATGTTTAAGAATAAAGGAGGGGTGTCCAAAATGTTAAAGTTGCTGAAAATTATATTTTTTCGTTTAGAAGTTCAGTTTTAATAAAGGTGAATTATTTAGGTCGTTTTGATCATTTAAAACCTCCACTTGTGGGTCACTGTTCAATCTATTAATTTCAAGAGCCTCCAAGAGATTCAGTTTTGTACCCTTTTGACAAATATGTAGAACTTTTGGTTTGTGATTTATATTGGGGAAATGACCTGTTTCTAAGGCGTGTAAACCAAAATTTGAGCTATGAATTTGAGATCCAACATGTTCCTTATACCTTGTCTCGAAGCTGCGACCCGTCTGTCCCACGTATTTAGCATTACACTGCGAACAATCTAAGCGGTAAACTCCACTCTTTTTTAGCGGATCAGTTTTTTCTTTTGCGTTAAAAAGTGAACGGCCGAGGCAGAATATATTATATTTTGAAAATAAATTGCCTATTTTTTGTGAGATGACACCTAGGAAAGGGAGTGATACATAATGTTTTGGATCTGGACCAGCAGTAATAGATGGATATATTTGTTCAATGGTGATTTTGTGTTGTTTTTTACAAATGAGTTCATTTATTAAATGGGTTGAAAAACCGTTGTTGAGGGAGATTTGTTTTATTGTGTTAAGTTCAGTTTCTCGGTCTTTTGGTAGAAGAGGAATAGCGAATGCTCTGTGGATCATTGAATGATAATTCTTTAATGATAAGTCATCTTTTAGGTATATTAACTCTTTGAATCTGATGACTTATTTAACATTTCTGGTTCTCATACCATGAATATTTTGATACCTTCTGCGTAGAAAAATGTGAATTAGGAAGGATTTCGGTTGTATGGAACAGTTTACGCCTCTTGGTTGAAAAATAGATCGAAAATTAAGTGCAGTGAAATAGTGTTTAAGATGAAATTGTCTATTCAGTTTTTTTTTTATATTATTTTTTTTCTCTTCAATGTTTTCATGAATACAGATAAAACAGTTAAAGAGTAAAAAATTATGAAAAAAATACAAAAAAATTTCAGAACTAAATTATATGAAGCTTTTTGATCGTTTTGAATAAGAATGTAACAGAAGAATGTAATTTTATTCTACCCTAATATATCAAAGGAAAGAAAGAAAAAGAACATTAAATTTTTTTACTACTTATGTAAATATAAAACTGATATTCAAAACGTATTCATAAATTCCAGTTATAAAAATAGGAAGAAGGAAATTTAAATTCCATTGTAGTAAACGGGAAAACGTCGTAATAATAACCTTCATTCTACGTTTATTCGAACAATATAAATAAAATTAATTTATAATCGAGATACCAACAGAAAAATTAGATTCAAATACACGTACATCAATCTATAGATGAACATATATATTATAAATATGTTTTTATGACAATACAGATATCAAATAGCTTTCTTACTTCAAGACTGATAGAAATTTTTATGGTATTACTACTATAGAATATAATAAATAAAAATCTGATAAAAATTCGTCGTGTCTTTGTTAAATTGTGAATGATTTTAACACTATTGAAATCTTCGCCCTCTTCATTAAATAAGAATTCTTTTATTGTACCAACTTTGAAGGACAATTATTCATATAGAGAAAATTCCAATTTTCATCAAGGTTAAATAAAACATGTATACACATGTATACACATGTTAACACTATACAGTCCGAGCACTTTTACAGTAAACTTCACTGGGGTTCGGTAATATTTTTAAAGAAACTTTATGCAAACAAATATATAAAATGATTCAACATGTGTAAACATACGTACATATACATTGATATTTTGTAAAATTAATAACAGGAAGTAAGATAATAAACTGGTAAAAATAAATATATAAAAAAAAGCAGTAATAATATAAAATAATTTTATAAATATTTTTAAGTGTTTTTCATTGATTGCGATCGGCTTCTGCTGTTGTGATTATTTTCGGATGCCGAAAACGTGGACAATAAAGTGTTAATTTTTACCGTTTTGTAAGCATTTGAATACAAATGAATATTAGAACAAACGGGTATTAAAGCACAAGTTTCGAGTATATATAAAACAGTTATACCAACACCTCGCTTTGCGTCGTTTCGGTTTGCGTTTTTTCGAAGTTGCGTCGCTGCTGAATTAGTACTAATTTTCACTGTGCGTCGTTAGATTTTCGAAGTTGCGTTATTTTGGGTTCGAGTCTAATTTTTTTTTTTTTTTTTTGAAATTTCCTTTTTTTTCTGAAAGACGGTACGAGAAAATCATAATTCACTTTTCGTCGTTTCAATTCGCGTCGTGTTTTTTTGGAACGTAACCACGACGCAAATTGAAGTATTGGTGTATAGATATTAAGGGGAACATTTACGAAAAATAATACCAAGCTTCTAGAGCTTTGAATCAAAAGAAGTACAGATATGTATGCCGAACTTCTTAAGCTTTTAGAAGGTTCATGATGTTTTAGCAGCTTTAGTGTTGTTGCCTTGGAGAGAATACTTTATCTCCATTGGATTCAGTTTCAGGCTTCAGCATCGTAGAAGATTGCTGAAATCAACGCATCGAAATTTAACTATGATTCCTCATAATTTATGGTAACCTCATCGGCCTTTTAAAGAAATTTTCAGTTCAAGAATTAATAAACAAGATTGCGTTGATTCGCTACTACAGCCCACGAGCGAAATATAAATTTAATTTTGTCTCATGTTATATAAAAGGTTGCCCATTCCTTAGTCGGTATTCCTGAAGTAAGAATACAGGTATCTAAGCAATAAAATATTCTTTCTTAATCCATTATGAATGCGTAGGTTTTAAGACTGTAAATTTCAAAATTTGGTAGCTTGAAAGTAAATTTTAATCAATCAATTTTTGTCTAACAATAAAACAGGTATACCGAAGGTTAATAGATATATCTATATTGTAACACGTACCTTATCAAAATAATTCAAATGGTATATTATAGATAGCCGAAAATTGTTTTATAAGAAAACTGATTGGTGATCAATCAGTTGAAAATATAAACCTACGTAACATTATCTTAAACATTATGATGAACGAATTGTAAATATTGATTATTAATTATAATTTCGATCCATTTTATATATATATATATATATATATATATATATATATATATATATATATATATATATATATATATATTCTGTAATTAAAATTTTATCGACTGCCGCTTCAAAACATAGATAAAATGTTTATACAAAATTTGTTAAATAAAATTTTCAAATTCCATGGGAAAATATTATTTGTCTGTTACGCAGAGATTTAAGGATTTACTTAAGAAAAATTTATATGTATTAAGCTACAAAATTGGAATCTATTCTTTATATATGTATCATATTCATAATTAAGCTACCTGTGTAAATATTTATTGGAATTTTTTATAAATTGTCTTGTTCATACGTATATTATTCCCTTAAGCGATGTATTTACAATAACAGTTTTAAAAACAAATTGAAATTTATCTAATCCAGGTTCAGAAAAACTTTTTTCTGAGTTGAGAAAAACTTAGCAACCCGAGGTTACATATTATATATTAAATCAGTCATAGTAAGAACCCGCCGGAAAAATTTTGGTGATTTTACCATAACTACAAGTTGATGAAAAAAAATATTGAGAAAGGAGGGGTTTTGGAGGGGATTTTTGGAGGGGTTATATTTTTTTTCTTTTTTTTTTAGCCGATACACTACAGAGGTATCTGAAACATATAAAAATTTCAGCCAAATCCGTCAAGCCATTCAAAAGTTATAAATTCTTTTCGATTTTCAAAAAATTGATTCCCACCTCCAAAGGGTAAAGTTTTAAGGGCTGAAATTTAGTAAATTTCAATCTTATATCAATATTGATAGCAGTTAGCAGGAAAAAGTGAACAAAATTCGTGCGGGAGCATTCTACCCATACTTATTTGCCTATAACCTGTAACGTTGTACACATTTACGCCCCCTTACCTTTGCCATTTTAAATAAAACAACATTTATTCGTAAAGAAAAAAAAATATATTAATCATTTTACATTTCAAAAATTAAAACTTAATAGTTCTAACAATAAAAAAAAATATTGAAAAAAATATTTAGAAGGAATGAAACGTCCTGTACATGATTTTAGCTGGGACATTCTGTCACCAGGTACCAATTACCTTTAATAATTAAAAATAAAATTGTAAACAAATAGTGAATTTGAATAATCGAACTAAATTCAACTGGAATTGGATCGAATCAATTATGTAACATCTTAAAAAAAATTACCGTCTCGAGGTTAGCTGGTAGGCGTGCGAGCAGCGATCGCTCTCTCTGCTTGTGGAGCACGAACGATCCACTTCCATTAGAAGCACAGCTTAACAATTAGTCAAACAATGGGATGTGAACTCCCTCACCTCGTGTTCAAATTCAAATTATAATCATCGATTGTTCAAATTTTACACAAAATAACATTAAAAGGATATAGATGTAAGTCGGATCTTTTTATAAATCTTTGATTTTCATAATTAAATATAAGTTGATTGATATAATATTTGATTCTTTTCTTAATCTAAATGTCTTTACAATTTTATTATATTGATCTCGATTCTAACACAACTCCATGCACAACTTGCCATGTTATTTAAAAAAAATTTATCTTTCTGTAAAAAAAAAAGAAAAATATTAAAATAAGTAGTTAGAATCAGGATTATATTTATTAAGAAATCGTTAACTTCGACAACTCACCTTTTAACATAAATTCATATTGAAATTTTTATAAATAAAAGAAAAAACTGAATAATAAATCAATTCCAATTAGGGTTAGAATTCTTTTTCTCTTGACAATTTCACAGAAGTTAAAAATCAATAACTTTACCGCCGAATCACACCTTTTAAATTTGGTCTGGAAACTCTGAAATTCATCAAATAACGAATAATTACTTACAAATTTTAAAATGTCAATCAAATTGCCATCTACCTTTCATTTTCCTTAAATAGTTCCAAAAATTTGGCGACATAATATGGCAATGTCTTGATCTTATATGGTCTTATAAGTATTGAGCGTTGAGGTGAATACTTATACATAACATTGACCTAATTTTTAAAATTGTTAAATATTTCAAGAAGTCCTGAGACTGGTCGCTGAGGGTTAAAAACGTTCTGTTGCAGCTTTTAATAATACCGATATTTTTTTACGTTTGAAAGAACTGATTATTGATTCTGTTTCAATGATGTACGATTTTTATTTTTATCGTTGTTTTTTCCATTTGTCTTTAATTTCAAAATAATATGTATAATTCCCTCAAGATCTGTACAACTTTTTTCTTATTTTTGTGTTGAAAGTGGGGAGGAAATCCTGCCACCCAGTTTAATGCTTATAAAAATCCTTTCTATTACTTTAAGATTATCAAAAAAAAAAAGGAAAAACACTCATGTTTACCACAAGCGAATTAAACTCATGCTTGTTTCTTATATTCTATTTCTGTACACGCTTATGTATGCCTCTTGTCAAGATGAGTTTCTGATGTATAGTTGAAACTGTAAGCACACACTAAATGAATAATTTAATGAAGACAACAAAGAAATTTTTGATCATTATTTTTATACTTACAAGATTTTCAGAGTAAACATTTTTGATGAATATTTTTGAACAAGAAAGAACAGTGTAGAAAATATTCAAGTTATTTTCACGTTTTAAAATATCGTTTATAGTTCACAAAAAAATATCTAGGTATGTAAATGCGAGTTTATCTGAACGTTATCTAACTATTTTATTCACATATTCCGTTTTCAGTATTGCCGTAGAATCATAACCTAATTTTATACCGTATAGTTTTTTGTTCTGGTTTCTAGAATGACCGTACAGCACATTTTACCACATATGCAGAGCACGAAACAAAAAAATAATTTACTATTTTTTCATTAAAGTTTGGTATGGTAAAAACATGCTGTTTTCAGATTTTTTTCAGAGATATTTTTTGTCAAATTGCTCTTTACACCGGAGGCTAAGCTAAAAATGGTAATATGTGACAAATATATATATAAAAAAAAACAACATTCCAGCCGTGTATTTGCCGCGCATAAAGTCAGGGTTCCTCAGTAGGTCCTCAGTAGTTACCAGATATGCAAAATTTTTGAAATTTCACAGCAGGGTAGAAGTTGCAGCATACCTTTAATCTGCAATCGATTTTTTTTCAAAATGGCATGCCGATCGAATGACGTTAGGGGAGACATAAAATATGGACTTTGTCACCTGAGAGAGCCGGGAGAAAAATTTCAAACAATTTGTGGCAACATTGTTTCTGACGACATGGCTTAAATATTATGTCTCCCCTAAAATATCATAACAAACTTTAATTCTTTGTAACCTTCGAATGGAATGGTATTTTTCGTTGATTTTTTTTCAGTTAATATTCATATATGCTTACTAGCTGTACCCGCGACGTCGTTCGCGCGACGCATTGTTATAAAATCAATGAGAAGTATATAAATGTAACAATAGTTTTTGCGTAATACATCACATGCTCCAAATGGTTTTTCTATTTTCCCGTGGGAATAAGACATTTTCCTGGAGTAAAAAGTATCTTAAATGTTGTCCCAGGTAATCCGTTATCACCACACCAAATTTCATCAAAATTCGTCCAATAGTTTTTGCGTAATGTGTGCACATGCTTATAATGATTTTTCCATTTTTCCGTGGGAATGAGCAATTTCTCCGGAGTAAAAAGTATCTTAAATACTGACCTAAGTAAAAAGTTATCACCACACAAAATTTCATTAAAATCCGTTTTATAGTTTTTGCGTAATGTGTGCACATGCTCAAAATGGTTTTTCCATTTTCCCGTGAGAATGAGAAATTTTCCCAGAGTAAAAAGTATCTTAAATGTTGGCCTAAGTAATAAGTTATCACCACACGAAATTTCATTAAAATCGGTTCAATAATTTTTGCGTAATATGTGCACATGCTCAGAATAGTTTTTCTATTTTCCCGTGGGAATGACACATTTTTCTGGAATAAAAAGTATCTCAGATCTTAACCCACGTAATAAGTTATCATCACACCAAATTTCAATAAAATCCGTTCAATAATTTTTGCTTGATGCGTGAACAGACAGATAGACAGACAAAAATTTTAAAAATCGCTGTTTTTTTATATCTACATCGATAACTATTTACAGTACCAGTACAATTTTCAAAAAATATTCCATGTACAGAAATGGTCTCGTTACAGTTTTATTATAGGTATGTATAGATATATCAGTCTTTTTCAGTTATTGAACTCAATCTCCACACCCCTTAACAAATTTCAAATACGAATGGAACGGAGAGGTCCGACAACTGTATTTTCACCTTTTCTCTTAAAGTTATCGACTCAAGTTATCGGAAATAATTTAGTTGAAAGGTCTTAACAATAGTCTTCAGATTTTTTGAATCCATAAGACACACCCCCATAAAACAAGCCACAATCAAAATTAACGACGACTAACCGAGAAGGGTGACACACGAATGCCGAAACTAAATATACATTTACACATTTGTTTGAGCAGCGTTATTTAAGTAATCAATCGTTCAGATATTGCAACAGTAATTTACATATCCATATATAATAATTTGTTCAATAACCAAAGAAGTAGGGGGAGGATAAATATCGATCCAGAATTTTTCTAAAAAAAAAAAAACCACTTTCATTCGGTTTTCATTGTATTTGATTATCCAATAAGAAATACAGTAGAACACTTCATAAGTTATACACTTGGGACCGACAAACCTCTCATAAGTTATAATTCCACGAATCTCCTATCTAAAGGGTCTTAACAAATTTGACACATGTGCGTTGTATACTTTTCCAAGAGTACGCATTATGTGTTTTAACAAGCCGCACAATACCGCGCTTCCTCCTATAGAACTACGCATGCGTTTGTAACTGTGGTAGGAGCACCATACAAGGAGAAAATATAACTTATGAGAGGAAGAAATATAACTTATCAAAATATAACTTACGAAAATATAACTTGCTTATAACTTATGAGGGTATAACTTATGGGGAGTTCTACTGTATTTCAAAACCTTAAAAAAATTTCGTTTAATAGTGTTGAGTCAGCAAGCAAACAGTTATCAGTATTTAAGAAGAAAAAATTTCGGAACCCTTGTATTTTTGTCATGTCAAAATACATTTTTTTCAGCAGGTATCACATCGTGTGGAATATTATTAGAAAAGGGTTTTGAAATGAAACTGAGGTTACAAGTACAATTTTTGTATATTATTATGAAATGTTGGTCGTTTATACCAAAATCTTCGTCGTTTATACCTTTATACTGGAAAATATATACCAAAATAGGTTACAAGTTTGTAATAGTTCGTTACTAAAATACGAGAATCTTTAACCATACTTTTGCTCACTATTAAAACAAAAAGTTAAAACTTTTTCAAGTTAATATTAGCAAATGGTGTATTTATGCAAAAAGAAATAAACTGGTGTGATCTAAAATATATTAATTAAAAATTCTTTTATGTACACATAAAAGCCGCCTCGTCTTTTACCAAAAAATACCTCATAAAATTAGGGGTTGGTGGTGGGGGATGAAACCCCAATGATTTTATAACTTTAATTTTGGTATCACAATAAATATCTGAAAGTGCCATTTACAAATACATATATATAGTTTTCCTAGCAAAGCTCTTACCATTTCCAAGATATATAAGAAAATTGAAAAAAACTCAAATTTTCAGGGGTGAGCAAATTTTCAAATTTTCAGGGGTGAGTGGTTAGTTTTAATAGAAATCTACAATCCACCAAAGTTTCAAAAATTTTTGAGAGATACAGTTGGATACCTTTCTTTGTTAGATTTTAATGAAAAATAATGTCAAAGCTCATTAAAATCGGAAGGGAACGTCTCCGATACACAAGAAAAAATAAAAATTCTGAACTAAAACGATTCTCAAATAATATTCCTTAGAATAACAATTATACAAGAATAATTTTCATTCATTTAAGAATTCGGAACTGCCTTTTAAGAAAATATATTAGTAGAAAAAATTAAAATTTTTGAATTTAAAATCTGCCAAAACTACAAATCTTACAGCAACAATTTTATTAAGAAACAAATCTGAATATGTCTTTGTTTCCAAGAATTTCAAGAATGATTAAGACCATTACTGCAATTTTGCCGTATAAAATTTCACAGTCAAAAGATTAAACCTAAACATTTTTGTACAGCAGCCGCTGTCCGTAATTATGATTAAAGTAAATTAATTGTTCAGATCTTTGATTAGCAGTATGTAAATTTTTCCTTGATTTTCTTTGCTAACCTCATACGAATTGTTTATTTATTTTTATTTATCTATACAATTGTCAATATTTTAAGGTTTGTAATTTACACAATAATGATATTGTTCGTAAATATGTTCAAGGCGACGAAAATTGATTGTGAGCTAGAGACTGAATTTTAGAATATTGTTACGGTGATGTAAATCGATATTATACTCATTTAGAATTACATTGTCCGAAAATTGTTTCCAGTGTCGATATCCATAGACATCCAGAGATTAAAATATTGACAATTGTATAGATAAATAAAAATAAATAAATAAGTAAATAAGATTTGTATAGATATCAATAAAGCATTGGGGGGACGGGATGCAGTTCATTTTTCTTTCTAAACTATGTACTTTAAAGTATATCGTAAGTTTGTAACAATTCGTTACTAAAATACGAGATTCTTTGATCATATTTTTGCTCATTATTAGAATAAAAAGTTAAAATTTTTCCCAAGTTAACATTAGCAAACAGGGCCGGACCTAGCCAAAGTGGCGCCCGGGGCAGCGTTGAAAAATGGCGTCCCCTATGAAAAAATAAATATTTCCTCCATTTTTTCCTGCCCAAAAAAAACGTGAAAAAAAAAATAAACTGATGTGATGTAAAATACATTAATTAAAAATTCTTTTATTTACACATAACAGCCTTCTCTTTTATCAAAAAATACTTGATAAAATTAAGGGTTGGGGTGAGGGTTTAAACCCCAATGATTTTATAACTTTAAATTTGGTATTAAAATAAAGATCTTAAAGTGCCATCTACAAATATGTATAGTTTCTCTACCAACGCTCTTACCATTTCCATGTTATTTAAGAAAATTTAAAAAAAAATCAAATTTTCAGGGAGGAGTTTCACTCCCTTAAACTGCTTATGGGCACGAACGGAATATGGCTCGTGATTAGTTTTAGTAAGATATATAATCCACCAAAGTTTCAAAAATTTTTGAGAGATACAGTTGAATACCGTTCCTTGTAAGATACCCGCACTTATTTCTGTTTACGGAAAAACATTCCTCAGAGGTTAAGTCAAACCCTGAAGTTAAAATATCAAGAAAATAATTGTCCAACTTTGTACACTTGCAGTTACAATAACAGAATAACACAAAATATAAAAGAATTTTTATTAAAAGGAATAAAATATATATATATATATATATATATATATATATATATATATATATATATATATATATATATATATATATATATATATATGGATTTAATCCGATTTAACCTTATTATTAATACCTACAGCTAAGACAGTTATTATAATTTTGAAAGTAAAAAGATATGAGATTCGAAAACCATAATTTCAGTCTTGCTTTTGCGAGAATTCTTTGTTTTTACATTGATAAAAAAAGTAATAAACAAAAAAAAAAAAAAAAAAAAAACAGTAAGGACCAAAACAATTAAAACTGTTCCATTTATAATAATAAAAATCATTATTATTGCCTATCAAACTAACTAACTGGTAGTTTTAACAACTGTGTTTAAGCCTTATAGGTACGATTCTTTAAATTTGAAAGAAAGTTTTGATCCCATCAAACTCAACTGATGTGTGTTTTATTTTGAATTTTTAAATTAGGATGTTGTTTTCTCTGAACGCAGAAATCGTAAATAAATATTTAACGATCTCTTTAAAAGTTTTCCTCTAAATTCTGAAATACATTCAATGTTTTTGAAATTATCATAATTTATACAACTTATTGTATTCAGTTGACAATCTGCTTGTATATTAAGTGGGTCAAGGAAATCACAGCGGGTGTTTGTTTAAATTTTCGACGGGATTTTCGTTGTAGGTTGTTGAATGTACGGAAAGTATGAGATAATTATTATTCACTATACCACATACATATAACTTTATTCTTTAAAATTTTCCCCAATAGACATTTATATTAATAATTAATTTTAAAGCGCTCTAACTGGAGTGCTGGGGGTCGTCAGACCCACGGTTTTACAAAAGTTGAATTTTATACATATATTGCACCCTTGCTTCAAAAGTGACGTAAGTCGAAAAAGTATATTTTATTAACAGCAAAAAACTGTTTCCAGCAAACAAGAAAAACAGTTTTTTGTTGTTTCTGGAAAATATGCTTTTTTGACTTACGTCACTTTTGAAGCAAGGGTGCGATATATGCTATCGGAGCTAGTCAGCACTTTCTAGAAGTTTTAGAGATGCCAACTGATTCTGTCTCACAAGCATTAGGTCTGACTGTAGGTTAAGTAAATGATTATCCTGTAAAATTTTAGCTTTTATAAAATTTTTTGACCGGTCTAGTTTTGGCGGTAATGCAGATCGAGCTTTGCTTACACAGTTTCTAAGAGGTGCTGATTGGGTACGTTCCACCAGTCAGCGGTCTGACTGGTGGTTTTTACTTTCTTACTTCATGGATTTTACCCTGACAGATTTTAAATTTTCAACTTTCTTAACACTGTTTGACCTCGGGTATTGTCACTTTGTTAACAGTTCCATAAAACTGTTCCAGTTACTGTAACATAACTGTCTATTTTCAGTGCAAATAAGAACAATGTATCTATTGTTGAAACATTGTTTGTAATCAACTGAAAGCTGCTCCCCCTGAATATATACAATGCTCATACCTGCCCTTAAATATAGGCAACTACATTGCAGACCTAAGTGCTCCGTACCCACTCTCGCTTTTGCACTTAATTTACTAAAAACTTTTTTGCAAGGATCGTTTTCAACAAAAACCATAATATATGATCCGATTACGGATTACAACAGAACAGAAGGCGTGCTTGTGTTAGTTGATGTGAACGTGACAAAAATCTTATACTGTTTACTAAAATGATTAAACAATTTATCAAATTTTGTTGTTGAATTTCTTCGTGAAAAACTTTCTCTACGTAATTTTTGCGTCTCTGCAACCCTTCTTGAATTGTTGCCAATTTTTACGTAAATTCGTAAATATCTACTAAGTTTGTTTTCCCATAAATAATTTATAAACTTTTACACTGTTTTTGTTTTAATATATTTTAATTTGTTCAAGAATTTTTGAATAAAAATAATAATTAAACCTCAGAACAAAATTTTGTTTAATTTCGTAACTTCATTAATATTTAAATACATATACAGGGTGAATAAGTGCGAAAAATTTTAATGGGTGATTGCTGAGGTTTTTTTATGTAAAAAAGTTTATATATACCCAGGTCCGAAAACGCTTAGTTTCCAAGATACAGAGTGTCCCGTTTCTTGTTTTTTAAAAATATTTTCCTATATTAAATTAATAACAAATTATGTGGTCATACTGTAGAAATGAAGCGTCTTCACCTTTTTATTGGTAAGACTTTTTCATAAAATGACCTCAGCAGTTAATACGAGAACCGAAACCGGTTTTATAGTAAGAACAGTAATTGAAAATTGTTTTTTATCTTGAAAATGGACACATGAACGACAAAATACTAAGAGGTCATTTTTGTAAACAATTTATAGAAAATTTAAAAAAACATTTTCAAACTGGAAAAAATCATTGGCGTTCCTTTTTTTCTTCAAAAATATATCACAATATGGCCGTACGGACGCCACTGGTTTGAATGGAAATATTCTGTCTACTTCAGAATATGCGTATTTATCCTGTCGTAGTTTATCCCAAATTTTATGTGAATATCTCAAAACATTTTTTAAATATTTAAGAAAATATTTAAAAAAGACGAGAAACTGAACACTCTGTATCTTGGAAACTAAGCGTTTTCGGATATAAGTTAATATGAACTTTTTTACATAAAAAAACCTCAGCAATCACCCATTAAAATATTTCGGACTTATTCACTAACACCCTGTATATTTAGTTATCAATACTGTACAGTTTTCACTAACATCATAATTTAATAAAAATTGTAATATGATATTAAATAAATTATTTTTAAAGCACGGATATGGTATGATACCTATCCTGTAGAACAGTGGTTCCCAAACTTTTCTGTTTGCGATCCCTCTTTGCGCTTAAAAATTTCAAAAGACTCTCGAAATATCTTAAAATGTATAGGAATTGTGTAGAAAATGGGTTATCTGTAATCAGTTGTTTCTGCGACTCCCTTAAATAGATTTAGCGACCTCCATTTTGGGAATCACTGCTGTAGAGTATAAAAACAAAGTTGTGATGCAAAGTGGTATATTTGGTAGTTGGTAAGAAGAGCTACACTTTTTACTTTCGCAAGTATTTCACATATATGTACTTCCTTTTTTTTATCAAAATAGAGAATCATGTTTACTGCGCACGTTCTTAGTACAGATGTATTTTATTAACATTTATGTTGTAAAGTTGACAAAGTGGTATTTTCAAGACCGATGCCCTACTGTATGTTATGAGTACTCATCTGGTAACCTAAACCATCAAAAAATTTAGAGTTTTAAATTTTTATGATTTTTCTGCTTGAAGACATCTCCCTCTGAATATATACAATTTTTTTACTTGCCCTTAAATATAGGTAATTTTATTGTAGGCCTGATTGTACCTATTCTTGATTTTCCATTTAATTCGCTAAAACTTTTTTTGTAAGAATCTTTTTAAGCAGAAACACTAATATACCTACCTACGATCCGATTACGTCACAACTGAACGCGCGCTTTCGTTAGTTGATGTGAACGTGACAAAAATATGTTTAGATAAAATAATTAAATATTTCACAAAAATTTTGTTGGTAAGTTTCTTCTTGAAAAACTTTCTCTTTGGAATTTTTGTGTGTTTACAAATCCTTCGTGAATTGTTGCAAATTTTCATAGAAATATGTATTAAGTTTTTATTCGCTTAAAATATTTTTATTCTTTTTGTTTTATTATTTATTGTGTTTTGTATATAAAATTTCCAATAATAAAAAAGTATAGAAAATTCAACGAGAGTTTTGCCATGCGATTTCAATAAAGCGTCTGCTCGTTATACTTTCATATAACGTATGTTAGAGATAATTTCATAGTTTTATTAATTAATCAGCCAATTATATTATATTTGTTCATCAATTAGAGGCAGTTTTAAAAGGCGTCGAAAGAAGAAAGTATTATCTTTCTTTACTTTAAATGATTACATATGCACTTTATCTTTATTCAATAAGAATGTAATTTTGAAATTTTTTTCCTTTTCTAACTTATTATATGCACGATACCACTTGCTCCACTTACTCACTCTGATAACTAGAATAAAATTCAAAATGGCCGTTGTATTAATTGTTTAAAATGAAAATTTTTTGAATTTATTTATTTATAAAATTTTGTGTTATATTATGAAACACTGAAATTTCTATTTCTTTAAATTATTATTTGAATTATAAATTAAGTCTAAATTAAATCTAAATTATTTGAATTTAGTTAATTTCCAATAAATAAAAATCTATAACCTACTGTTTTTGAGAATTCAAAAAATATTTTTATTCAATTAAAGGAACATAGACTTGAAATTTTTATAAATTACATTACTCCAATCTCCAAAAGCTCCAAAAAGTCATTTGAACTTTTATAACTTAATAACTTTTATAAAATAAGAAATAAATTGTAGGGATTCACTAGCGCTAATTCCATTTTTGGTAAGATTTGAAATATATTTGACGACGTGTAAGTTACATGAAGTGTAAACTATATTTCTCGAAACAATTTCACAACTCAGCCAAAGAAATCACAAATGGGAAAATAAAACTGGAAACAAATTAAAACAAATAAAATCAGACACACTACTCTGGAAAACGTCCATACAAAACAATAGAAAAAACGAAATTATACTCACTAGACTCCGCACCGGCCATACTAAACTTACGCACGCTTTTTTATTATCAAGAACTCCTCGACCAGTTTGCCATTTCTGTCTAGTTCCTACCATAGTAGAACATAATATACTGGTATCATGCAGAAAATTTCAAAAAGAGAGAGATGAAAATAAACTGGCGAATAATCTACAAACAATATTATCTGACGATAATGATCAAGTACAAAAGCTACTTTCCTTCATCTACAAAACATCACTCCATAACCAAATATAAGCTACACTACCAATAAACATTCATGAAACACTCTATATGCACTAACTTGTTATTAATTTAATTTATTATTCATTTTATATAATATGTATTAATATTTTTTTTTATATTACATATCTTTATAATATATACTGTATAAATGACTTGACTGTTGCAAATACAGTATAATAAGAAAAAAATTTCACAACCAAAATTTCATAAAATTGAACAAATTCAATAAAAAAAATATTTATTTTAATTAAGAAAATATATTACACCGCTCTGTACATTTTTTACATGGAATTCTTCATTTTAATACAGGATTCTTATCTTTCGTTTAGAAATGTATTTTTTAATAGTTACTGTCTCACATATTTAATAAAGACAATTACACCTATTTTTCACGAAGCAACGAAGCACCCACGGTTAAATTTTGAGTTTCAAACACAAAATTTTGCGGATAGCCGTTTATTCATTGCTGCCGTCGATTTATTCAATAAATATTTTTATTAACACTATTTCACACACAATATTCAGGTATTTTCGCAAATGTCTTTTAAAAATTTTCCATTTGTCTTGCGAAGGTAACAACTTTTTGCACATTTTTTCACATTTTCTATTTAAACAGTAAATACGAACAATTTTTTTATATGAATGTCAATGTTTACAAAATTCGATGTCTTGAAATATCTTGAAAACGATTAACCCTAGAATCATACGTTGGTCTACGAGTCAAGTTAATCATACATCGGCGTCGTTTCGACGAATGGACATTTTACGGGGAGTTTTAAAGTTTATTTGCCAAAAACATTTTTTTTACATAACAATACTACAAAAGCGAACAAAATATTTAAAAAAATTGGATTTGGAAAAATTTCTTAATGTAAATATTTATTAATTTTTTTAATCTTTTTATCAAAGCATATTTTCATTATAAAAATTAAAAAATATATAAATACATCAATTGTAATAATTAATTTATGAACTATTATGAATCAGTGGACACGTGTGACTTTACAGAATGTGAAATTTCTCAGTCATAAATATTCCTATAGATATGTAGTTATTTCCCCATTAGACACATTTGTAAATTTTCTAAAATTTGTTAGTAATTTTTTGAATAAGATCTCAAAAAATAATAAAAATTGAAATATTTTCCATAAAATAAATTGTTAATCTTTTACTAAGTCATTCGAAACGCATTCTTTAGTTTTCGATTCAATATATTAAAACTTCAGTATTATGTCGTCTCTATAAGTCAAACAGCTGTAATCATCTTTCACATTATCATAATCATTGAATAAATTAATTATAACATCCATATCTTTAATAAATTTTAGAAAAATTAGGAAAACTTTTATATGTGGAGTACAAAATCTTTAAAAAAAAAATATAGGTTAATCATACATCGTCGTCCTTTTGACGCACACTATTTCAGTATAAAAAACACGACAATAGCTATAAACAAAATTTATATGTCTTATGTGTTATAATAACAAATAAATTAGATAACAGAAGTTTCACAGCGAGCAGGTACCGACAAGTCACAGTATTGGAGCAGGTAGAGAAGTTCGTTCGTCGTTTTGACGAGTACGTATGATTCTAGGGTTAATAAAACACAAATCACAGGTAAAGATGGCAGAGGCAAAAATATACAAGATTGTTGACACAATTCAATTTTCCAAAACCTTTCCAGTAAATCCATTGCTCTTGAGATAAAACAGCAATTTTTGAAACGAAATTTTATAACCTACAAACCTAGAAGGGAAACACCTATTTGTATTTTTTACATAGTTTTTGTCTCACTTACCTTCCTCAACAAATTACAGAATATGAGTAACTCTATATCCAAACATGTCGATTTCAAATATTAAATCAATATCTTAATATCATTTATTTCTGTTGGCTTTTGATTTAGTATATTTTAAGTTCAGTAAGGAATTACATAAAGATATAGATAATATAAATATTAACATATAAAATGAAAAAAAATTTGTACACACGTCTTTTAATTGAAAAATCACTGTAAAATACATATAAAAACGTTAAAAGTTAACAATGAAGTAGCATCTATCTAATGAATTCAAATACATCTCAACAAAGATCTGCGAAAAAATGTGTACAGTGTTGCCAGAGTTCAAACAAGAATAAAAAAGTAATTTTAAAATAAAAACATTTTAAATAGTAAATCTTAAAATTATAATTTCTAAAAACGTTTGTTTTGTAAAATTAAATAATTTTTCATAAAATTTAAAAATAAAACGTATTTTTAAATAAATTTATATTCAAATGAAATTTTAAACTTGACAACGCTGCATTTTGGTTTTTTTTTAAAAATTACTTTTTTAATAATTTTACAAAACAAACGTTAGATGGCACTATGCTTCGGATAATATCAAAAATCTAATTACAGAATATGTAATTATTAGTTTATTATTTTCCACTGCTTTCCACATCTGTCCATTTTAATGCGTTTGACGAATAAAATTTAGCAAATATATTAAATAGTTAATAAATTAAATAATTACCTATTATCAATTAATTTTCAATTTAATTTTTTAAGACCGTTTCCTTTTACAAGTTAATTTTTTCAAAAATTAAAATCAATAAATAGGTATTCTTTTTTATTTTTTTTCAAAGCAACTCCTTTTTTAAAAATAAATGATCAATATTTAATATTTTTCTTTAAATCAATTTTAAAAATATTTAATTTTGATTGTGACAAGTTACTAAATATTTTTAAATATTCAAAATTTAATTTTTTTTCTATTTGATACATGATTTGCACCAGTGACAAAGTTTATGGAGGGTATCCTATTGTTTATAGTACCCTTCGTTATACCTTTAGTGCATGTTTCATCGTCAGCTTAGTATTGGTTTGTACCAAGTTAATTTTTTAAAATTTTTTTTTGATAGTGGTTTCGGCTTCCTCACTAACAAAACAACTATCTAGAAAAAATGTTTAAAAAGTTGACTTGGTAACAAACCAATACTCAGCTAACGATATGTATCCGGAATATTTGGTGTTTTACTTACATTATACGTCACAAGTGTAGCAACCAATAGGATCGCTGCATTGCTCGAATGTATCGTTTTGGCGGAATTTTTATTTAAGGTAGATAATTTAAATTAATTTCGTTATGAAAACTAAGGCTAATTCCCAAATTACGTGCCAACGAAAAAATAAAGTTGTCAGATTTTTTATTTTTTATTTTTTTTTTTGATTGATTTAATATTAAAACAAATAAAAATGACGATAAAAGTTTATGCACATATTTAATTTTCATTAAAAAATATTAAAAACTTAATTTTTTATTTATAGGAAATTTAGGTTATGTTAATATGATTTTACTATTCCTCTTAGAAATTATATTATTTAGTAATAAATAAAGATGATAATTAAATTAAATTGTTTGTTTTTCTTTCTAGAATTTTCCTTTGCCCAAATTTAAAAAAAAGAAAGGAAAAAGGTTTATTTACTCACTAAACACAATGCTGAATATATTAAATTTTAATACTTTTTAACGGAAATTAAGCATGTCCCCCAATTTTTATCTACTTTTTTACTAATTTTACTTGCAATTCAATCAAGAAAAACATAAAAAACTACAAAATTTCGTTGACACTTAATTTGGGAAATTGCCAAAACTAAAATTAATCAAACAAAAAGAACTGTCATAAGAATTTGTGACATGTATAGAATATTTTAAAAAATGTTTTACAATTTTCTAAAAAACGCATATACCCTATTACATACAGGTATTATAATATTGCTACTATGGTTATTAGTTAGTGAAAAACTGAAATACTGTCAATAACCAACAGTTGTAATAAAAATTTCAGAACAATTAATGTGTTAATAAATTAAAGAAGAAGGTTAGTGGAAATATTTTAATTTTGATTCACCAGAGAATAAATTTCTTTTACTGAATCCTATAGGGGCTTATAGGCTAGTCACTTACCCTTAAACCCACGGCTTCAATTGTAAAAATTGATAAAAATAAATAATTTGACAAGTATTCTTGTAAATGTTTGATTTTAGTGTACGTATTCATTCTAAAATACCATATTTGCCAATAGTTTTTTCTCTCAAAAAAAATGTTATAAATTTTTTTTATATATCAATTGTGCTTATAGAATACTACTAATACAAAATTCATTCATATATTATGTATTTTATCTTTATTTGATAAAAAAATTGTATTGGAATTTTTTATTCCTTTTTAAATTTTGAATCGATTGAAAGAAAAATTAGGCACTAGAACGCTTGTGGTCGCTTTTTGTTAAAAATTAGGGTTAAGTTCCTACCCTATTAATTTTAAATACTGTATGTTAAAAATCTTCTTTCCTTTGCTGTAATGTCACTATCACATATTTGTAGTACAACTATTTTGCATTTGCATTAACATTTTCGGTATTTGGAATCGTTGATAATGACAAATTTTACAATATGTAGGTACTTAATTGATTTATGAACTTGGAAAAGTTTGAAGAGAGCGCTATCACAGATTGTGCTGGTATATTTTGAGTGAGTTTAAAACGTAGTTTCAACGAAAATTAAAACTGTGAATACAAGATGGTATTTGAAATATTAAAATGAGTTACACTGTGTTAGTTATAAAATTCAAATCAGAATATTATTGTCAATTCTTAATAAACAAGAAAATGGCTGTCCGTAAGAGAATGTTCATTATTTTAGGGCCCCAATAAAATAAATTCGGAACGCTTAGAATTCTGTCATGCCTGTCTATCCAACTGGCTGTTACATTCCAGAATTTTGCATGTATAGTATAGGTGTAGGTCTCAGTTAATATTAGGCAAAAAAAACTTTCTTGAAACTAAACATTATTTTTATTGGCTCAATGAATGTATTAACCACTCTAAAATGATATTAAAAGCGAATTATGACTTCGTAAATATTTTAAAAATCGTTTTGAACCCAAACTCTTAAACGCCGCGCCGCCTCGCTACGCCTAGCATTTGAAAGTCTGTCAGCTTGATTGATAACTTTAATAAAGATCGTTTATATTTCCACAAACAACTCACAGATAGCGTTAGTGACAAGTATAAACATAATGAAAACGATAAAGACGTTTTGAAACTATGTAATTCTCAAAACTACGTTTTCTAACACGGTGGGCAAGATAACGCCAGCAATTTTCATCCGATTGATGAAATTTTACCTGTAGCTTCCTAGATAGATTATTTAGGGCGGTTTTGAAATTGGTTAAGGAGTTAGGGGTAGTCAGCGGTATGAAAAATTGAGTATTTTAACCCTTTTAAACAAACCATATGCAAAAATTTTTTTGTCTCAAAATGCCGAACCTTTTACTGCCAGTGATAAGTACAAAAGATAAGGTTACAAAAAAAGAAAAAGAAAAAAAATCAAAGATCCCAACATCAAAAAAGTGAACCTTACAAAATATAAATTATAATAAACTACACTAGCGGGAATAATTAAAGGGTCAAAAAAGAATTCCAAATTTTTAGCGATTTTTCGAATGGCTGTATCTTTGTGAAAAGTGGTCGTATCGGAGTCGTAAGCAAAGCAATTTAGAGCTGGAAGTTTCTAGTTTCGAGATCTTGCGATAAAAAAATTTTCAACGCAACGTGTGTGGTGCAATCCTAATAAATACACTAAAAAAAAAATTTCGAATTTTTTTTCGTTTTCTTTTTTTTTTTGGTCCACGGACTTGGAAAAAATTTTTCCGACTTAACCACCATATGGCCCGGATAACTTGTTCATTCAGCTTTAATCTGCTTCTTTATAGACTTTTATACGACCACTTCTCGCTGAGATATCGGACTTTCAATGGAAAAGGATCATTTTGTCTTTGACCATCGATATCTCAGCAACCAATGATCACACAGAAAATTGAACGGGTGTTTTAAAAACTCAAATAAATTCTCTACAAGGATTAGCCATTGTTTTTTCAGAAAAAATTTTTTTTGCATACTTTACATGAATTTGAAAAATCAAGAAAAAATGAGCTTTTGGTGGCTCTTTGGAAAATCAAGCGCTGAATTAAAAACTTTGAGAAAACGACTAATGTTAAGTGTGCCTTTTACAGTTCAATATACCCACAAAAACACCACCGAGTTTCAGTTTAATCCATCCAGTCGTTTCTGTATTTATAAAAAAAAGAAAATTTCTTAGAAAATTTTCTATTTTTTTTATAAACTTAAATACTGTTATTGATAAAAATGTGAAAAAAGCTCAGAAAATGTTTTTTTCATTTTGTTGAAGATTATGAAAGTTTAAGATTAAAAAATGATCCTTTAATGTTTTCAAAAATTCAATCGAATGAAACACAGAAACGGCTGGATGGATTAAACTGAAACTCGGTGGGGTTTTTGTGGGTATATTGAACTGTAAAAGGCACACTTAACATTAGTCGTTTTCTCGAAGTTTTTAATTCAGCGCTTGATTTTCCAAAGAGCCACCAAAAGTTCCGAGATATTATAAAATATATATAAAGAAACGTATTTTCAAAATTTTATATTTAATACTCATTATTGCGTGAACTACGTTTTTTGAATTTTTTTTTTTTTTATAGAAAGCTGGATTCGGTTAATGTGCAAGAATCTTGTTTTTAAATTATTTTCAGTAAAATCACTTTGAGAACATATTCTACACATAATTAGCTACCAATTTCTGCAAAAAAAAATCGATTTTTTTTAACGACTCTCAAGTAAACCTCCCCTTAAAGAAATTAAACTTCATTTTCAAAGATCTTTTTAACGATATCTTCCACGATAGAATACATGAAATTATTTTATTAGTAACATTAATAATACGTGCGCGAGTAACACTGTCGAATTTATTAATCTATTTTTATGATAAATTAAGAAAAGATTACTTAAATGCAGTGGCGTCGTAAGACGAAAATGGGAAGTGGGCAAGATAATTTTTGCGAGGCCCCCTTTAATTTTCTATTTGAAATTTCTCTCTTAAAAATTAAGCGACAATAAAAAACAACAGTCATTCGCGAGGCCTCTTTAAATGCCAAGCGTGGGTGAGGGTCCACATCGTCCACGGCTACCTACGCCACTGCTTAAATGTACCATACTTTATTTCAAAAGCTATTAAAAACTGAGGAGCCCTGGTGTGATGCGCGTCAAACATGCACTTGGCGAACCTTTCCTCTCATGCATTTTATGTTTTTATATTATTTATTGTTCTTCTAAATGTATGTATTCATATTTTCCAAATTGTAGAAAAATATTATTAATAAGAATTTTAAAAGTTTACTAATCAAAGATATTTATTTTTTAGTATAAAAAATGACATCACCAGCAATTAGAGCTGCAAATAAAGAAGAGCGCAAAAGCGAATCATCGTCAAACGGTGGCGACAAAATACATTATCGACCGCCACCGATGACAAATCGAATACCAGCGTTGGATGCAATTCGACGTGTATTTCAACTAGCAGAATTAGTCACTAGGCAGGGTTGTTAAAAATTAACATTTAGTAGCAATAAATTAGCATAGTAATAATAATATTAAATAAATAAATATTTTAAAAAAGATGAAAAACAATAATTTTAAATAAATAAAATCAAAGAGAGAATGTTCAATTCGACAAATCTTGTTTCGTCCAATTATAAAAAAGAAAAATGCAATACTTAAAAAAAAAAAAATAGTTAAATTATTAGTATTATATTAGCGTTGCATTATTTGAAAAAATCTAAAAGTTTCAATTACCTTTAAATTTTTTTTTATTAGTCTAAATATTTTTCGTTATATTGATTGTTGAAGCGACTTTGTTGAAAATATTTAAGTACATTGAAACTTTGAAATAGATTTGTTTTAAATATCAAATACTTTCATTACTAAAATAAAATGAGTAAATATTGTCTACTAGTGTAAAACAGCATTTCTCAGATATTTTCCAAAAATTATTAAAAACATTTAAACAAAACAGTAATTGACAATAAATAATTTATTATAAATGTTTTTCAAGTAAACCTGTGGCAGGGCAATGATGTATTCGTCGTTATCTTTGAAAAATGCAATATTTAATATAAATTTTCAGTATATGAAAAATAAAATTAGCAAAACATCATACAGTCAAAGATATCAAAGGTTATTTAGTTTGAGAAATACTGCTATCAGTTATTTTTTCTGAAATACTTTTTATCATATTTATTAATTATTTTAATTTCCTTGTTAAAATTTATCAAAACATGTTTAATTCCATATCAATATTGTGCCAATAACTATTGAGAGTTTGAGATATAAGTAGTAAAATCAATTAAATTATAAAATTTGTTCACATAAGAATCATACAACAGCTTTGCACCAATTTCTTTTTCAGTGTTAGAAGTAGCAAAGTTTAACATAAATTAATGTAAACACAAATTCAAAATATTTTTCTGTTGTTGACTTATAAATTAACTTTATGCTGTTGTATTATACTTATTTGTGCAAATTATTCTTTATTGTGGATGTTGATTCATTGAAAGGTATCCACCAAGTCCTTTCCTAATTTAATAATAAAAAAAAGAGCAATCAATTTACTTTTTGCCAAAATATTGACAAAATACGCTAAAACAAATCTATTGAACTTATATTATATATATATATATATATATATATATATATATATATATATATATATATATATATATATATATACTTTTGTTACTAATTAAATAATTAATTGTCTTATATATTTTTTACTTAACTTATTTAATTATTAACGCAATTTTATTATATTTTGATAATTTGGATATTAAACGGGGGAAAGTCAAATAGATCGTACATACATAATATATTCTGTGTTCAGATTTATCCTGTAAATAAAAAATATTGAAATATAAAGCAAAAAATCAATCAATTCAAATAGGTTTTATTTTTCAATAACTATATTAAATATTAAAAGAAATGATTATATTTTTTCTATTCTCTTATCTCTTATCAATAACTAATTGTTGATTATTACTGATTTTTATTTAAAATATTTTCAATTAAACATATATTTTATGTATTATTAAATCAGTAGTATAATTTCGTTGTTTAATGCGTGTTGCCTACATTAAAAACAGAATGTTTCAAATTTTTTTAGTTTAATTTAAAGAGCAAATTGGTCACTAGAAAATAAAGAAATAAATTACGTATTATCTAAGTTTTAGTGGAGTTTATTAAAAAATTTTAGTAAATATTTCTCTACGAGAATATGAAAATAACGTCTTTACATATTTAATTATAGCACCATTTTTTTGTTAAATTCTTTTTTTTTCCAAAATTTAAAAACAAAGCAACTGAAAACGTTTATTCTCTATACATAATGCATACTTTTTCAAGCTATTTCAAAAGTTTTACTATAAAAAAATCGACTAACACAAAAATTTTGTATCAAATAATCTAAAATATAGTTTACATGAAAGTTTCAGGATATTGACTAGGTATGCAGAAAACCACTTGAAACCAACAGAATCCGATAGATTTTAGACTAAATAAAATTTCATTAAAGTTTCATGTTGATTAACAAGCCCATAGTTGAAAAGAATGTGTTGGCAATATATATGCCAAAATATCATATTCATAATTCATAAGAAATGAAATTTTATATAATAAACAAGTAAATCTGTTTAAATACGTATAAAAAAAAATTCAAAATGACTAGAAGATGTATCATCGAAAAAAATATTAATTTTTGGTATAAATCAATTATTATTATAAAATCTCATAACATTTAGCAACGTTGTATCGAATGAAACATGGCTGGAAAATAAAATTAAGTCATATATATGATTTGTAAAATCGCAGATCAGCATAAAAAATTCTCTATGCAACAATTAGACCGAACAAACTGATCTTTAAAGAGTCAATTTTAAATTTTGATGCAGAATAGTTTAATTTTTGGAGTAATAGTTACGGATTTATTAAAAATTAATACCAAGAAAATTCATACTACTTTGCTTTGGTAACTTTATCAGGGTAACTAATTTTTGTTGTCAGGTGTCTTATTCATCAGTCAAGGTTTCGTACTTTTGTAAATTACTTTTTTTTTTTTTAAATTTTCTGTAGAAAAAATTGGAATAATGCTAGTGGCCAATTGATCCATTATTTTAAATGGATTTTTTATTCAGTTCAATAATAACTGAGTCTTTTAAGAATTTATAAAATGTGATAGCCATGAAGAAGATGATACAAAATAAATGGGATATATACATACTATATACCTGATTATTCTAATTACGTTATTTCTCATTCAAATCAAGAACTATCTAAAAACTCCAATGAAAATATTATCTGGTTTTTACTAATGCACGCAGTTATGGTTACTTAATATTTATCTGTATTGATGAAAACAGTAATTTTTATTTCAATTTACTCTTGTTGATCAATAAATAAATAAACAAATAAATAATTCTGTTTATTCCCCTTTCCTTTAATTTTTTTTCTATCTTATCGAAGTGTTTTAAGGTGGTTGGGACTTTAGGCAGTGAGCACTAGATCTCAAAACTTAAATATTGTTGTAAATTCAAGCAGGTTACCTGTTAAGTTTTTCGTTATAGAAAATCTTTTTCTTTCCTTTTCTTTTTTGAAATATTTTGATTTTTTTAAAATTTAAAATTACTTTGAGAGAGGCAATTTTATAATTTAAAAAAAAAACTCATTAAAATGAACTGAAAATATTTAGTATGGCTGATATACAGAGTGTCCCAAAAGTCAACGATATCCCTTGGAAGGATGATAGACCAACTCATGCCTAACCAGAATAGCAAAATATCATCTGGTAAAATATCGTTGGTTTTCAAGATATTGGCACTTTTATGGATTTCGGGAAAATCAATAAAAGTGCCAATATCAAAATCTTCGAGTACCACTTTGATCAAATTTTCGAGTACCACAGCACCAAGACTTGATCTTCTGAAGTTCTAATTTTTATTACGCAACCTTGAAGAGTCCTTTTGTAGATCACAATCCAAAGTAAGGGTAATAGACCTAATATCTTGGGGAAAATAAACCCTTTCAGGCCGATTTATAGATAAATCTTTTTTTGTTAGCTAAGTTTGACTCTTCATACTGCAAAAGAAATGTTCCACCCGACCCGAGCAAGTTACGTTAAAAGATTGCTCATTTATTGTAGTTTTTAAAATGGTGTAACATTTGCTTCGCTTTACTCTAGAAAAAAAGTTATTGCTATTTTACTGCAAAAAAAGGTCATTGAGAAATTATTTCAGTATTTACTTTCAAATTATTTCAGTTACTTGCAGATGCTTTTGTGCCTGCGTAAACCACAGATAGATGATGATTGATGGCCGAAGATAGAAGATAGATAGATAGTCGATTCATATTGGTGTGCAAATGTTGCTTCCTCGTGACTACGCTAATCAAGTCCAATTTTGCCAAAGTATATTATAAAACATAGAGAAACCCGAGAATTGCTAGATAAAACTTTATGGACGAATGAAAGCACATTAAAAAGGAATGGACTCATTAACATGCACAATCTCCTGAAAGGGTCTGAAAGGGTTTATATTTCCCAAGATATTAGGTCTATTACCCTTACTTTGGATTGTAATCGACAAAAGGATTCTTCAAGGTTGCGTAATAAAAATTAGAACTTCAGAAGATCAAGTTTTGGCGCTGTAGTACTTAAAAATCTGAAAAAAATGTTGATTTCCCCGAAATCCATAAAAGTACCAATAGCCCGAAAAGCAACGATATTTTTACCAGTCAATATTTTGATATTATGTTCAGGCATGAGCCCGTCTATCATCCTTCCAAGGGATATCCTTGACTTTTGGACACTCTGTATATTTACAAACATTTTTCATGTTTTAAAATTAAATTACTAGAATCCTGTGCCCAGAAAATCTATCTTTTTCTTTAAATGTTTCTAAAGAGTTAAAAGCTCTTTAATATATATATTTTTTTTTATCATTCAGTCTTGAGCAGAAAGTATTTATTTTTTCTATTAAATGTTGGTTTTTGGTATTTTTTGGAAATATCACGTTAAATCGTTTAGTAATTCTTTATAAAAGCAGAAAAAATTTATTTATTATAGATACAGAGTACAAAACAAGGGATTAAAATACCTATGACTTTTGATCTCAAATGTGAAATTGCCCGAGAGCAACAATAACATGAGAAATCGAGAGAAACATTTTTAATTCAGGAGTGTATACAACTTTTTACAATTCCAAACAAAATTCTAAAAATTAGGAATGAATTTATTCAAATGTCTTTTGAATTGTATATGGAATATCACCAAGTATATTACGGACAAATTAAATGAACTGGACAATATAATTGCCTTTCTCTACAGAACTGAATATTTTTTATTTTAATTATTAATTCAGTACTTGGCAATATAAATTTCAGAGTTGATAATTATGATTGTGATGAGGGTTTCTAGTACATTTTATTGCGTAATAATTAAAAAAAAATTACTGCACCACGTCAGTGTCTGAGACGAATTAAGTCACAGATGAGAATTAAGGTGACATTTCTGTTTTGAAATACAACCTCTATTTATCCTCGACTGAGGAGGTGTATTGAAATAGCTTTTCTGTGAAAGGCATATATGTACCATATATACACTGTGAAAGGTATATTTTTAGTTCATTCAAATTAAATCGAAACAAACTAGTATTGATGGGAATGCGCTGGGAAGAAACATTTGTTATGAAAGCATTCGCAAAATGATCCAAATAATATGAAGCGAATTGGAGGTGTGTTTTAAGCAGCATCCACATTCTCGCGAAGTTGACCGAAGTACGAGAGTGTGGACGGTCGTTTCGTTGTTCCTCGTTGTTGATGTTATAATAGTATTCATATGCCTCGGCCAACCTCAGCGAGGAACTTCGACGAGGAACCTCGTCCTACTTCGGCGAGAATGTGGAGACTGAGACTCCTTTAAAAGATTTTGTTCCATAACCATTATCGTAACAATACGTATTGATTAGTTAACTTCGTCGAATATTTTACAGACTAAATTTAATTTTCTTGAAATGTTGAAGATTAAATTCAGAATTTTGTCATAGGAAATCATAGTACACAACATTATAAAAATTCTGTATAAACTTTTCCTCAGCGCTCCCATTACTGAAAAAAGATTTTATGATACCTATATTATATAGCTCTTGGATTTTTAATTGAAGTAAGCTAATCAAGACCGAATATTGGTAATTGAATGAGACACTTTTTTAATTGCAGGCACGGTTACGTTTAATTTTTATTCAGTTTTGCTTAAATTTTACAGCCACATTATCTAGAAAATTTTCATTTTTGTGCGTTATAACTCTTATGAACTAAAGTGAAAATATTAGTTGCAATGTAGTTGGGTGAATGAAATGAATTCGTAAGTTAAAATATGAAATGCGAAAAAGTAACGGAAACAAAAATTTAAGGTATTACATCACTTTAGAATGCTAGATAAGAAGGTTAGATAAAAAAATTTTATTTTATCTAGTTTAAAAAATCAGATGACGGTGTGAGCGCAGGCCAAATGCAGAGATTTCTTCGGGGATGTTTATGGCTTTATTTGTTAATTAATTTCAAAAATCCTGTGTACCGTCCTAGGTAAATTAATTAGATAAAAATTGCTGAGTGTCCACCGTTTTAGAAAGCGTAATCCGAGAAAACGAATATTAAGTTTTAAATGTGTTTATCGTTTTGTATGTTTATTGTTTATACTAGAGTCCCTATAATAAAATAGAGTCGTGACATGTGTGCTAAACGCTGATTGGTTCCGGCATTTTCTGTCCAAGGTTAGGTAAAATAAATTGAAAACAAATTAAATATTTAATAAAAATCATTTAGTTTAACCTAGAAAGAATACTTAAATTAAAAGTTTTAATTGTTCACTAATTTGTAACTTATTAACGATAATTATGTACTCAAAAATATTTACTCAACATGTGATAACTAATTTTGAAGCTTCCTGCTCTGTTTTGGACAGAAAATCGATGACATGTCACGACTCTATTTATTATAGGGACTCTATACTTAACATTAACGCCATCTATGAGTTATTTATGGAAATATAACCGACCTGCAGTGGCAACAGTTATCAAGAAACGTTTTCAACCGCTCGAAGTCGTTTCAGAAATTTGATTTAAAATAACTTCTAAAATATTTTCGCATACATAAATTCTTCTGAATATAATTCTAAAGATGTTAATACAGTGTTTCCCAAACTTTTTCATAGTAGATCACTTTTTAAGTTCAAAAAATTTTATGGAACGCTAGGGAAAATACTGTCGACCAGAAAAAAACGAAACGAGAATGTAGAGGGTCATTTCGTTGTGTCTCGCGGTTGGTGTTTTAATGCTATTCATATGCTTCGGCCAACTTCAGCGAGGAACTTCGACGAGGAACCTCGTCCTACTTTGGCGAGAATGTGAAGACTGCTTTATATAGTACAAAATTAGAAATTGTGTTGCACACATGAAAGTACACGATGTCCATTTTTACTAATTTTCTTGCGGAACACTTAATGACTTGTAGTTTACCGGTGAGAATTACGGAGTTTATTTTGGGAAAAGTTGTGTTTATAAAAAAAGGCAACAAATTTACGCTTTATTGACGATAAAAGTTCATTTTACCGTCCATCTATATAATGAAACAAATACTACTATAATTCCTTATGTAAAGAAATAATTCAACTTGTACTATCGCTAGTTGAAAGAAATCAACGTATAGTTTGGCAAAATGCTGATAGATGGTACTCCATTACTTCCACCAACTACCCACATCTGATTTTCATTGTTTGAAACGTCAATACACTTGTTCGTGACACTCCGTATCACAACAATCATATGTTCAATTATTACAACGAACTTTAACGAATCATTATTAACCTGTTGTGCCAGCCACACTCTACATACACAATAACAAAACGAATTTTATTATTCACTTATACTCACTCCGGTCCGGAGGAGCAAAGATTGAATGAAATAAATGTACATACATACATTCATACAAGAGAAAGACTTACTTCCCTGTCCGCCGCGAGATACACGCGAGATACGCGTTATCTAACAGAACGCGATATTTCTCTCATTTCTACAGTTGCCGTTTGTCCCTCGCTCGATTGGTTTGACCGGCAATACGGCCCAAACGTTGTCAGTCACAAACAACAACAATAAACAAACCGTGCGAAAACGCATTGTCGCGTGCAATATTTTTGTTATTGCCCAATAGAATTTACCGGTTTTCCATTCTTTTTGATTGTCATATTATGCCATCGTGATCAAGTTAAACATGAATAATTAAATTTGATGCCATGTGTATGTATTTACAAACAAATAAGTTAGTTGAATCCGTTCTCTTTCAAATGAAATTTTCCCATTTTCACTATTATTTTTCGTTTTTGATTTTGTTTAAAATGAAATATGTTGTGCAATGTGTTGCTTGAAAGTTGTGTGCTGAGTGTTTTGGTTTATTTAATTAATTATTATTATTGAGTTGATTTGTGAGTGTTGTTTCCTATTCTGTATAGGCTTTAGTTTGCTTTTTTGTTTATTTTCATTTTGCATGTGATTCTGATTGTTAATGAACATGAAAATATGAATTATTTATACATGTGAAATGTTCTGATTTTGGCGCAACAATGGTTTTACATAATGGAACAGCATTGAGCCCAGTACGTACACGAACCAATTTGACAGCGAGTCAGTCTTCCACAGGTACTCCGAGACCTGTGCCAAGAAGTCGAAGCACTACAACAAATATTAATGGACACAGGTCAGATTTAATTGATACATATATGTATAAATAGCATACTTAACGTATATATAGTGACCACTGAAATATTTCAAGAATTTAATGAATTTGCTTCAGTTTGAATATTATTATATGAATGATTTAAATATTAAATAATAGTGTTTACAAGATATTTTCGATTAATTAAATTTTAAACTTGAATTGTGTAGCGATCCATTGTATTGATTGTTAGCAGATTCATCAAAAAGTACTTGTAAAGCACGACGTTACTTTCAAAAGTGACAATTTCATAATTGATCCATACATATTTTCGGGTTTCATATGAACTATCTTATAATTTAACAATGGTATTTACTGATAATGTGAAGTTGAGAATTTGGCGGGAAAATGGAAGAGGCTATTGGAATGGTTTAAATTTGAATTTATTTGTAAAATGATTCTATTATATGACATAGGTATTAATTGATGTCAAGAAAGAAGTTGAAATGAAAATGAAATCCATATTTGAAAGAATACATAATATTATCAATTATCACTTTTCGGCGTTGCCACCATCGAATACATTCTTGTAATTTATTGTTTTTATTTGGGAAACAGGAACTTGATGAGCTTGAAATATGTTAGTTTGGCGTAAATTCATGTTGGTAAAAACATACACAGGATGTCCTTAATTAAATTTTCAGCATAGGAATCTCGCAAATGCGGTAAGAAATACAGTTTTGGCTACATTAGATGAATTGTGCAGAAGAAACAGGCAAGTAGAATGCTGCCTTCTCAAATTCTAGCTATTATCAAAAATATATACAGTTGACTTTCGGAGATTGTCCAATCAAAAATTGTCAATATTGCAGTGATAGGGATTTAAACATCGCATGTTTACGTCACACGAATACTGTAAACACACAATTTTTGTGAATACAATACTCGTGTGACGTAAACACACGATGTTTAAATCCCTAACACTGAAATATGGACAATTTGCGACTGGACAATCTCCGAAAGTCCACTGTAATTACAATTTTTAGTCGCCTAACAATTTCCTACTAGTAAAGACTATGGTATTTTCATGGACATATTCTAATACCTCCTTTTTACATGGAATTTAAGAGTCTTAGAAGTATATTTTTGTACATAATTAAATGTCTTTCTTTCTCCGCTTTTTATATCATATCTATCGTGGAAAATATGCCGAAATTTTAAAAAAATAGGTTGGGAAAAATAAATTATGTAGTAAATATCTGATTAAGTAGTAAATCTAGTGTCATATGATAATTTATTAAGGGTATTGTTTACTTCACGATCCATAAAAGAAATCCAAACATCCAAGAAAGTCCAAGGTTATATCCCGAATGTAAATAGTCATAGACAGATTCTAAGAACATACTTAAATTCCGTAAAAATAGCATTTACCAATAAATTATTATTAGAAGAAAAAGTCTTTGGGCTATAGTTCCTAGATTAGGTAATTCTAACTTTGAAGCTAGTATTTTACTTTTCTGTTATAATGTTCTGCAGATATCATCTGATTTAACCATATCTACATATATCTCTGGAATATCTATGCTCCCATTCTGGATACTCACGATAAGTGCCGGAAACAAAATAAAAGGGAAAATGTACAATATTTGAAATATTCTATTCACGTGCTTTTAACTAAATTGAGTATAGATTCAACTTAGTTTAAGAAGGATTATATAAAAAAAAAACCTTCTACTTACCCTCGTATCCTTTCTTATAATAAAATGTGAAAATTATGTATGGTGGGAGTGCTGAGAAGAGTAGATTTGCCATAGTTATTTTAAATAATTTGGCTGGAAATTAACTGGAAAAATTGTAGTAGACATGTGACATAGTTAACCTTCTGTTTTTAAAAATAATAAGCTGGACGTAGGATCAGTATTTAATAAATTATTACCATTGAATATTTTGCATTGTAAAACAAAAATACACTGAGTAGACGTTTGGAGTCTAAAATTATATTGTGAAATTTTAACTGGCCCCAAATTAGCGCATTTACTGAGTTACTCGTGTAATTTATTGTATTATATAATCATTTAGCTACATTGAAGAAGTGTATTCTATTTTAAAGGAAAAATAAAATAATTTTTTACAGAAGTATTTGTCCTTACTTTAGAATTCTCCATTTAAAATAGATAAAGACAGCAAATAAGTCCAAAATTTTGATCCAAAAAGTTCGGAAGAAATGAAACGAATATGTTAGTGTGTAATCACTATATTATACCGCAGAATGGGATAAACTGACACCTTTTTGATATTTGCATTCGATTTTCACACAGGTAGTACTTTCTTAAATATTAGAATAATTAGATGATATAGAAAAAATTAATTTGGTATCCGGTAAATTATTCTTTATTTTGACCGCTTTAAAAATCGATTTCCTTCCTTCATTTAGTCGGAAAATTCTAAATATGGTCAACCTTTTCTCGCCCTGCTGTTAAGGACAGTAGTGAGGAATGGGGGAACATGAAAGGGCATAGCCGGGTAAGATAGAGAAAAAGAGCCTTGACGCAAAATTGATTGTTTTTATAGGAAATAATACTTTTTAGCTCCAGATACATTCCTGCCAAAATTCAACCCTCCAAGGCTAATAGTTTATGAATACACACCAAGACAAAAGTTTTCGAAAAAAAATTTTTTTATGAAATTACGGAGCCGATTTATTTGAGTTTAATATATATTGGGTACCCTCCTTAGACGAAGTAATAAAAAAAATTTAACGTTATATCCCTTTATTATACTAATTTTTTTAAATTTTTAAATTTACATTTTTTTTAGCACTTACGCGTTAGTGACACCCACCATTTTTTGTTCAATAATATGTCTCTTAGTACCCTATAACATATATTTTTATGGAAAGATTTTAGTTGCTAGAACATAATAGTATTTAAATACAAATGCATGCCATGTTCGGTATTACATATAGTACTTATGTATTGTGGTTACGGGCTGTAGGAGGGAGGCTATATTACGGCTATATTTAAGGGGGGAGACTCCTCCAAACAACCGGTTTTTAATATTTTTTTTTAAGAAACTGGGTACATTTATTGTATCAAATGAGGTTACATAGTATAGTACATGCTATGGTGTATTCACTCATAAATTTTTATGCAAAAAAAAGAAAAAATGGCGGCGCTACAGCTGTTCCAAGTTGACTCTTTTAATTTGCGCCGTGGAATGCCCAGCCTCTTGTAATCAACTGAATTCAATCGGACAAAAGAATTTTATTAAAATAAGTCATTACGCTTTGCATATACCTATCTACGCCTGATAAGAAAATTTATTTTTTTCACAATTTGAAATCAGAAAGAAAAAAATTTCACTTTTTTTTATAAACAAACTGTTATAAACAATATTTATAGTAATAATTTATGCAAAATTTTGGGTATATGCAAAGGCCAATATCTTAAAGAATATCTGTACAAAACTTCAAGTTAATACCTTAAAAACCTTTTAAGTTATGTTCCACGGCGCGGAAAAAAACTTGTTTTGCGAAAAACGCTATTAAAAAGTTTTCGTTCTTGAAAAGTAGAGTTAAAAGTAGTTTATCGTTATCTAAGATAATTTTTCTGTTGGGATTAAAACATTAGAAATATATTCCTTAAAGTTCAAATGAACTTTCAAAGCAAAACAAAAAATGAAAAATTTGAAAGTTCTTGAGTACCCTCCCCCCCTTAGGACAATTCTAATATAACTGAGTTTCAATAATTTTTAATAGAAATTACCTGTCGGTTTTTTTCTCAATTCACTTCCCATTTCCTATTTGTTACGTTTTACGGTACTGAAAATCATAAATATGAAAGAAAAAAGTATTTAACCTACTTAAGAAGTATATTTAATAAATATATGTACGAGTATAATATAGATAGCATAATAATATTGTCATAAATACTTATTTTGATATAAATATATTACTAAAATTATCTCTGAATTTATAGCACCGACATTTGAACTCAAGTGATATTTTAAATTTAGCAATCAGGAAACTGTATATTTAATAATTATGTGTATTAGTATTACGATTGTGGAACTGTACGCAAATATTTCACTGTCGATTTCAAAAAACTTAATAAAATATGGTAAACAAGTTAATTTTTATTTTGTTAATAGACCAAGAGCCAGTGGTCAATTTGAGATGACCACTTTAACAGTCATTAAACTGAGAGGATAACCGGAATATATTTTTTTGGACATTTTTTGTGAAAAGATAAGTTTTTTTCTTAAGCTAATAAGAAAGCATTAGAAAGAGAAAAAAAATTACATAAAAAAGGTTCTTAAACTGTTATTATAGGTAAACTGTTTTCTGAAAAAAATTAATTTCTGTAAACGGAGATTCGCTATGTTATGCAGAATGCTGCGATATTAGGAGGGTTTTGTGTCTGTATTATCGGAAATCTTCTGTTCGTCGAATTTTAAAATTTCTGCAAAGTTAGCGAAAAGATTTTATGTGCATTATCAAAGTTAATTTTTTTTTCTACACGTAGAGAAAAATCATATAATTTTTGTAGATAAAATTTCAGAAAAATTACCATGCTCTCTTATAATGCGTGCGCGATCGACGACCAAAATAAAAAATATGTGCTAGCATGGTAAAATTTAATGTGCTAACACAGCTTTTATCACACTCTTATGGATATATGTTATAGTTTAATTCTGGTTGTCGTACTCTTTCATTTGCGCATCTGACCCGCAACTTTATCTTGCTTGGGCGGTACCTGTAAAAACTTCAAACCTGTAAGAACTTTATGATGCATACAAAAATGATTGCCAACAATATATTCTAATACTAAAGATAGTAAAGTAACAAAATTATGAATTAAACGGTGACATCCCCGTCCTCTAACACAGTGTAATGAATACTGCTGGCTGTTTGTAACACAGTCTAATGGATCAAGGTGCTTGGCGGTCCGACCCGTCCGACCAAGTTGGTCGTCCAAACCTACGGTTGGCTAGGTGACTTGCTATGAGTGAGGTACATTTCAACAGCGTTCACAACAAACACAACCTTCTTTCTATTTTTTTCTTTCTACTATTAGCAGATAGCATTTCAAATATTATAATACAGCATGGTAATACATTTTTGTAAGAAAAACAATTAAAAAATATTTTTTTGTCGGCAATGGAACTTTTTACTGTGCTGTTTTACAAATTTTACGGAGCTAATATTACGGAAATAATATTCTATCCTTTAAATTTTCTATGATTAATTATAATTTTTATATTTTTATTGTATAAAATTGAATATGTTCGCCTTTTACACGTCGATTGTAGTGCTGAGCACAGTAGTTTTAATAGCAGTTTTAATATGAATTTTCTCTCCGTGTAAAATATATGTATCAAATACAAGTTTTACAGGTATAGTGTTAACATGCAGTGTGAACTGTCAATAGGTAACTAATAGCTACTGCGAGTGTAACAAGTTTAAGCGTATTAATATAGATAATACCTACCTACTTGGTTTAATTGTAATCTAAAATATCTGGCATTACTAGTTTTTGTCTTGATTCTTTTTACTTTAACATCTATTTTTATTCTGCAATTAAATACTATACAGTAGATTTCCAATTTTCCGAGGTTGTCGGGACTGAAGCTACCTCGGATAATACGGAGGCTCAGTGTATTTTACAGTCTTTTAAAGAAAATTACAGTCGTCAACACTCAACGACTACAATTTACAATACCTGTAAGAAAAACCTACGTACCACTTCGGACAATCCGAAGGCTCGGATAACCGGTAGTGTACTGTACGTTAAATCCAGAAATCGAAATTGCACATTAATCGTTTTATAATAACCACGACACTTTATGATCTTTTTTATTTTTAAACACGATATCGCGCTGAATCGATTTTATTTTCCTGCGTTTTTAGAAATGAGTACTGCAGTTTATATCGACATTCCACTGAAGCATGTGCATCTCTATTAAGTAATTGCGTGTTAAAATCGTTAAAATTGATCAATACCAGAACTATGATAAATTATACTATAGTTTTTCTTTTACGAATTATTTTTAGAAATGAGTGAACTTTTCTTGATCGAAATCAATAAATTGCAATTATTGATTTAATGAATTCTAAAATTTAACAACAATATATAAGTGAGATGGAATGATACAGTGAGGTAGGATGAAATAACCATAAATTTTTGCTCCGAATGCAACGACTTTTAGCCAGTGTCATGATAAGACTTCAGCCTAGGACTGTAAAAGAAATTTGTTTCGAGGTCCCTATAGATCCCGAAAATGACATTTACTAAAAATTTATGAAATTCACATTCGATTTTTACGAAATTTGATAAATTGATGTTTAAAACCTTAAAAAATGAGTTTTTTTTACCAAAGTTTGTCAAAATTCAAACGTTTTTCGATTTCTTTTTTTTTACACCACGGTAAAGAGCGGAAAAAACACATAAGTATTTTTGAAGCATTATCTTCTGTAAGTGGGTCTTTGCTAATAATAACCTGATTGATGGTTTTTCAGTGGTTTGTGGGGTCGATTGGTTAATTTAATCAAGTTAAAAGTTGATCATTATAACTATTTGTGTGCTCTCCTTGATAGCTGGAAAAATCCGAAATTAAATATAAATTGTTTGTGTTGTTACTTTCAATTTTTAAGTGTCATCTTCAAATAAAAATTAGCAAATGAAATTATATTTGTTTTTTTCATATTCTCTATATTGCTAAAAATATGTACCTAGATATCAAAACATAAATAACAGACGCAGCAGGAGACACAGGGTACATTATTACATTATAACGAAATTGTTAACACGTGCTTACTAATTACTCTTTTTAATGATTCTATACGTGATGATGATAATAATAATTATAATTTTATATATAACTAGCCGTACCCGTGACGTTGTTCACGCGAAACGTTGAGTAGTTTCTTTTTCCAATTTGTAGTTTCTATATCTGTAGACAATTGTGTATTTATTGTATTTTTCGGTACACAATTAGAAATATTTTCTTTGATTTCAGATTCAAAAAAATTTCCAAACCGATAGTACAATATTCAATTAATTACATTACATTTTGTTACTATAATATGAAATTATGAATTATGTAAATTTACGTAATGTGTGTACATGCTCAAAACGGTTTTTCCATTTTCCCAAGGGAATGAGACATTTTTTCGAAGTGAAAAGTATCTTAGATGTTGATCCAGATAAAAATTTATCATCATACCAAATTTCATTAAAATTCGTCCAGTCGTTTTTACGTAATGTGTGTACAATATACATGCTCAAAATAGTTTTTCCATTTTCCCGTGGGAATGAGACATTTTCCCAGAATAAAAAGTATCTTAGATGTTGACCCAGGTAATAAGTTATCATCACACCAAATTTCATTAAAATCCGTCCAGTAGTTTTTACGTGATGCGTGAACAGACAGACAGACAGAAAGACAAAAATTTTAAAAATCGCTGTTTTGATATCTGCATCGATAACGATTTACAGTACCAGTACAATTTTCAAAAAATAGTCCATGTACAGAAACGGTCTCTTTACACTAAATATACTAAATTACACCAAGTCTCGTATATACTAAATTGCACAAAGTTTTATTATATGTATAGATATTGATATTGTTCGTGTGAAAACATTAACACGATCGATGTTAACAGCGAATGAATAGTTTATACAGGATGGTCTAGAATTATGTACCGTAATTGCTAGAGCTGATAGTACGTTCAAAAATAATGGTACCTTTTCAGGTATACTTTTTTCCAAAACTCAATAATAAGGGAGATACAACCCTGTAAATGGGTGAAACGAAAACCATTTTTTCTTAAATATTTTCTAAACGCTTTTGAATAACGAATTAATATTTTAAGAGTATGTACGTATTTTGCTTTAGGAGGATTAAATTTATGTTAACACTTATTATGTGGTTTTGGGTAGTAGGTGTGAGTTATCACGTCTTTTCTTTTTTAATTTGCACTTATTTAAACAAAATTTTTAAAAATATGATTCCTCAGACAATTCCACGCAAAAAAGGTATACCTCTTACATTTCGATAAATAATACCGTTGTCGAGTAATTTAAAGTAAAAGTATTTATATCCAAATTATCCTCTAATCATAGGTGATGGAATAATTGCTACCATAAATTTAATTATCCTGATGTTCATACGCACCTCTAAAATATGAATCCATTATTCAAAAGCGCCTAAAAAATTAAAAAAGAAACAACAATCCAGTTTTGTTCCTCTACTTTATCTCTCTGATTATTGAGTTTTGGAAAAAAGAGTAAATGAAAAGGTATTATTATTTTGGAATGTACTATCAGCTCCAGCAATTACGATACATAATTCTGGGCCATCCTGTATATACACAGGCATAATTTCTAAAGAAATAATTATTTTTTCATTTATTTGTGAATTTACATATTTTTATTTGATTATTCCGAAAACCACTAAAGAAATTTTAATAACATTTTCACTGTCACATAGCTTAATGAGATGAACATACCTTAATTATTAGCAAAACTTATATTTAATATGGAATGTGTTTTCCCTATCACTTCGCCCACTATGTAATTCAGATGTATATCGACACTTTCTTAAGCATTAGAGAAACACCTTCAGATACATATCGACATTCTCTTAAGCACTAAAGAAATATTTAAAAGTAGTTCTTTAATTTTAAATAGCATTACTGTATTCTGGAATCATTTCCGCCATTAGTTGGAAAAACATTTGGTTGTGTAATATGAAATGTCGTTTTTCGACCACTTTGTCTATCATGTAACACAGATCAGTCTTCTGTAATCTGCCAAATATGGAGAATGATATAATTTATTGTTAGTCTCACATAATTTTTTTTTCATATTCGCATAAAACCTTGGTGATTTTCTGTACCCATAGTAAGTTACATTTTCATGTTGGTAGTATAAAACATTAACAAAAAGATAAATGAAATGTTAATTTTATACATTACAATTACTATGGACAGTCTATTATATTATGTACAGTAATTTGTTATAAAATACATGGTATAGTTTTGATTATAAAACTTCTTTTTATGTGTTTTGTTTAAGTGGGAGCCAGGAAAAAGTAGTTCGCTTTATTGGATCCATTCTCAAGGGATTAATATAAAAACGTATACATATACATACATAGAGCTAGGTACATATAAAGCTGAGATTTAGAGAAGAGGGGAATTTTATTTTTGTTTTGACTATATCAAGCATAGAGATTTATATTATTGTAGATTATACTCTGGATTTGAACATGTAAAGTAAATAATTTGTTAAATGCAACGTAAAAACTTCATTAGCAAAAACAAATAGAGTTACGACAAACTTGCAATAGCTGAATGGCACGTCGGATAATAATAATCCGAAGCTAATTTAATATTCATTGCATTTTTTAACTATGTGCGGTGTGGTCCAGTGTGTTTATTATTATATTCATATATTCATATAGAGACACACATACATATAGTTAATACTTACTAGAATATTTATAGGTGTACACTTTTAACATGTTGGGGAAGATTGGATGGATGATCTATTCTCCGATAACTAGTTAGCTTCACCTGCTATTTTAAATATGTAAGTAGATATTTAAAAGAAAATTGCGAGTGTATATAAGACACATAATGATCTGAGTGAAAACTTTTATGACGATCTTGTAACCGATTCGAAGTGACATAAATATATTCTCTCTAGATATAATACAGAAAAGAAAAAGTAATAAATTCTTTTCAAACCAAGTTCAATGCCATCATAGATTAGAACTAAAATTGATAACCAGAAATGTCTACCAGATCCATGTCAGATGGTTGCCTTTGACATATAGTACGGTGCAATTAGACCCAAACCTCAACATCCAAAGTAACAATTTCACTCCAACTCCAAATTGTTCTATACAGTCCACATATTGTTTGGTAAAAAGTTACACCATTTTGAGCGTCGGGTTTGGGAGGGAGGAGTGTAGAAGTATGCAAATTAACGGTTTTCGTCAGTTTTTTTTTTTAAGTATTTCGAAAACTATGCAGTTTAGCGCAAAAAGTGCCTATACAAAAATAATTTACACTAAATTGCGAACAAAAATAGTCTTGTGCATAATCTTGCTGAAGTGAAGAGTTCCAGAGTTATGGAAGGTCCAAAAGTAGCAATTGTTAGTATTTTTAGATTTTTTGGAAAAAATATGACACATTATCATTAAGCAAAATAATTTTTTTTTATACAGGATTGTGTTTTGTAAAAGGAAATTGCGATTAGATCTCTTCAAACATAGCACCCTCCTCTTCTAAATCTTCGTCTATGATGTTCGTATCCCTGTTATCACCTCCTAGGCCTGAGCAATTACCACATATGCTTGAGTAGTTTAGACCACTCTTTCTGCATTGGCAGCTACCGACGCATTCGTCTTTGCAAGCGCACACTATGAGGGAAAGTAATTCCTCGGAAGCTGCAGGACGTGCTGTTGTAATTGGCCTCAGGTGATCGTCAGTCTTCTTTCACCCCCCACTCGAGCAGATTCTTCTTCTTATTCAACCACTGCTACACCTGGTGATAAGTGCAGCAGTGGCTAAAAGTACTAAAAATTTCTACTTTTACACCCTCCGTAACTCTGGAACTGTTCACTTTAGCAAGATTATGCACAGGACCATTTTTGTTCGCAGTTTAATGTAGATTATTTTTGTGTACGACACTTTTTACCCTAAACCCCATAGTTTCCGAAATATTTAAAAAAAACCGTTAATTTGCCTACTTCTATCCCGCTCCCCCCAAAACCCGACGCACAAAATGGTGTAACTTTTTGCCAAACAATATGTGGACTGTATAGAATAATTTGTAGTTGGAGTGAAACTGTTACTTTGGATGTTGAGGTTAGGCCGTTTTTTTGAATAACTGCACCGTACTAATAATACAAATACAAAATATAATTATTTGATATCAATTAAATGCATATTAAATAAGATTTTAATTGTTTTAATTTTAAAATTTATTTTGATTTACTTTGGTTTCTATTTTGTTGAATTTTAGTAGCCAAAAAAGGTAGAAATTAGTTGATATTGATTATGAATTTGAGATTTTTCGAAAACGACAGGCTACTCCCTTACTATATATACCGAGTTAAATCTAATCTAATGAAAGATTTTTCTTCAAAATATGTGCATGTAAGGCCACAATAAAAGCTTAATGAAATATTTAAGCTAATCACTTTTGTACTTTGCAACTGTGAAAATTGACAAATATCATTTCTCGTTTCAAATAGTAGGGCATTTCTTGTTTTTAGTTATAGGATAATATGGCAATCATTTCATTCAAGTTTTATATTCCCTAACATACTGATAGGTATTCATAAAATTGACAAGGAAATACACCTAGAGTGAAATTCACAATTTTGATGAAAATGCCATCTTCTATTTCTGCGAAGTGAAACCAGCCCCTAAAGTTGGCAATACAAACCCGCGACTATTTATTAAGATATCTCGAAAGCTATGAGAGATAGAAGAAAACTTTAAATCGACGAAATGCTATTTTGTGAAAGACCTATCCACTTGCATAGCTGAAACTGAGGTTGCGTCTACAAAAGTTGCTGGAGGAGTGAAAATGGGGCAAAATTTTCTTGTACTGCCTGAATGGTATAGTCTATCAAATTTTTACCATCATAGATAGAAAAGATACAAAAATTTAATGGATATAGATTTTTTCGTTATTTTGAAATATGTGTAGTATTTAAAATATATAAGGAAAAAAATAATGTGGCAATATGGATTAGAATTGGACTTGTGAAGGCAGTCTTAATTGTGAAGAAATTAACTCCAACAGGGGATTACTCAAATCTCTCATCTCCCTTACTCCGTTTTAAATATTTACTTCAGATAGTACAATTAGTAATGAAGATTAAGGAGATGGTATAAATTCCACCTGTTGTTTGGTTTATATACCTATCTTGTTTACAATTTTTTCTTTTCTTGCATGAAACTTGTACATTTTTTGAAAACACTAATATTTCACAAGCAACGCATATACATTTTCAATAAAACTTTCATTACCATTTTCGTAGCATTGAATTATTCATATTGAAAATCTTACAATGTTGTAGTTGTAATTAAATAACCATAATCCTGCCGTATGAATTACATAAAAGTGATAAAATGCTGCTAAATAATATGACAAAGAAAACCGCCAATCATATATTATAATGCTTATTATTATAAAATAATATGTAGTTTACATCTACATCTACACTACAATGGTAGTTTCCCGCAATAAAAAATGAAAGTAAATTAAATAAACATAAATATTGCATTCACATTTTTATTTGTATGTGAATAGCTTAATAGCTTACTATACCGTTATCGTGAACCTGAATCAGCGTCCACTTTTTGTCCATCAAGGTGCTTATTGTGATCTTAATGTCAAATATCGCGCCTGAAAAGCAAGTTTTCAAGCTGTAATTATGGCTAATAAAATTTTTTTAATTACCTAATTTAAATTGTATTGCTTCCGAGACTACTAAAGTTACGGAAGCATTGTGATCACTTTTGAAAAATAAAAAAATGTTTCCCTCTAAAATAAAATATTTTACGCACATTTTACGTTTTAGAGCTTCCTGAACAATTTCGATTCGGTGTATGCCCGTCTGTCTGTGTCGCCAGTTTGCACTAAGCGGCATGATTTCTGAACTATTCGATTGTTTTTAATGAAATTTTCAGATATTATGCAGTTTGGTTCCTAGACGGTTCCCTATGAATTTAATCGAAATCGGAGTAACGGTAGCTACGCCGCTACCATGTCATTCCATTAATATACTAAATTGCACCAAGTGGCATAACTTCTCAACTATTCAATTCTTTTTTATGAAATTATCAGAAATTATGCGGTCTGGTTTCTAGATGGTCTCCTACAAATTTCATTGCATTCGGAGTAATAGTATCCGGCGCTACCATGAACTCCCACTAAATATCAATATCTTATTTACTGCTAGTCCCACTTCGCTCAAATTTTTAAAGTACTTTACTATTACTTTATGTATATTATATACATCTTATATATATATATATATATATATATATATATATATATATATATATATATATATATATATATATATATATATATATATATATATATATATATATATATATATATATATATATATATATATATATATATATATATATATATATATATATATATATATATATATATATATATATATATTTGCTAGAATACTGTTTTAAAGTCTACGAGTACGAGGAAGCTGTGTGCTACAGCCCATTGGTAGCGTATTTTTTATTTAATTCTTTATAGCTTATTCCTCTGTGGCGTACTTCTTTATTATATGCCTTATTTTCCCCTATACTTTATTAATAAATGAATGAGGCATACCAGTGCAGCAAATTTTCATTAAATCTAGGACAACAAATGAAATTAAAATTTATTATATAAAATTTAAATTCCACTATGTATGACAGTGATAATACCTAGATACATACATACATATATGCTTTCTATGAAAGCACTAAAATATTTATAAGGTGCATTTTTTTGTATTCTGTATTTCTGAAAATGTGTATTTATGAATATTTAGTATTACCTACCGGAAATATTTATTCCACTAATTCCAGCTGACAAAATATTTAAGTATTTTTGGGTCCATGCAAAATTTTAAGAAGAATTAATATTTTTTTTAATAATATGTTGGAAATAACTGGAAACTTTTCACTTATACATAAATTAAATAAATACATTAAGTATTATTTTTTTTTAGATGTTTAATTTCAATTAAAAAATTGGTAAAACAGTAAAATTTAACAAGAACTCTAAAATATTCTATTCGAAAATTAGCAAAGATATCGAAAACCTTGAATAATAGATTTTTTCTACTCCTACTATTAAAAGTAACATTTTGCGCCCGGCTAACTATATGTAAAAATTAACAATTGCCCGCACTATGTAGAAATAACCGTGGGAAATTATTTCGCACGGCTTAATATAATAAAAAAGTTGGCTATGTCTGATTTAATATATAATATCATATTATGTAATACTAAAAATATACATATGTCAGTTGGTTATTTATTATTGCTTCCATAGTTTCATAGTATGCTTTGGCAAAAATTTGAACATCTTACCATTGACATTATAAATTTAAAAAAAAAATTTACTACTTATTTAAATTTTATTTTAATTATTTATGTTAAGTTTTACGAGAAAAAATTTGCTCGTAGAAAAAGTATAGTGTAAAATACGTGGGAAAAGCTTATTTTTCACTCATATGAATTGTTGAACAAACTCATATTGGTGAGAAATAAGCCTCTTTTCCCACTTATTGTACAATATATGTACTATTTCCGCACGCCTTTCGATTTTTAGAAATGCAATTTATATTACATGTATATATTAAGTATGATGTGTGTTTTATATGTATTATGGGCTTTATAAGATAATATTTATAATATTTAACAAAAATTTGTACATTTGTTGTAGTTATATTTTTGTCTTCAAAGAATATCAATTTAAAATTACATACTATACGGATACTAAATAAAAATGATACCTTTAAAAAATATAAAATTTGTATGTTCGTACTTCTTTAAGAAAGACTATATGAATATTTGAGAGAAAATGACTTTGGATACAAAAAAGTATTCAAAGGCAATGTGATCGTGTGTATGCAGTGTATATATTGAAATAGTACCTACGTAGTTAAGTTATATTATAGTCTTAGAAACATCTAGAGGCCATTATTTTTGTTTTAATTATTTTTTTGTTATATAAATATAATGTGGAATCGATCGTAGGCAGCATGAAACAGCAGCAGCAATATAATATTATTATTATGTTTTTATAATTTTACATACTCCATACCACATTATTTTGGTTATATGGTTACTTTTATCGTTATCATATTTTAAAAATTTGTTGTAAAAAATTAAAAATCAAGTGTTGACATTATTGCACACGAATTCAATGTAAATGACAGGATTGACTGGATTATATTTTTAAAGGTAACGTACAATTTTTTACATTGGTACCATTGTTATTAGCATTTTGTTTCGATATCACCTCTTAAAGCGCTTCAAAAGTCCAAAATATTACTTTCGTCAATCTTTTAAAATTCATCAGAATGTATACAATAGGAAATTCCTGCACCTGCTACTTCTTTATTATTTGATGAGGAATTTCTAAGTTTAAATTGGGGATATCCGAGATAAATTATTAATAAAAGTTTAAAGTTATTTGCAAGGGAACTGTGTAATTTATAGGGCTGGGAAAATATAGGATGATTTCGTTTTTAATATTTAAAATACAAAACGGTATAGTTTGAGAGTCAAACCATTATGTCTTATTTTATATTCAGAATCAAACTTTGAATAATTTTATATTTCGCACGCTTAATAATAAACCGAAACAAATCAAAGTCTCAGAATTCTAAGTTTTTGTAATAAATCAAACCAACATAGCTCAAAGAATAGGTACAGTCCGATCGCCACGCGGAACAAAGCAATATTATTATTAGAGGTAAGTGAGGTAAAGTGGGAAACTTTTGTTTGGAGCTCCGTTGATTGAGCAAGTGATTATTTTTCCATGTTTAAAATTTCTATTTTTCCATGTTTAAAATATTGATTCTCTTTTAAGTTACCGAGCTTTGACCGACCATGTGTAAAATGGCCAAAATTGAAAATCTTGGGGTAAAGTGGGAAAATTTAAAAAACTGTACAAACTCAACGCAAATCTTGTAGCAAAGTTATTATATCTATATTTCAAGGCAGAAAAGATTCAAAGAATACAGAATACATAGTAAATATAGAAAAAAGAAACAATTTTTGCTGAAAAAAATGAAAAAATGACTTAATTGATTTTCAGGCCTCGATGCGTTTATTTGCCAAACGTTTTCAGCTGCTTCTTGCAACTTGATCTAGATTTGCAAATTGTTAAAAAATCTTGTTTTCGCGCCATGCGTACGATATTTTATATTCCGGTAACCGAAAAAACCTATATGAAGTCGAAATTTTGAGGTTAGAGGGACATAAATACATTCACAACACTCTTTTAAATTATAAACAATGAATCGACATTTGAATGCAAAACGACGCCTAAATCGTGATTTTTGACATTTCCCACTTTACCCCGACACCACATTTTGCAAAAATGTAAGCGTCATTTTTTTACAAGGTATAAATTACACGAAACGCTTATGCATTATCAAAATCAAGACTGCAAAGAATTCTTTGAGTGTACTTACAATTTCTTTATCTCTAAAACGAGTGAAAAAAAACGATATTGAAACGATGGGAAATGAAATTTACGATTCGCTTCAAAACTTTGACAAGTGCCAGACAGCACACGAGCACATATGCATGTGTGGGTATACCATAAAGATTAGTTTGTGGTCATTACTAGCAGATGTCAGTAGCGCATAACATCTGTACTTTGACAGTTTACTCGGAAAGTGCCATTTCCCACTTTACCCCACTTACCTCTCTCTCTCTCTCTCTCTCTCTCTCTCTCTATATATATATATATATATATATATATATATATATATTGCTTTGTTTCACATGACGATCGGATTGTACCTATTCTTTGAGCTATGTTAGTTTGATTTATTACAAAAAGTTAGAATTCTGAGATTTTGATTTGTTTCGGTTTATTATTAAGCGTGCGATTTAAACTGAAGATATATAATGTTTCGAGTTTCTGTTAAGTGACAGACATTAAGTTGCGGCATCACTTGGCAGTTATGTGGTATCACCAGTGGCGGATCCAGCCTTCAGCTCAGGAGGGGGTCAAATTTTTATGACTTAACACTTTAGTCCTTATTGTAAATACCTATAACAAAGTGTGTCCAAATCTGCACAGAATTTTTTTTATGTGAAGCTTATAGATAAATTCTATTATGGGCGAGTCCAGCCTGCAATTTAGGGGGGAAGGGGAGTCAAACTTTGTTCGCTATTGCAAATTTAACAAAAAGTGCTCAAAACTTCATGAATTTCTAATTTCTTTTTTGTTAAGTTAAAGATTGTTAAACACATGTGCAGCATCTATACTGGTTACTTGATAAATGGTCATTTAAGAAAAAATATGTTATTCTCTCCTATTTTCAAAAGCTAGATTAGTGGTTCCCAAACTTCTTGGTGTCGTCGATCCCTATCTCTTGCCATGGTTATCGATTTCAGATACACCCCCCGTACAAATTCATAAATTCAGAAACAACTTCGGAAATATAATTTGTCCAAAATGAGGTGTCGATGACCTTTTTTTTAGTCAATGCAGGTGACAACCAAAAAAAGGTCACCAATTTCTCATTTTCACATTTTAGAACAATCAAGTCAAAACCTGCTCCGGTGTACCTATACTCTGTCGCTATAAACCCCCATTTACATCTTACCGAACCCCAATTTTTTGGCCAACATGGACCTCTTGTAGCTTATTATCGACCCCTGGGGGTTAATATAGACCACTTTGAGAACCACTGAGCTAGATGCAAGGACTTTTAATGTAAAATAATTATAATATTTCCTACGTGTGTACATTACATTTTAAAATTAGAAGTTAAAATTATACTGTTTAAAAATATTAACCACTAGATTTCTTTGTTTGAAATTTGAAAATTTATTTGTTAATTTTAATTTGTTTGAATTTTTTAGCGTAATCGTAAGAATATGTAGCAAATACTTTCAACTCAGGGGGGGGGATCATGACCCCTATGACCCCTCTCTGGATCCGCCACTGGGTATCACTTATATTAAGTACAAGTTGTTTAGTTGATTCACTAGAGTTAGATTTTTCATAGCTCGTAACATCATTCGAATCAAATCAAGCCATTACCGCCATTTTAGCGTAACCGACAAATATCAAATTTTACAGGAGAAGGATTTTTTAAATATTTGAATGGCGCTTGCGATATTTCTGCTGTCTTAGTTTTATTACGCCTGAGCGTATTATTCCTATTATTTTATTAACTTTACGATAAAGATGGTTATTGTCGGTTACGCTAAAATGTGAAAATGTGTTGTATTAACGATAAACTAAGCAGTTGCTATAACTCGTTAATTAACGAATTTTGGAGATAAACGTTAACATTGCTTGGTCCGTTACAGTTTAAGATGTTGCTTGCAATAAAAATCTCAATTTCGATAAAAGTGTCACTTACGATAAATCGGCGGTAATGGCTCGAAATATCTCGAGACAGAATCGAGCTCACTCGAATCATATTTGTGTAGCTCAGGTTATGTTTTATTATCTTCGTTATAATTTATGAAATTTCGCTTAATATCAGTGAGACACGTCTTTGTATTTAGAAAGTATTTGGCTTTCATGATTCAGAGGTTTTAAGCAAGATTTGAAGTTATTAAGGCTGAATTTTAACTATGTATAACAAAACGATTTTACATTTTATATATTAAATTCAATTCTAAAAAACATTTCCCGTCTCCTATTTTAAATGGATTCTATAAATCATTTTGTCGAGCCCTCGTAATTTAGTGGTGTATATCCTAATAAAGAGAAAATCACTGACGTAACAATAGGATTTAGTTGTGGCGGAATCAAAGTCTAGCTCATATCGTGACATTATTTCACTTTATTTAGTATAAATATAAAGCTATTGTCTCTGATATGGTAACCTTTAATTATATTGTCAGATCTAACACTGACTTTTTGTTACATAATAAAAAATTGTAAGTGTATAAGCTTCAGTTATCTACTTTAATAATTTTAATCTCTTGACAATAATTATTTATGTAATAAAGATTTTAACATATCTAATTAATAAAACGTTTTTGCAATTATGATAAAGTAAATGTTTATAGATACATTTTATAAAATATAATAAAATGATACTTTGAACAAAGTACAATGAGTATTATGATGTTCTGTCTAAAGCAGATGGTGTGTGCAATTTCGTGACTTGTTTTCACTGTAAAAATTATTATAATATTAGAAGTATGAAATATAATAAATTATACGCTAATTTTAACTACAGTTTCAACTAAAAAATTCTGTATTTAACAATTTTCTTCCTTGGCGACAAATGTGTTTAAAAATATTAGGTATAGTTTGATATGTAAAGTTTTCTTGTATTCTGGTATTATTTTTTATTATGTATTTAGTTTATAAAAAATTATAACATGACTTTTCTAAACTTTACAATAATTTTGCGCACATAAATAACAAAAATTATACAGGATGAGTTTTTGGAGAATTTTCACTTTTTTTACAGCCAATCTGTTGATTTAATTAAAAAATTGTTCCAATAAGAGTTGGAGATACTGATAGGGACAACTGACTGCTATAGTCTGGAATTTTTGTATTTTTTATGCTTTTCGAAATGATGTAAACTTATAGTTTTTATAAATGGAAACATCTGTTCAATGGTTTTTCAAAAATTATGTTTCGAAGCTATCAGTAACACTAAAATTCCATTGGTTTTTTCATATTTTTGAGTAGTTGTGTTTTCAAAATTACACTTTTGTTTCTCCAAACCAGGCAGTTTATGTGAACTGACATGTATCTAAAAATAGGGCATATAGTAGTAAGGCTGACGTAGAACAATATTATCAGGACCGTAAGTGTTCCGATAGAGCATTACCAAAGCATTACTTACATAGTAGAGCTGAAGTAGGGCGGCTGTACTGCGAGTGGATGTGATTCGAATTCAGTTCGAAAAATTATAATTTACAAGATAGTGCAAACAGAGGGTAGTAGTTTTATTTCAAGGAACTGATATTAAAAACGTTTAAACATTGTGTAGAAGGGTTGTTCTAATAAAAGTATAACCAAATATGTATGTATATAATTATTATTAGACTTCAGCTTTAAAAAAATATCTATTTTCTGGAAATCTATTACAATTTTCAGCGTCTTAATTACAAATTAATACAGATTTCCAGAAAATAGATATACAAAAGTATAAAGTAATATTCAATGTAAAATAAAAAAAAAACATATTTTTAGGTGGGCTGTATAAATTAAGAGGATTGACATGAAGCAAATATACCCATGTAGGATTGGGCTAAGTAGGATGTTCTAAGAGGATTTCCTGCTTTGAAATTTACCCTAATCTTGCGTATTCTATTACAGTCTGATAGAGTCCTGACTAAAACTTTTTCGTACTCAAATTACTCTATCAAATTTACGCAGGCTCGATGAGAGAGAGGGGTAGCCGGGAAAAAGTGATTTTCCCGGCTGTTGATAGGATGCCCGTTAAAAAGTGATTTTTTTCTCATCATTTATATTTTTGAAGAAAAATTTTTAATATAATAAATATGGTTTATTCCCGAGGCCCGCCGTTTTCCTCCACGGCTCTAAAGTTACGAACTATTATTTTAATTATTGTTCAAAGAAGAATTCTTCAATTTATTTCAAATTTGTCCAAGAAATAGGTATAATTTGTTATCATGTCAAATTATGTATTGGTATCTAAAACAGGATGATCAGTTAATACTAGTGTACTGTATCATTGTCTATTTCTTTAGGTTACATACATATTTCATGTCTATTTATAAAATAGAAAAAAAAAAACGCATACTTGTATACATGTTACATGAACTGTTACACGTGTTATGCAAATTACAGTTAAACTTGGTCTATTATTATCTTCTTTTTTAAATAGAAATTACTAAATTTTAATGTTCAGATATCATACATCCAAAAGTTGTTCTGAATTAAATTATTAACATTTGTTATTTTTATTTTTATAGTAATAAAATATTTTTTATTCAACCCTCTACCGCCTGCCATACACTTTTTGTACCAGTTAGTACCGAGACAAGGTCTAGTTTTATCAATATTTTTACTTGTATGATTTCCATGAGGGTTATTTTGTTTGATAATGCCATGGATATAGAAAAATATTAATGGAACGTACTTTTTAAAAAAGAGAGAAAAGATACATATAATATGATATGTTAGAATGAATACGTAGATTGCTTTGTATGTTCCACAAACAAATGAGTAAATATACACGTTAACAGGTCTTATAAATTTTTGAACGTGTATATTTTATTAATATTTTATCAATTTGGGTAAGTAAATATAGTGTAATAATTATACAGAACTTGCATAAAACAATATAATTTTTACGTAATGTGTGCACATGCTCAAAATGGTTTTTCTATTTTCTCATGGGAATGAGACATTTTCCCGGAGAAAAAAGTATCTTGACCCTTAAATGTTGACGCAAGTACATAATAAGTTATCACCACACCAAATTTCATCAAAATCCGTTCAATAGTTTTTGCGTAATGTCTGCAGATGTTAAAAATGGTTTTTCTATTTTCCCGTGCAAATGAGACATTTTCCCGGAATAAAAAGTATCATAGATGTTGACCCAGGTAATAAGTTATCACCACACCAAAGGACAATGGGCAAAACTATATGAAGAGCTGCCCCCTAGCACCCAAGGTTGAAAGCGGTACCGATCGATAGCCCTGGTCAAGTAGTCCAACTTTGTCAATGGGCACGTTCATGAAGAACCTGGCTTTCAAAAGTTATAGGGCGTCAAATGTACAAAAAGTCTGCACGTGACAGTAGCCAAACGGGGTACTCTGTATAGCTACAAATGGGTTACGGGACATGTCGTGGGCCGGCCTATTACTGTGTAAAACCACTTTCCTGGCAAGTGGCCTAACCTCGTTTTTTCACGCGGCTTATGGCAGAAGAGGTACCGAGCGGTTTCAAACCTGTACATTGGGAATATTCGAAGAGAAGTGTGGGAGTCCGACCGGTGGCGATTTCTGGCAGATCCCTTGGTAGATCGCCGAAATAAGGTAGTCCGAAGTGCACCCTCCGGAAGGGGACTCTAATGCCTACTGCAGGTCAACACACATCGTTTCATTAAGAAATGGCCACGTGGAGTATGCAAAACCTACTGCACGTCAGAACTTTTGAACGCCAGGTTCCCCATACCTAAGATGGGTATGTTTGTGACCTACTAGGAAGGGGTTTTCAGAAAATATATATCTCACCAGTGGGCGCTGGAGGGGGCAATTTTGCCCATTGTCCTTTTATTAAAATCCATCCAATAGTTTTTGCGTGATGCGTGAACACACAGATAGACAAAAATTTTAAAAATCACTGTTTTGATATCTACATCGACAACTAGTTATAGTACCAGTACAATTTTCAAAAAATATTCCATATACATAAATGGTCCCGTTACAGTTTTATTATATGTATAGGTATTTATTAATTTTTCTAAATTTTTCATTGGAAAAGTAGGCTTATAATAGACGGGAAAATAACAACCTGTGTATACTAATTTTGGCATTACACAAAAGTAAAGGAAATACCGAAAAGAGAATTACCTTACATAAATAAGTAACTTTTTTTAAATTTTATGTAAGATTAATTATATTATACTTATGTATACTTATGTATTTATTAAATCAAATGATAATTTAATAAATGGATAGTTTTGTTTATGTTTGTATCTATCTATACCTTTACTTTGTTGAAAAGATATGTCTAACTAGAGATGCAAAATTCTTAATCAAAACATAATCTTTTTGCAAAAGTGGCTTTAAATTGTAATTAATCGACTAATTTGAATAGTTTTTGTTTTCAGTTTATGGTAATTTTTCCTATGGATAAAAAATAGAATGATTTAGTAACATTTAAGTAATCGAAAAATGAACAAAATAGTCGAACTGTATTTATTAGGAATTGATTATTCAATCAAATAAAACAAATATTCAAAATAATCAATTATTCGTTTATATTGCTATGTAGAAATCACAATTATGAGCATCATATATCAAATATACTGTTTTACAAGCAACGCCAGTATTTTATATTAACACCGCTACTGTTTATTTACTAAATGACGTTATATATTTCTAATATGCACATAAATGTTGTCCAGTATTATGAAAAATGCTCTTTCTTCACCATATTAGCGAATTTCCATTCTGGAAATTCAGCTATTACAGCAGCTCTTATGGTAAGACCTAATCCGGGAATATGGTAGAAATTTGTTTTGGAGCCTCTAGAACCCGAAAATCTACTTCACTAAAATTTATATATATATATATATATATATATATATATATATATATATATATATATATATATATATATATATATATATATATATATGTATTTATGTGTGTACACAATAACTCTC